>CM031241.1:242445903-242843403 GCA_018340775.1 Taxus wallichiana var. yunnanensis
GTATGAGGTAATCCACACAGTTTCACTCATACTCCACTAGGCTTCATCTATCTACCAAGCATTCCATCAAATAAATCGCGTGCACCAACAACTCCCCATTTTGCATTTACTTGAAAACGTATATCCCATTTCAACAAAATTATTCAAGCATTCCCACAATGATTGTAGCTGCGAGACCAACTTAGGTGGAGGCACTCCCCTCTTAACAAATTCCATTCCACAGCTCTTTTCGAAGCACCCACATTTCTTTCGGATGTATTTTGTCAAATATTCCATGGGATTTTCAATGATTTAAAATTGTATTCCAACAAGCGAATGCTAGAAGAATTGATGTATTTTGCTTTGGAAAATTCCTTTATGACCTTTAAACTAACCAACCATGTGCCACATCCTGCTTCTAATACTTTTCTTTTAAAGGGAGTCTAATACTATTTTACAATCCCCCTTACTCGCGCAACTAGGAGTTTTTTTGTGACTAGGAAATAGGGATCACCCATTAACCCTGTGACACCAAGTACAAAGAGTGTTCTAGTAGTTGCATATGCCTGTTGCCATATTCTGTGGAATGGTGAGATGCTTCCCCTCACCTATGGCCACTACAGAATGGATTTCATGGGCTAAATAGGCATTGAGATTCCCAACATTTTCATGTTATAAAACAAGATCACATGGCTCAAATATACTAATGTAATGCATACCCAGAGCTATGAAATGATTCAAGTCAGTATAAAGGGTGATTCAATGAAATGCAAAATTAGGTATTTGACATAGCAATCAAAGTAGAAAAACCCAGCTTGAAATGAAACTCAACCCCTCCATCTGAATCAATATAGTTGAGATGTTAATGTTGAGCTAGTTAAAGATGAATGGAAACAAATGCCAAAAATTTACCAAGTCAACGCAACCAACATAAATATTCAAACCTCCATGCAAAATCCATGATGAGTTAAAACCACCTAGCTCAAAATGAATAATAGCCCAAAAGCACAAACCCATAACTACTAGGAAACTTGAGCCTATGTTAAAATGGTGAAAAATAGAAACAAAAACCCTTGTGCATAGGTACAACGAGCTCAAGAAATGAGAGGCCGAGTTAATCCATGGATCAATCTAGAAGATAAATAGTGAAAATAAATGTAGACCCAACTTGCCCACTTTCCCAGATCCAATGCGAAAAACATGGTAATCTCCCATTTTGGCGTAAGATGGGAGTGCGTAAGTAAAACATCAGGTTGGAGACCTATTTGTTGCATATTGAAACAATTTGATTGTATCGATAGGAAACTATGCCCCCTTGTATTATGTCATCACTGCAACCATCCATTTTCTACTAAATTTACAATGTTTCCAAAGGTTCCAGCATGATTAAAGTTTGTGGATCTCAAAAATGTGTTTTTTGTATTAAGCAAGGGAAATGATAGGTCGAATGGCTGGGAGGCTGCCTCACGTGCCTTGTCATCCCACCTACAACACTCCACCGCCCTCAACCAAATGCATTCACACACTTCTTTGTTTATCTATATTTCTTTAATTATATTTTAATGTTATTTTATAGTTGGCACTACAAAAGAGGCCACAAATTGCATCTATTTATCCACCTAGATATGTGAAATAATACCATGTGGATGTAACTATATCTTATCATTTGAACACTTGATGATTACTTTCATCTACAATTACTTGTTCTTGAATTGGATTTGTTGGACCTTGAATAAGATTTGTTGGATCTTGACTTGTGAATCATGGCTTGTGGAAATAGTTTCGATTTTATTAAAACATGTATAATGGCTACAACTAGTGTGTTATTCTTAATAAGGACAAAATAAGAGGGTTTTACAGCCTCTTGAGTTATTCAGATTTCTTAGACTTGTGCATATTTGGCTCAATGGATATAATTTATATATTAAGGCTCACTTATAGTTGATGTGACCAACCATAAAAGTTATAAAATTGGAAAAACTAGTCATTGGGTTGTATAAGAGGGGATCATTCTAACCAAGAATATAACTTTTAGTGGTTTGGCTTTGTTGAAAAATTTAATGGTCCATTAGTTTTGGATAGTGATATGGAGCTCTATGCATGACTATTAGGTGTAATTGACTACTAATGAATGATATGATTGTTTTTGTAGTGGCTAAGCCGTATAATGAGGATATAAATTCTTAAAATATATAACTAAGGATAAATTTTGATATAGCAGCTTAAACTCATAATAGGCGTATAATTCATTATTAAAGGGATTAAGTAATTACTAACATTAAGTTTCAAATTACTAAACTAAGTGTCTACTCCCTCAACCAAAATTACCCGAGATTATTTTCTTATTACGTAATAAATTGATATTAATCACCCCCTCTTTTTAACATATTCCATCTATACATGTCCTTAAAAGGCTGTCACACTTCTTCTTGATGAAATTTTTGGTTACAATCTAACCTTGTACAATAATTACAATTAAGTACCAAGTTTCTCACATGATATCAAATTTTGCATCACATGTCTATTTTGACAATATAATTGTGTTTCAAGCATTTAATAAGAAAACTAGATGCATTGTGTCCTATCTAATTCCCTCCATATATTACATCAAAATCCCTATATTTGTAAGCATACACAAGACATTCATAAAATCAAACTTGTGGAGAATCAAAAAGGTAACAACATGTATCTTTCCAACTTTACTTTTACTTTTACCTCATTTGAAAATATGACATATTGATAGGAATTTTGTTACAAATATTTGAAATATGAGGTTTCTCTTTTTATCTAAACATTTTCTTCTCTTATTCATATATGTTTTGTGAGAATGAAAAGTGTGGTTTTGTTGTCTTGAAGGTTATATAACTCAATACTTAGAAAACATATCTTTACAAAAGTAATTTTGATGTATAAGTTATATTTGAAAGTATGTGTACATGTAATGCCCTGCTCGATGTTACCCCATTTCTTGCTCCGATGACCCCGTTGATAAGTGGAGGTAGGTAGTGTGTGTGCTTCCGTTGACCGTTAGTCGATCTCGACCGTGTCACAGAGAAGGATTAGCATCCTTCCTCCCCATCCGGTCTCCCGTATCCTTGTCGATGCTGCTAGTAGAAGGCCTTCACATCATCCTTTTTATGATTACCTGTTAAGGCAGATCGTGTCCTCGAAGCCTAGTAGGTGGTTGGAATGGTAGTTTTGGTGTTGTTAGGGTGTGTCCGGTTAAAAGGAATATCCATAATAATAATTATTTTTAAATTTATCGATCTTGACTGCCGACCATTGTGATTATAATTGATAATTATTTTTGTAAGCTGTAAAATAATTATAATAGTAATAATAATGGCATTATTATTTTATTATCAATCGACAAGTATATTTTATTATTATTTTAATATCGATTGTTATCAATATCATCCTTAGTTATCGTTAAACTATTACTATTATTTTTGGTCGCATCCATCGATCGAGCTTTGTTTGCACAAAAGAGGAGGAGCTTGTTTGGTTGGTGGTGCCATGGTTTGGGAGGGGTGTTCACATTTAATATTTTATTTAAGACTTCAGCCACCGTTTTCCACCTTGTCCGGCCAATCCTTCTTGGTTGAGATTGTTTTAAATTCCTAATTTCAAGTTTGATTCAATGTGCCCCCCCCCCGACCTCGACTCTCTCTTTTGATATTTTTGTACCTTGCTTGGTGTGGAGGGGATGTGAATATTAACTATTGTTTTGGTTCCTTCTTTGGCTTAAGGTGGGTGGATTTGATGGCCACCGCCATTCCTTTCAACCTCCTTAATGCTAGACATGTTGGACTCTTCCTCGTGGGTGGCCACACTTTCCTTCATTTATTAATTTTGATTTACAAATCTGGGTATGTCTTTTGTTGTCTTCCTTCACCAATCTACTCGACCGCGTGAGCTTCTCTTGTGAAGGATTTGCATTGGGGGTTGTTGAAAAGTCTTTGAATTTGCAAATGTATGTTGAATGC
The DNA here is from genome assembly GCA_018340775.1 of Taxus wallichiana var. yunnanensis. Lineage (NCBI taxonomy): Eukaryota > Viridiplantae > Streptophyta > Pinopsida > Cupressales > Taxaceae > Taxus > Taxus wallichiana. The sequence continues at coordinate 242,449,869 of CM031241.1, forward strand.
CCTGTTGTTCCTATTCATTTTCTACACTTCCTTCAAGCTCACCCATTTGTTATTTCCATCAATGTTTTCCCCTTGTTTGCATGAATTTTGAGCACCCTAGTAGTGTTACTTACAAAATAATTTATTAGAATCTAAAATATTAAAATATATGTACACACACGTCTTTAATTACAACACCTTATTACGTAAATCATGAATTATATTCTCCAAGAACTATGTACAATAGATGGGGAATGTAAGGTATCATGGATATGCACAAGTTATGTAGGTGAAGTAGGAGAATTTGTGATAGACATCGAACTTGTTGAAGGGAGATAATATATGAGATCATGTTAGGAATCGATGTAAGCATAATGGATGTGGAAATAGTAGATATAGTGATAGAAGATTAAGTAATAATATGTTATAGAATATCATATACATGGTTTTTATATGAAAGAAAATGTTTATGTTCATCCCTAACTATTTAGAAGTGTTTCTCAATATGTTTAATTACGTTGAAGGCATTCCCCTATAGGAAAGGGATTTGCGGACATTCACGGGACTATGTCAAATTTGACGGCCTAAATGACGGTTTTGATCCATGCTCTCTCAAGCTTCTAAAGATTATGGCAGCAGTTGGAATGAATGCCACAGAGCTAAAAGACAAGTGGAAAGAGGCTTCGTGATATCGCTAAATCTTTCATTTTTCCGTTTTCCTACCAGTGATTTGAGACGAGGTATCGAATATGGGAGAGATTCACAAAGTTTTATTTAATGTTAAATCAAAGCGAAGTGAAGGGAACCCACAATGCTAGGTAAACATCTGCGTCACACCAAAACTTTTTCTTCTCCACATTTTATGTTTGTTTTATATTGAGGAATCATTGGTTAATAAATGTTGATTGTTATTTTTTATTATTGAAACTTGCATTTATATTAATAATACAAAAGAGTTATAATAATAGGGTGATTTAAACTTGTGCAGACTTCAAGAGACGCTTAAAGGTCCTCATGTATACATGTTTAGTTCAGATGTCAAGATATATGTAAAAATTTGTAACAAATTTAAATGTAAACATAGAAAAAATCAATGTAATGTTTCATTTATATTCCTACACTACCACTATCAATCATACCCTTTATCGACTGTACAAAAAGGTTTCTTCAACAAAAGAGCAACCAAACAATCGATGCAACACTAACACAATTTCCTCCAAATAATTACAAACCACATCAACTATAAAAGTAATTAACTATCCAAAATGATATCAAATGTATACATGTTTAGTGTGAAAAAAAATTAGCCACAAAAGGATAGCACTCATGATATAAAATTTGCAAATGTATATGTTTGAAATGTAGAGATGGAACCTTTAAATGAAGAGGTTCATCCATATATCTACACTTACAAAAACAATCACACCCCTTATCAACATCAACCACAAAAGTAATAACTATCCCTATAAGACAAATAACATATATCGTTCGATGTTCACATTACATTATACACATGTGATTGCTAGTATTAAGCATTAGAAATTATTTAAATTCTTATTCATTAATAATATCAATGTTTTTGGACTCAAGGTCTTGGGCTATTGGTGAGTTACAAGTAGTTTGTAATCATTAACCAAAGTTCCATTCCAATGTAGTCCATCGAGACTTTCAACAAGTGGCCATGGGAACACCTTGATGTAGGGGTCAAACTTCTTCATGTGGGCTAAGCGAAGTAGAACACGGTGGTGCACTCTAAATGTGGATCATTCACTGGATATTATGGACCCAAGCCCACCCCTATGTCCAACTTGAAAACTTTCTCCTCTACTTCATCATTCAAGTTCATATCTTTAGTTTATAAAAATCGCTTACCATCCAAAGTTTTATATGCATCAAGCAAATGGATCCCCGATAGGAGCAAGAGTGGGCAAGAAAATGATTTTCAAAATCTTGATGGATAAAGGTAGGGAAGGTTCTGGATCGTCCATTTTTAAAGCAAATTTGTGGCTGGTAAGAGTTGGTAAAAGCATTGGTAAGAAGACCTTTCCTCTACACTACTTTACCCTTCCTAGGATAGTTTGGCCCCTCCCTTCTCGGGTCCCCAATGTTTTATAGATAGATTTGAAGAGAGATTTGAATTTACTCGCTAAGGAAGGTTTGTGAGTACTCATCCTAACATTGAAATAGTGAGAATTTGGGCACAATGGAAATGTCACCAAGAGGAAACGGAGATTTTGCCTTCGATTTTGAATCTTTCCTCTTCCATTTTCTTCTTGAAGAAGAATTTCTCATGGTTTTATGGGAGCGTCCTTAGTTGTTTGGGAGAAATTCCTAAATTTAGAAAAATGGGCTCTAGGTAATTTCTCCGGTTTCTCGGACCTCAATGTTTTTCTTGTGTGGGTTAGATTTCCTACTTTTCCTTTGGAGTTTTGGGATCATGATGTGATTGGGCATTGCTAGTTATTTAGGTGTCCCTTTGGTTATTGATCCCACCATCGAAGTCTTCTCCAGATGACCCATCCCCATTTTTACATTAGCATGGTTGTTGATTCTCCAACTCTTACCTCTATTAGGCTCATCACCAAACATGGGGTATGGTCTCGATAGCGTGTTTTTGAGGCATTCAATATCCTTTACCCAAAATACATACATGTTGGGAACTTTTTTGCCATGAAGGTTAGGACGAGGAAGGCATCCAATCAAGAATGGAGAGGCCACATGGATCTGTTGATTAAGAGTTTGGAGGTTTGCGGTGACCAAGCAAGTGGAAGGGAGGAAGGATAGGGTCATGATGGGATTGGGGTCCATGCTTTGGCGATAGATCTCCTTGTTTCAGATCCTAATTTTGTAGACAATTTGGAGGATTCCTCTATCATGATCTTGACCACATATATATGCCTCGGTTTTTGTGTAGTGTGGTCGAGGTTAAGAGTGGAGATGGCCCATCTAGGGTCAGTTTGGAATAGAGGATCCTCGCTACGCCTTCACCATGGGTCTTGTTGTGCGATCAAGTTAGAATAACAAATTTATATTAAGGACCACAACTACCCCTTTTCCTTACAGTAACGATGAAAATTCTTCGTCGAATCAAGTGGAGATCCACAATCACTTGAATACACTTAATGAAATTAAAGAAAATGCAAAGTTGATAAAGGATGAAGAATTAAATGGAACCCAAGTTGGAATTCTTGAAATAGTTTTGAATGTTGAAAAGAAATTCTCCTTGGAAATCTTAGGGACCTTAAAATGTTAGGTTTAGGTTACAAAAATTTCATCAAAAATAGTTTCATGAAACATGACAATTGTTTATGGTGGAAGATCCTTGGATCTCGAGTTGCGACAAGGAAATATAAATGACTTGGTTCTCATTTTCCATTAGAGCCTTCGTATCACTTCTATTAATGATGTTTGTTATGTTGTGGTATGGTTGTTTTAGGATTCCATACTTGTTGCCTTTAGGGTTTGTTGGTCTAGGTCTTTTGTTTGGGACCGGGTGTAAGGTTAAGTTTGTTTAACCTACTTTTGCCCATGTTTATATTTTTACCTTCTTATCTCTTATGATGATGCATCTTTTGCATACGAGACCTTTGGAGCCTTAATCCAAACTTCTTACCTTATCTAATAAAAATAAATATCAATGTTTTGATATGAATATTAGAAAGGATACATAGAGGTGCCCATAACAATGTTTGAAGAGATAAATGAGAAATGAATTTTGAAAGAAAAATATGGATGGTAGCCTTAAAGATTATTAGAGTTTTTGTAAAAGGATTGTTTTGACATAATTTTTCCTAAATTAAATAGGTAAAACTAAACATTTAATCAATGAGTGGGTTCAACAAATGTTTTACCCAAAAAAATAAGTGTGAATGTGAGTTCTTACTTATTTAATGTTGGTTAAGGTTAGAACAACATGTCTATTATTGGTATTAAATAAACATTAACATTTAGATTTGAACATTATCAAAGATAGATCAATCGGGACATATGCTAAACATATATAGATGAATTAACAAGGGTCTACTTTTGTTATTGACTCATCTAAATGCAGATATGCATGTGAGGGAGATGAAATTATTGGAAATTCTCTGTAATTGCTTCGTCTCTAGTTTTGAAACTGTACTTTACTAAGGGAGGGAACATGTTTTCAAAGTAATTGATCGTGGGATGGTTTAGTCCTCTTGAATGGATTTATCTATGATAGGGATGAGACTTAGTATGTGCCACAAACTTTGTAGATAACTGGTATAAGACTTTCTTGGAAAAACCAGCTATCAATCATGTGTTAAGCCCTATGAAATCAACCACATTTCCTTCAAAAATCTAATCTTTTGTTAATACCTTGTAAAATGATTAATGGTTGGGTTGAAGTGTAATCCGTACACCACCTACATTAGAACTCATCTAAAGATGTAATGCCGATTCTTTACACACACAAATACAATAGTAAAAATACCAGTATAATTTTTTTAAAAAATTACAATGCTCACTACACCACACCACAAGGGCTCCAAGAAGATAAACTCAACAACACATAAGATACATAAGTCATCGACTCACATAGACACGTGACAACACCATATACCTATCGATGCCACACTTTCCCCAATCACACAAGAAGGGATCCAAGGATTGGCAAACCCACAACACATCATTACCAAGATTACATCTTAGTTACAATTAACATTAAAAAAAACATTATTATGCAAGGATAATATTATCATTTTTCCACCTACAGATTATTAAATTCATTCACATTCAACTTACAGTTTGACCATTTAAGTTGGTTCTTAATCCCTTACAACAATCTTCGTAACTTACATAATTATTTTCCATATTTTAAATTACATACAAAGTTCCCGATTCTCTCATTCTTATTTAATATTATGCTTTCCAAACATTTATTCAAAGTTTAAATTTTATCCTTTCAAGACAAGTGAGTCCGACGTGATTTCAAGAAATAAATATTAGGATTAAGGGGATTTAGATTCAATGTGTGTGTGTGTGTGTGTGTGTATTCCATAAACATTCTTCAATCACAGTATATTTATTTCCCTATCATAGTTGATATAGTTCAATAACTTGTCGAATCCATTCATAATTTCCACATCAAGACTTCTATTTAGGTTTATATATATCTTTTGTTTCCTCGAATTTTGATCTCACCAAGGGAAATTCATATTCTTTTTAACACAAGAAAATGCCTAATTGAGTTATAAGGACTCCAAGAGTGACATTATTCCTAACCTCAAATATTGTTTTACCCTTATATGCTTTACTCTTACATTGCACTATGGTCTCATTATTAGCATTGTTTTATAACAAAAGGAGTTACGGAAGTATTTGTCTAACATCTAGAAGAAGTACATGATTGGAAGCTTTAGAAATACACATGAACCACAAGATTTGTTTTCAAAGTAAGATCCCATGTTTTCACATTTTGCAATTCTACAAGAGAAATTTATTTTATTCTTAATGTCATAAAAGGCATAACAAGGGATTATGGAACCAAGTTTTCAGTTTCTTGGTTTCTCTTAAGTCAACATCTTTCAAATCAATTTCATTTGCAAGAAGTTACTTACCATTTTCTACCCACAAGTTAACCTCCTAATCAACTAAGGTTTAGTTTAATTCCAATTTGCACTCAGGGCTCTATGCCCTATTATAGATCAGATTAAGGTGTGAAAACATATTTACCCTATAAACCCTCTCGTAAAAGATCAAGGCGTTATATTGTCACTAGCCAAAGTAACACATTTAGCTGTGAGGAACTAAAGAGATCATTAACAAGAGTTTAAGTCATAGTACAACTATTTCACTAGGTTCATTTGTGACGTCTAGATCCCACAAGGAATTCATTCAATGATGAAGTTGATTTCTAGATTTGACTTCATAAGACTTGACATTCCACTAAGATCCAAGGAAGTGTTTATTATTCTTACACCAAAAATAGTTTGAACATGTCATTCCTAACCGTCGGATTTACAATGATGTCACTAAACATACCAACTATGACGATAACACAAACTAGGGGTCTTATTTACCTAAGCTAGGAGGTTCCATCGAGCACAAAAGTTTAAGTTCATTTTATGGTTTCAATTTCTTTTGGGCTAAGAAAGATCATGCGAGAAGGATGACATCAAGTGTAGAGATTGAAGTTTATCCTAAATTTTTAGTTTTCCACACTAAAAGGATTCACGCACATGAAAGGATGTTATACATGAGTCTTATACTAGGGTTGAGTGTTTCATTTAGATCTCTTTATTACATTTACAAGGTAAGAATACAACACACTAATTAATTAATCATCTATTGAACACTGGAAATGCACTACAATATTTTAAATTCAAATTCATTTAACATACATATCCAACTTTTACAATACAAAATTTGAGGATCAAAATAACACTCATGTGTGGATGAACATCCCCTTAAACCCTGACATCTAAAATATTACAGAACTTCAATTATAAACATTTTCATACTTCACAAATGTTGAAATTTCCTCTACAGTTTCATTTAACATATATATATCCAACCCTTTTTCCCATATGTAAATATGAATCAAAAGAACACCTTTAGTTACATGCACATTTCCCAAAGCACCCCTAAAACTAGCATCTCATTCATATTGCCAAATTTCAATAAATAACTTTACTGTAACATAATAATACATGAAAAATTCCTTCTCTTAACATACATAAATTCTAACAATATACAATGAATCACACCCACGTTGTTTCACCATCTTACTTGCATCCTGCAAAAACATGTGAGCATGAAATCAACGATAAATCATTGGCATGACATCCACCTAGATCTAGCATAATTAATGTTTTTAGTTTCCCATTTACATATAATAATAATTATAATTTGCATTTGAAAGAAAAGGTTTAGAGACATGTATTCATTTCATTTCATTTCACTTCATTTCGTAACAAGGAGAGAGAAAGAGAAAGGAAGGAGAGAGAAACACTATTTTCCCAAAATTCAAATTTCACATAACAAGCCAAAAAATAGAGTTGCAAACAGATATTTACAAGTTTTAACAAGTTTTCACGGTGTTTAGGTAACCTACTAAGGGTCTGTTATCTCATTTTAGTGATTCCAGCTAAAATTAAGATAACCATAGATTTTTTTGGAAAAATCTCCTAAAATGCCCTTTTGAGGAGATTTTCGGGTTTTCGGGTTTCAACAACATGAAAACATATTTTCTACATGCTACATGCAAATTATTTTCAACCTGAAACCCGAAACAAGTCATTCTGTCAGGTTTTCAGAACTCACGAACATCGGAACATGATTTGCAAAAAGCATGCTACATGTCACTTGACTTGACTTCCAAACCTGATATGTTCCTTTGTGTTGGGTTTTCAGGACCTTGGAACATCCAAACATCTCATGCCTCATGTCGCCTATTTCCAAAACCCAAAACCCGAATTGATAGCTAATCCTTTGTGTCAAGTTTTTGGGCACTCCAAGCATGATGACATGGCATTAATGCCGAGTTGTCAAGTAGTTAGCACACATGTCAAGTGAAGTGTAATAAATGTGAGGACTTTATAAATAGTTTGATTTTACATGTCATTTTTACCTGTTGTACTTTTGTTGCGTGGATTTTTGTACTTGTGCCTACGACCTCCAAACCCGATTGAGCTTCTTAATCAATTTCATGCTCCGTTTTTATTATTTTTGAGATTATCAAGGTATTTTTGCTTTTCTTGTTGATTTGAGGTCTTTTGAATTTGTATTTGAGATATTCTTTTGGTGTTCTCCATCCTTTCCTATTTTTTCTCTAGGTTTAGGGTTTTAGATTGTTTTCTTCATTTTATGTTGTATTCCAATGAAATTTCTTGTTTGGAATTCACCCTAGGACGTTTCTTTATTTTATCCCATGGAATATACCTTGTTAATTACTGAAAAAAAAAATCTAAAATTCCTAACTAGTGAAATGGCAGGAATTTTACATGTCCTGACACCTCAAAAACCCAATTCCATTTTTTTGGGTTTTGCAGGGTGTTCAACATATTCTTGCTTCCCGTTTGTCGAGCTTCATCAAGTGCTTAACAATCTCCAAGTTCCGCCCTTCTATCGGGTTGTTCCAAGTGTCGACATCTATCAACCTCCAACATACACTTTGTAGTGTATCGGGTTTCTCCGAGTGTTCAACATCCTCGATCTCCACTTTGTGTCAGTCTTGCAAAGTGATCAACATCTTCGACTTCCGCCAGTATATCGGGTTTACAAGGTGTCTGACATCTACTAAGTTCGACACTCTCTGCAATCTGTTGGGTTTTGTGAAGTGTCCGACAAGACCTTATTTCCGACATACCTTCTAGTGTGTCGGGTTTCATCAGGTGCTTTGCAAGTTCTAAAGTCCGGATAGTGTGGCGGTCTGTGGGGTTTCTCAAGAAGCTTCCAAGTCTCGATTGTTCAAACAAGAGTTTTCTAGGAATTCTTTCTTCAGACTTCTCATGTCGGATCCTGGATCATCTAAGGATAAGTCAAACAAGTTAGGAAAGATGAAATACAAGTACGAAAAATGGAATCCCCCTCCTACATAGATTGCAATTACGACATCCGAGATATGGAGCTTGGTAACATTGACATGGAAGACTTTTGGAACAGAACCAAGGATTCTTCTCAGAGTCCCTGGATGAAGTCAATAACCAACAGTGGCCTCCCTCTTGCAGCAAGATTCCCAATGTCTGCTCAATGCCCCGAGTTCATTTTGGCCTGTGCTTCCAATTATGACTCAGATTCTCGCTCAGTGAAAAATCAAGTAGGAGAAGTCATAGTGAAGTTGGATGGGGGTTACTTTGATGACCTCTTAAGATTACCCAACTTTTAGGAATATGTCGATGTAGATCTTAAGTCAAAGACAGAAAGCCTGGGACAAAGATCAAGAAGGCGCATGAATAAAAAGTTCTTGATCAAGGCCAAGCTAGTTGTCTCTAGGTTTCCCAAGTTTGTCCCCAGGAGTGATTTCATCCTTGAAATCAGTGACATCATCACCCTGCTGAGTCGAGTATTTGGACTCCCTAAGTCAAGAGACTTCCAAGGATGGATGTATCAATTCATGGTCATTATGAAGAAGAACAAACAAGGGATCGATTGGAGTAGTCTTATAAGTGATGAGATTGATTCCCAGATGAAGACAATCTTGACTATTGGAAAATTCTATATGTCATCATATGTCACCTATGCAGCAGCCGGCATGAGAAATTATCCAAGGTTGGATGTAAAAGGAGATAGGGTAATAGAACACATATATCGGTACTTCCCTCAGCTGACAATGAAGGGTTCCGAGGATCAATTCAGAAGAGTGAATGATGCTTTCTTTTATGAAAATATCTGCAGGATGAACCCTGATCTAAGGAAAAGAAGAGTCTTTGACGAAGCATGGGCGAAGTATCAAAATGGGGTTGTATCTTCTTGCAGTTCAAGAAGTTCACATACCTTCGGGTGGTCATGTACGGGTGATCCTTTCCGATTGCCCAGATTCCCAGGTGATAAGCTGATCCTAATGGAGTTGGTAAGACAATTGTTGGATTTCCACAAATTCCAACAGAGTAAACACAAGGTTGCCGTATTCTTCCCTTTCCATGGAAGGCACACGTGCTCGATAAAGTGGTTAAAGCTAACAATGTGGTGCATGAACTTCAAGACAAGTTGAAGAAGCACATGAACCATAGAGATGGATTCGACTTCAAAGGAATCCTTAAATCGTATGGGACTTTATATCTACATGTTCCCAACATAGAAGATATTTGGGCTGATCTTCAGGATGAGGTTTTCATCCAAAGAAAGGACAATAATAGGTTGACAATTGAAGAAATCTAGATGTTAGATTTATCTGACATCCTAGAAGGCACTAAGGACAACGAGAGTGTCCTTGACGCCTCGTATGATGGGTTGAATGAAGATCAATATGTATTCCCGGCCATTGATTGGTCCATTACTGAGAAAGCTTCTATCATGGGGAGAGTTGCTCAAATTCTTTCCCGTACTAAGGCGTGGCTCATTTCTTGGGGAATGAGTTATAAAGAAGGGAGTTTTTCAAAACTAGATACTTTGGAAGTGGGACCCTCAAGGGAAAAAAAGGAAAAGGATAAGAACCCTTCCAAGAGGCCAATAAAGGTTAAGTTTGTCGAAAGGGAGAAGATCAAGTAACTACACCAGTGGCCACTCTCCCACAAACAGTTGAGGTTCCTGATTCACCTCCACAACTAGAACAAGGAAATCCTCCTTCAAGAGAAGAGATTGTTCAACCTTCCATTCCTCTTTTGGTTGACATTTATTAGAGGTAAGTCTTCCTCTTATCTCTCAAGCTCTAATTTCAGAATCCTTACCTCCTCCCATTCAACCTTCCTTGCCTCAGATTTCTTCACCAAGTTCCTCAGCCATGGCTAGTATCTTCTCTGGCCTCTCACCTCTCCCCACTGGACCCCAGTTAACCATGGACATGCCTCCTCCTTCTGCACCTTCATTCCCTAAATCCATTACCATGGACGCTACACTTACAGTGGTCACCACTCCACAAGCTAACCTTCCTCCACCTGAAGATGTGACCATAACACCTACAATGGGAGCAACTTCTTCCAATACGCCTCAATGGTTAGTAGATCAAACTCCGAGGAAGAGGAAGGTGGTAGTCCCATTACTGCCTTTGATTTCAGTTCCCTCAAGGTCACTCCTACTAAGTCGGCCAAGAAACCCAAAACAGTTTCAAGGATTTCAGTGGATGCCTTAGGGCATAAATTTGCAGAAATTACTACTCCCGTGGTGATAAAACTAAGGATGATATAATGGTCACAGATTATCAAATCACAAGGGTGGCTCTAGGGAAAGTAACAACGGAGGGAGCATAGCAGGACGCACAAGATGCCATGAATGTGTTGTGTCAGAAACTAAAGGAAACTAAGGCAAACAAAGATGATTTAAAAGAGAAAGTACAACAAATTGATGTGAAGTGCTACTCAAGCTCTCAAAGCCTCCTGAGTCAACTCCATCATCCTCTAGTCCTATCGGGTTCGATTTCTCATGGTACCCATGATTGAGAGGATTAATGAGAAGAGGATAACGGTCGATGAATGGATCCAAAGGCTTCTCCTACAAGGAAAAGAAGTCATTGAGGACACCGTGGAAGTCTACAAATCCTTAGAGGATATAAAGAAGGATGGAGAGAAAATGGATGATGAATTTTTCAGCAAAGATCGGGAACCTAGAGTTAACTTTTGAAGCTCTCCAAACACTGAAACAAGTTCCATCCCGCATCTTGGTCGAAGAAGGCATTCGTTCCACATGGGATAAACATTTTCAACTAACCAAAGCCATTAGATTTAGAATAAAGATTCTCAATGAAGCTTGTAGAAAATTGAGGGAATCAAGAGATCAATTGGTCGATGACATGAATGACATAGAAGAAGAGCTAGTCAAGATTTGTGCTAAGGTGTTGAGTGAAAGCTCGGGTATCCTAGCCTGTTGATGATCTTTACAAATGATCCAAGAATCAATTCAGCATGAACCAACTTATGGATTCGGCCTGGAAATCATTGACAAGTTTTTGAAAATTGAACATTCTTTGGAAACCCTGAGGAAACTCAACAAGAGACTGAAAAAGCTTCCTGGCAACGCTAGCGATACTCAAGAAACATGTGAAGTTCTGAGTGATCATTCCACCGCACCTAATGAAAATGAGATGTAGGGTATAATCCAAAAGTTCCAAGAATTTTAGGACAAGCAGGCTTTGTTGGAGGAAGACAAAGATGATGAAACAGAATAGGCACAATGTTGCATGTCATTTCAATCCTAAAATCAACATGTCTTTTTCATTTTTGTTTCGTCACATAGGAAGCAAATTTTGACTTGGTCTCTGCGTGAGAGTCAAGCAAAGTAGGACTCTCATTAAAAGACTATTTTCTAGGATTTATCCTATTTTCTCTCAACTCCTTTTATTATAAATAAGGGATGCTTATGCATTCCAAAGGGTTGAGATTTTTGGAATATTGAGATTTATTGTGAAGAAGAAAGACTTTGTGTTTTCTTTTAATCATTTGAGGAATAGGAATTGATGCTATTTTGCAAACTTTGTGTTGTGAGATGTATCTTTCTTAAGATATTGTTCTTATCTTCATAATATTAAGCTATTCTTTGTTTAGCATCTTGATTGTTCTAATCATTTCAAACATTACATTTGTTATATAAATCTCGTATGATTATTTTGTGCTCTGTGTTTACTCGAAAGAAAATACGTTCCTCTAATTTCCTTTCCATTGTGTTTCTTTTATAATAGTAATTTCCTTTCCAATCCATTTCATTTCGAAAGAGCAATATCTTCACCTCGTGTGGATATGGATTTGGGATTCTATCCCAACCCCAATGGTTAGATTAGTGTGAATATTGTACATATTATTTCTATTGTGTTTTAGATTAGTAATAAACAGGAGCCTCACTTGTCTTTGAGGAGGGATTTAATCCCATGTACTGTGGTTGAACTTCATATTTTGGCGTGACAAAATATCCAACCAACAGGGTCCTATAAATTCCTTTTTACATTTTCTGCTAGTTGTCAAAAAATTCATTTTAGGCTCGAAGGCTAAAAAACCACTTTCAATCATTGTCTTCTTGATGAGAGAAAACACACCACGGTTTGGTTTTTGTGTTTCCTCCTATACAACAAGAATTCACAGAACCGATAGAATTCGTAATCGGTAAACGATTTATGATTGGCACTAGTTTTATAAGGCCATTGGTCGTAATTTTTTAACTTGAGGTCTAAGAAACCTCATCCGAAAAATGACTTCAATGGTTGGAATCTCCACAAGATGATTCCTACATTCCCTCCTATATAAAGAGAATAGGTCGAGTGTACAGTAACCGAGAACTAAAAATTGGTTATAAATGGCGACAAGTTTTCTGGAGCCACCGGTTGTAATTGGTCCAATTTGACCAAGTCAAACTATGACGGAGAGGCCTATAAAATGCCCTTTCCAAACAATCTAGAAGAGTTTTGTTCCCCAAATTGATAGCTCTAGGAAATTTTCAAGTGAAGTATTAGATGTTTCTAAAGGTCGATAAGCGTTTTGTTGTTCGGGGTTCAAACGGAGAGCTGAAATGAAATCTAACTTTTTACTTTTAACAACTTCCTACAACCGCAAAACAAAGTGTAACAAAGCTCCTAGAAGGGCATAAAAAATATCACATATGATCAAACAAGGTCAATCCGTGGATTGAAGTGACTCCTCACATAACAAGGTACATGTAGGTATCTTAACATCTCCTTTCTGGAGTTACGAAGGTTGGTTTGCATGAGTCTACGAAAATCATGATTTATTGGTTTTAACAAGGCAACTTGGTCAACATATTTACAAGAAACGCAACCTTAACCTATCAATAAAAGGGTATGAAGCAATCTAGTTTGGTCATGACGTTTTAGATCATCTCAAGTGAGGATTTGAGTTCATGGTTGTCTCTGCGAATATTGAATTTTGTAAGTTACGATATAAGTTTTTATTATTTTAAAACAAGTTTATTTAATAAAATCAAATATACAAAAATCCTATTGTTTAAAATTTTATTCCGTTGCAAAAGAAAAACTAAAGAACATAAATTATGAGAGATGAGGAGAGATGAACCATGTCTGGGAGATATTTGTGTCCGCAGTGTATGAGGTAATCCACACAGTTTCACTCGTACTCCACTAGGATTCATCCCTCTACCAGGCATTCCATCAAATAAATCGCGTGCACCCACAACTCCCCATTTTGCATTTACTTGAAAACTTATATCCCATTTCAACAAAATGATTCAAGCATTCCCCACAATGATTGTAGCCTGTGAGACCAAGTTGGGTCTAGGTACTCCCCTCTTAACAAATTCCATTCCATGACTCTTTTCGAAGCACCCACATTTCTTTCAGGTATTTTGTCAAATATTCCATGGGATTGTCAATGATTTAAAATTTTATTCCAACAAGAATGCTAGAAGAATTGATGTATTTTTCTTTGGAAAATTCCTTTGTGACCTTTAAACTAACCAACCATGTGCCACATCCCTGCTCTAATACTTTTCTTTTGAAGGGAGTCTACACAATATTTTACAATCCCCTTACTCGCACAACTAGGAGTTTTTTTGTGACTAGGGAAATAGGGAACACCCATTAACCATGTGACACCCAGTACAAAGAGTGTTCCAATAGTTGCATATGCATGTTGCCATATTCAGTGGAATGGTGAGATGCTTTCCCTCACCTATGGCCACTGCAGAATGGATTTCATGGGCTAAACAGGCATTGAGATTCCCCAACACTCTCATGTTATAAAACAAGATCACATGCTCAAATATACTAATGTAATGCATACCCAAAGCTATGAAATGATTCGAGCTATACAATAAAGGGTGATTTAATGAAATGCAAAAATTGGGTATTTGACATACGACCTGAAAGTAGAAAAACCCATCTTGAAATGAAACTCAACCCCTCCATCTAAATCAATATAGTTGAGATGTTAATGTTGATCTAGTTAAAGATGAATGGAAACAAATACCAAAAATTGGCCAAGTCAATGCAACCAACATAAATATTCAAACCTCCAAGCAAAAGCCATGATGAGTCAAAACCACCTAGCTCAAAATGAATAACACCCTGAGAAGCACAAACCCATAACTACTAGGAAACTCGAGCCTATGTTAAAATGGTGCAAAATAGAAACAAAAACCCTTGTGCATAAGCACAACGAGCTTAGAAATGAGAGGTCGAGTTAATCCATGGATTAATCTAGAAGATAAATAGTGAAAATAAATGCAGACCCAACTTGCCCACTTGCCCGAGATCCAATGTGAAAAACATGGTAATCTCCCATTTGATGAGTAAGCGGGAGTTCGTAAGTAAAACATCGGGTTGGAGACTGTTTGTTTCATATTGAAACAATTTGATTGTATCGATAGGAAACTATGCCCCCTTGTATTCTGTCATCACTACAACCATCCATTTTCTACTAAATTTATAATGTTTCCAAAGGTTCCAAAGCATGATTAAAGTCTGTGGATCTCAAAAATGTGTCTTTTGTATTAAGCAAGGAAATGATAGGTGAATGGTTGGGAGGCTGCCTCACGTGCCTTGTCATGCCGCCTACAATACTCCACCACCCTCAACCAAATGCATTCACACACTTCTTTGTTTATAAATATTTCTTTAGTTATATTTTAATGTTATTTTATAGTTGGCACCACAAAAGAGGTCACAAATTGCATCTATTTATCCACCTAGATATGTGAAATAATACCATGTGGATGTAACTATATCTTATCATTTGAACACTTGATGATTACTTTCATCTACAATTGCTAGTTCTTGGATTGGATTTGTTGGGCCTAGTTTCAATTTTCTTAAGACATGTATAATGGCTACAACTAGTGTGTTATTCTCGAATAAGGACAAAATAAGAGGGTTTTACATGCCTCTTGAGTTATTGATTTCTTAGACTTGTGCATATTTGGCTCAATGGATATATTTTATATATTAAGGCTCACTTAAAGTGAGCGTCACCAACCGTAAAAGTTATAAAATTGGAAAACTAGTCATTGGGTTGTATAAGAGGGGATCATTCTAACCAAGAATATAACTTTTAGTGGTTTGGCTTTGTTGAAAAATTTAATGGTCCATTAGTTTTGGATAGTGATATGGAGCTCTATGCATGACTATTAGGTGTAATTCACTACTAATGAATGATACGATTGTTTTTGTAGTGGCTAAGCCGTATAATGAGGATATAAATTCTTAAAATATATAACTAAGGATAAATTTTGATATAGCAGATTAAACTCATAATAGGTGTATAATTCATGATTAAAGGGATTAAGTAATTATTAACATTAAGTTTCAAATTACTAAACTAAGTGTCTACTCCCTCAACCGAAATTGCTCGAGATTATTTTCTTATTATAGTAATAAATTGATATTAACCACCTCCTCTTTTTAACATATTCCATCTATACATGTCCTTCAAAGGCTATCACACTTCTTCTCGATGCAATTTTTGGTTACAATCTAACCTTGTACAATAGTTACAATTAAGTACCGGTTTCTCACATGATATCAAATTTTGCATCACATGTCTATTTTGACAATACAATTGTGTTTCAAGCATTAATAAGAAAACTAGATGCATTGTGTCCTATCTAATACCCTCCGTATATTACAAAAATTCCCTATATTTGTAAGCATACACAAGACATTCATAAAATCAAACTTGTGGAGAATCAAAAAGGTAACAACATGTATCTTTCCAACTTTACTTTTACTTTTACCTCATTTGAAAATATGACATATTGATAGGATTTTGTTGCAAATATTTGAAATATGAGGTTTCTCTTTTATCGGAACATTTTCTTCTCTTATTCATATATGTTTTGTGAGAATGAAAAGTGTGGTTAATTGTCTTGAAGGTTATATAACTCAATACTTAGAAAACATATATTTACAAAAGTAATTTTGATGTATAAGTTATATTTGAAAGTATGTGTACATGTAATGCCCCGTTCGACATTACCCCATTTCTTGCTTCGACGACCTTGTTGATAAGTGGGCATAGGTAGTGTGTGGGCTTCCGTTGATCGCTCGAGTTGATCTCGACCATGTCATAGAGAAGGATTAGCATCCTTCCTCCCCGTCTGGTCTCCCCGTGTCCTTGTCGATGCTGCTAGTAGAAGGCCTTCGTGGTGTCCTTTTATGATTACCCTGTTAAGGCAGATCATATCCTCAAAGCCTAATATGCAGCTAGAATGGCGTTTTGGTGTTGTTAGGGCATGTCCGGTTAAAAGTAATATCTATAATAATAATTATTTTTAAATTTATCGATCTTGATCACGACCATTGTGATTATAATTGATAATTATTTTGTAAGCTATAAAATAATTATAATAGTAATAATAATGGCATTATTATTTTATTATTGATCGACAAGTATATTTTATTATTATTTTAGTATCGATTGTTATCAATATCATCCTTAGTTATCGTTAAACTATTCTATTGTATTTTGTTGGTCGCATCGCTAACCGAGATTTGTTTGCGCAAAAGAGGAGGAGCTTGTTTTGTTGGTGGTGCCATGGTTTGGGAGTGGTGTTCACATTTAATATTTTATTTAAGACTTCAGCCACCATTTCCCACCTTGTCTGGCCAATCCTTCTTGGTTGGGATTGTTTTAAATTCCTAATTTCAAGTGTGGATTTAATGTGCCCCCCACTGACCTTGACTCTCTCTTTTGATATTTTTGTACCTTGCTTGGCGTGGAGGGGATGTGAATATTAACTATTTTTTGGTTCCTTGTTTGGCTGGAGGTGGGTGGATTTGATGGCCACCTTCCATTCCTTTGAACCTCCTTAATGCTAGACGTGTTGGAATCTTCCTTGTGGGCGGCCACACTTTCCTTCATTTATTAATTTTGATTTGTAAATATGTTATGTCTTTTGTTGTCCTCCTTCACCAATCTACTTTGACTGCATGAGCTTCTCTTGTGAAGGATTTGCATTGGGGGTTGTTGAAAAGTCTTTGAATTTGCAAATGTATGTTAAATGCCCTGTTCTTCCTATTCATTTTCTGCGCTTCCTTCAAACTCTCCCATTTCTTTACTTTTTCATTCTTTGAAGACCTCTAACTAGTATCGAACCCTCATCTATTGCTTTGTTTTTAGTTTTGACATATGGCAGTGATCCCTGTGAAACTAATATGGGGTGTCATGACTGCCACTAGGATTGCCATCCCTGGTCGTTGGGGCTATATATCTTGTGAGGTTGAAGCTTTGGATTCAGTGAAGGTGTCCCCTTAATATGGAGCAGTTTAAAGGCTTGTTAGATTGCCCAAATTTGGGGTTCCAAAGCACTATGTCTTGGAATTGCGGCTTGACTTGGAGGCCTGTAAATTTGACGGCAAATTGGTTGTTACATTGGATGTTGTCGACAAAACTAAGTACCCGGTGCTCAATGCTGCTGATTTGGTGATCAAGGATAAATTTGTCTCTTTGTGCGGGACAGCTTCAATAAAGGTCAAATTTCCATCCAATGTTGGTCTTGATGCAGAAGATGAGATTCTGGTGATAGAATTTGATGAAGCCTTGCCTCAGGGTGAGGAAATTCTAGCTATTGAATTTCAGGGAACTTTAAATGATCAAATGAAAAGTTTTTATAGGAGTACATATGTGAGTAATGGAGAGAAAAGGAACATGGTAATTACACAGTTTGAGCTTGCAGATGCTCAGAGATGTTTTCCTTGTTGGGATGAGCCTACTTACAAGGGAGATAGTTGGGTTCTGTGGGAAAAGCATTAAAAACTCTCAAACAAATGTTTTCATAGCTATTTTCTTATCCTTCTGTTACTTTCTCCCTTCCTATGCCAAAACATGGCCATGAACTTGGTTGCCCAAGAAGCAACTCGGAGGAAGATTGTTAGATGTTTCAGCAAGTGAGGGCCTAGTGGATGTCACTGCATTTTTGGAAGCTCCATTCATGCATGTTAAGTCTATCCCTTGTAATGCTCTGCTATTTTTTTATAATCACATCAAATGAATGTTTCTTTTCCTGTGATGGCATCTAGAAATGGGTATTCTCTAGACTTTGGAATTACTTGCCTAGGAAGTTATGGAAGGTTTGTTCTTGCGTGAATTTTTTTATGATTTATGACTATTAAGGTAAATGGCGTATAATGTAAATAAATGGGTTCAATGGGTGAATCCATTCAAAGGATTGTGCATACGTTGTTTTGCTAAAATAGATCCCTAAAATCTAAAAGAAGGAAATGGTTGTTTGTAACTCAGAGATAATAATGCCTTATGGGGATATAGGGTGTTGAAACTTGTTTTCTTCTGAGTGTAAATCTATTTTATTATTGGTTGTGTTTTCTCTTGTTGTGGATGTCATAGTTGAAGACTGTTAAGAATTGTAATCTCTCTTAAAGACCGTTGAAGTGTAAATAACTTATAGATGTAACTACCTTTTCAATAAGCTTATAGGTAAGCATGATTACCTTCTTCTTTATTGAACTTCTGGAAATTGATAACCTTGTGATCTTGAAAAGTTCTTCAATCTGTGAAATTTTCTCTGCATTACCAAGGATGAGAATCTGTTTTACCAATTGAGTGGTTGTATTATATATACTTAAATGTACCATGCCCATAGAGGTGCAATGAATGAATTTTGATAACACTATGTTGTTAAGCTCTCTCAAAAAATAGAATTGGTTTGATGGATCTGAATGTAGAGGTTTGGTTGCGTGATTGATTGTCCTTTCTTTGATGTGTACATGTGGAGCCATGAGCTTATCAAACATGGTTAGGTGTTTCAAACAACTCAAAGGGGCTGGGAAGTAATGTTCCATTTTATACTTTGTTGAAACCATTAAGTTGAATACTGAATCTTTCAGATTCAGGTATTGCACTTGGATTATTTTATAAGTATTGGGTTATTCGGATGAGTGTAGTTATTTTTCATTCATGATGGAATTGTGTTTATTTATGTGGATCGTTAGTGAACATATTATTAAGGGTCATAAGTTTATGACCAAACCTCTGTGTTGGTTTTGGAATTGAAATGTGTTTGGGATGACTATAGTCATTATTGAAATAGGACTCTTGTTAACTCATGACTTTTGGTGATACGTTATGAGGATAGTCATGAGGTTATGAATTGAATATATTTATTTAAATACATTGTTGGCCTATGTCGGAAAATTGTTAAAAATTATTAATAACATTCGAGGGTACCTTTCCTTTATGTTATTTAGATAATTTTTCGATTATGATGAGGTTTGTTGTTAATATTAATGGTTTTTGTGACTCTTTTTAATGCATTTGAAGGGTGGCTTTGATAGTTTTAAATTGTGTTACTTTTAAAATATCTTGTAAGGAAGAGGTGGTAAACTTCTTGTTTAGATTGTAACTATGGATTTTTTTTTTGGGTTACGAATCCCATTATGCTATGAAACCTGGAAGGATGTTTAAATGGTAACCTCATCTTAAATGGAATTGAAAATAGGAGGCCTTTCACCCCGTACTTTGTTTATCAAGTAACTTGGTTGTCGAGTAATGCCCATCTCGGGTTTTTTCAGCTATCTTTCTTCTCTTATCATTGCCTTGTGGAGTCTCTTTTCGATGAGAGAAATTAGTTCATGGGTTGAACTTTAGTTTTCAACTCCTTTGATCACGTGATGGTTTACCCTTCTTACACTCATTTGGTTGCTCTAGCTTTTAGGCCAATGAAACCTCCCTCTGGAAGGATTGATTTACCTTTTTGTTTCGCATCTATGATTGTATCTAGTATGTTTTGGGCTTCTCTAATATTTTAGTGATGGATGGACCGAGTATTAGATTTCAATCACGTAATCTATAAGATTACATGATTGAAATCCCAATACTCTTTGACTTTTGTTCCTAACTGTTAAAGTCTACGGTCTTACCTTGGTTACTTAAGATATTGTTCTTAACTGGAATATTTGACTTCCTTCTTAATGGTTGGTAAAAAAATTATCTTGTGTGAAGAATTTTGATTGGTGGTTTGTGCTTTGACCCATTCTTGAAATATAACATTCCTTTCATGTTATTGTTAAATTCTAGTCTTATTGTTGCAATGTGTAGTCTTATAATGTTAATTCTCGTGAATCGACTCAAGTTAATACTTGTGCATATGGATTATGCCGAGTAGATAAAAGGAAATATTGATGAAGTTTTCATCGGTTTGATTTATGAATTCCTTTTGTGAATGTTTGATGTGTCGTAAATCTTGGATTGGTGTTGGTAGAGGGGTTAAAAGGCCTTTTGCCTTGGATTTTCTATCTTCTTCTCTTTTGATGAAAGGTTGTCTAACCATTTGTAACAAAAATTGAAAACATTATTGTGAGGAATAAAATTCAATCACCACCTTGTTATGAGTATTCCTTTGTGATAGTATTTCATCATGAAATGTTGTAGCGTGGCTTGACTAATTTTGTTACCTTCTTGTTCTCATCCAAATTCAATCGAATCTTTTGACACCTTTGGTTCATGTGTGCCATGTTGAATAGAAATGTTATAACCATGTTTAGTTTTCTCATTAAGTAATGGTAATTTCTTCTTTCGAGTCATAAAACTTTCATGTTTAATAACCCTCCATGGTATTGGCATCAATGCTATTCTAGGTATTTGTTTTAGTGGGTTGACAATCCTTTTTCTAAAGTTAATCAAAAATAAAATAAAATGAATACATAGATGAATAAATAAATAAGATAATAATGAAGTTGTGCTTTGTTGATAGAACTAAGATTCTTTAATAGGAAAGAAAGTAGTTATCTATCGGTGTAAAAGAATCTACCCTCGCTAACCTTAAGCTATGAATTAAACTTTATCATCTTTGTTGTGAAACGTTAAGCATATTTTTTTAAAAAGTAAGATCATTGTTGGCTTTTGGGGATATAGTCAGATCTTAGTTAGTAGGGATTTTGAATAAGAACACTTTAAGTCTAATGCTTCCATTTTGGGAACCCCATGTGTATCCTTTGATGAACCTAATCAAGAGAATGCTAAATGAAGCTTTTACCCAATCCATTTGAACTCTTAAGTCTCATTAAAAGACCGGTTAATAACTAAAGAGATCATGATGATGAAATAAATTGACCTTCTCACTCTAACCTTTGCCACAATACATTGTAATCTTCTCTTAAGCATGGTTAATTGTTGATCCTTGCACAAGGAGGTTGTAGTTTCGAACCTTAAAGGATTGTACACGTGGGGTGTACTCAACCGTGGACCTTGTGTATTGTGGTTGGGTTGTTTCGTGGTGCCTTGTCATATAGAAAAGTGAACTATCCTTTTGGGTGTTGGAGGCCTCTGTGTTTCCTTTGTGGTCATCGTTGTGTCAAGTTATTCAAAGAGTTAGTTGTTACCTTTTTTACCACCACTTGTATTTTCATTTTATATTCAAACAAGTCAAAAAAAAATTATCTTGTATTTTTTCTATGTTGTCTTGTGTGTCTGAATTAGTGGGCGTCACACTTGGTATCAGAGAGAAGGTTCACGCTCTCAAAACTAATCTTATGGGACAGATTGGAGTGGTAATGGTGTTGAATGATGGTGGTGGCATTGATTGGAAGAGTAATGTGATTTAAGTGATGTGAGCTATGTTGTAATTGTGATGTTGTGAGCGCGCATGTTGTGTATGTCACTTAGTGCAGTAAATATTAGTATGTTGATGTGTTGGAGAGGAGAGTATTCCTTCTCCTTTTCAGAATTCTACAAGAATTCAAGTGTGAAGCATTGTCTTGTTGTTTGTGTGGAAGAAGTGTGATTGTTGATTTTGGAGTGTTGGATCCTTTTGGCATTTGTGATGTGTGGGTGTGCTAATTTGTTTTCGAAAAGGTTGGTTGTAGTGAATTGGATTTTTTTAATGATGTCATTATCATTTTTGTAGAAATATGTGTATTCCCCTGTTATATGGTGATTGAATGTGTGTTGTAATTGTGCTCATCATAAGTAAAATTCATGTAATATGTAATGATTAATGTCATAAATTTGGGACATATGGTGAGTGTATGATTATAGAGTGCACTTTGGGAAATTGATGTGGTACTTTTGAAATAATGTATGTGATTTACCTTGTATTGGTGTCATGCGTGAAGATGTCTTATGGTAAGGTGCGTGAACCACCATTGTGTTAATAAGTTACATGTTATGTGATTACGCTTGATTGCCATCGGTTTTATGTTTTGGCATTTATGAATGAGCTAGCCTTAGGCTCGGTAGATGATATGGTTCTAACATGACCAAATTGTTGTATGGATGCAACTAAGTGTAATTATGGACTATGTTTATCCATGTCAATTTGGGATGATTTAGATGGAGATGATGGATCTTGATATTTAAATAAGGCTCGATGTTCCGAGTTTAAATTTTACCGCCTTGCCCAAGGCATCGTAATATGTTATTCCATATTGTATTTTATTTTGAATTAGACTTTTAATGTTAGTTGAATAATTTTCTTATCATGTTTGATATTTTGGGCAATAGGGTCATGTGGATTTTTTGCAGTAATTGGAATGGTTGTTTGGAAATTTGTTTTATGGATTGTGACTTCTTTTAAACCATTATTGGCTACGCCCAAGGAGTACTTATCCACTTGGCATTTGAATCGATTGCTATGTTAGAACCATGATGTGTGATTAGGGTGATCACCATGAATGGTGGAGGTTTCTATGGGACCTCGTGCCCAAGGAGGGCCATGGGAAACCATGATTTATTATGTCACTGGGTTTCTGAGAGATGTGAGGCCATAGGGAAACTCAAGCCCTTGAGGGAGGCATAAGAGACTGGAGGGAGGCATAAGATACGGTAGGCATAAGAGACTTAAGGGAGGCATAATAGATTTGAGGGAGGCATAAGAGAGACTTGAGGAAGATATAAGAGATTTGTGTGTGTATGATTGATGTTTGGGACATATGTTGAGTTATTGTGATGTTTTGGTTGTGGTTTTATGAAGTATGTGTTACTCATGTTAGTTGAATATGTTTTATGATGTTGTGGATATGGCATTGATGCCCTTGTTAACCCTATGTACATGTAGTTATTTTCTGAGTTATGTAGAATCTTCATCTGTGGAATTGTGGAAATTTCATGTTGTTGTAGTACACTTATGTTTGAGTATGGTATGTCAATCATAGATGTGTTTCAAGTATGATGTTATGTAGACCGTACATGTTCTCTATCATAATTTGGTTAAACTCTTGTGGTGTGGTACCATAATGAAAGTATGTAAATTTATGTTTGTGAATCCTTAGTTTTTTTGTGTATGACCCAGTAGGGTGTTGTGATATCAGTTCATGTTAGGCACCTACAAGAATGAATAAAATAAAATTCTACAACAATGAAATTTTAAAGAACCTGAATTAAGAATAATGTAAATGGAAACAATCTAATGAAATAATGAATAAGAGGGAACTGCTAATCTTCACATAACTTTGAAAGTTAAAATTCTACCAAAATGTTTATAAGACTTCCCTATGGCCATGCTTTAACGATTAAATTCTAACCATAGGGTGCACTTTCACCTTTATCTAATCCTTGAGGCTTACCACCTTTCCTTCCTTCAATGTTATGTCGCATCGAGGATGATGCTTTCTTAAGGGGAGGAGAATGTAATGCCCCATTCGACGTTACCCCAGTTCTTTCTCTGATGACCCTGTTGATAAATGAGGGTAGGTAGTGTGTGTGCTTCCTTGTTGACTTATTAGTCGATCTCGACCTGTCACGCAGAGAAGGATTAACATCCTTCCTCCCCATCTGGTATCCCCGTGTCCTTTTCGATGGTGCTAGTAGAAGGCCTCATGCAACGCATCCTTTTATGGTTACCCTGTTAAGGAAGATCGTGTCCTCAAAGCCTAGTAAGTGTCTGGAATGGAATTTTGGTGTTGTTAGGGTGTGTCCGGTTAAAATGAATATCCATAATAATTATTATTTTTAAATTTGTCGATCTTGACTACTGACCATTGTGATTATAATTGATAATTATTTTGTAAGCTGTAAAATAATTATAATAATAATAATAATGACATTATTATTTTATTATCGATCGACGATTATATTTTATTATTATTTTAATATCGATTGTTATCAATATCATCCTTAGTTATCGTTAAACTATTCTATTGTTTTGTTGGTCACATGAAATTTTGACCGAGCTTTGTTTGCACAAAATAGGAGGATCTTGTTTTGTTGGTGGCACCATGGTTTGGGAGTGGTGTTCACGTTTAATATTTTATTTAAGAATTCAAGCCACCATTTTCCACCTTGGCCGGCCAATCCTTCTTGGTTGGGATTGTTATAAATTCCTAATTTCAAGTGTGGATTTAATGTGCCCCCCAATGACCTTGACTCTCTCTTTTGATCTTTTTGTACCTTGCTTGGCGTGGAGGGGTGTGAATATTAACTGTTGTTTTGGTTCCTTGTTTGGCTGAAGGTGGGTGGATTTGATGGCCATCCTGACATTCCTGTAAACCTCCTTAATGCTAGACATGTTACACTCTTCCTTGTGGGTGGCCGCACTTTCCTTCATTTATTAATTTTGATTTGCAAATATTTTATATCTTTTGTTGTCTTCCTTCAACAATCTCCTTTGGCCGTGTGAGATTATCTTGTGAAGGATTTGCATTGGGGGTTGTTAAAAATTCTTTGAATTTATAAATGTATGTTGGACGTGTTGTTGTTCCTCTTTGTTTCCTATGCTTCCTTCAAGCTTACCCATTTATTTACTTATCATTCTTTGAAGACCTCTAACCAAAGATCGAACCCTCGCTTCTTTGCTTTATTTTCGTTTCGACACGTGGTGGTGATCCTGTGAAACTAACATCGGGATCATGATCGCCATTGGGAATGTCATCACCCTAGTCATTGGGGCTATATATCTTGTGAGGTTGAAGCTTCGGATTTGATGAAGGTCCCCTTAATATAGAAGTAGTTTAAAGGCTTGTCAATTGCCCAGATTTTGAGTTCAAAGTCTATGTCTTGAATTGTGGCCTAACTGAGGCCTAAATTTGGAGGCCTATAAATTTTTGTTAAAAACTTCGAGAAAATTGGCTACATTGGATTTTGTCGACAAAACTAAGTATTTGGTGCTCAATGTTTGGTGATTTTGTGAAATGGATAAATATGTCCCTTTACATGGGACAACTTGAACAAAGGTCAAATTTCCATCCAATGTCCATCTTGATGAAGAAGATGAGATTATGGTGATAGAATTTGATGAAGCCTTGCCTATGGGTGAGGAAATTCTCGCTATTGAATTTCAAGGAACTTTAAATGATCGGGATGAAATTTTTTTATAGGAGTTTCATATGTGAGTAATGGAGAGAAAAGGAACATGGTAGTTACAGCTTTGAGCCTCAGAAGATGCTCAAGAGATGTTTTCCTTATTGGGATGAGCTCGCTATGATGAACGTAACAAGGGAGATAGTTGGGATATATGGGAAAAGCATTAAAAACTCTCAAGCAAATGTTGTCACAACTATTTTCTTATCGCCACTTTCTTCCTTCTTATCCCAAAACATGGCCATGAACTTGGTTTCCAGAAGCAACTCGGAGGAAGATTGTTAGATGTTTCAAAGCAATGAGGGCACAGTGGATGTTCTTTTGCATTTTTTAGAAGCTCCATTCAGGGAATGTTAAGTTTATCCCTTATAATGCTCTGCTATTTTTTTTTATAATCACATGAAATTAATGTTTGTTTTCCTGTGATGGCATCTAGAAATGGTTAGTCTCCGAACTTTGGAATTACTTTCCTAGGAAGTTATGGAATTTTTGTCCTTGCGTGACTTTTTTTATGATTTATGACTATTAAGGTAGATGGCGTACAATGTAAATAAATGAATTCAATGGGTGAATCCATTCAAAGGATTGTGCATATGTTTTTTTGCTAAAATAGATCCTGAAATCTAAAATAAGGAAATGGTTGTTTGCAACTCAGAGATAATAACGCCTTATGGGGATATAGGGTGTAGAAACTTGTTTTTTGTCGAGTGAGTATAAATATATTTTATTATTGGTCCTGTTTTATCTTGTTGTGGATGTCATATTTGAAGACTATTATGAATTGTAATCTCTCTTAAAGACCATTGAAGTGTAAAGAACTTATAGATGTAACTACCTTGTCAATAAGTTTATAGGTAAGCATGATTACCTTCTTCTTTACTGAACTTCTATGGAAATTGATAACCTTGTGATCTTGAAAAGTTCTTCAATCTATGAAATTTTCTACATTACCAAGGATGAGAATCTATTTTACCAATTGAGTGGTTGTATTATTTATACTTAAATGTACCATGCCCATAGATGGGTGTAGTGAATGAATTTTGATAACACTATGTTGTTAAGCTCTCTCAAAAAAATAGAATTGGTTTGATGGCTCTAAATGTAGAGGTTTGGTTGTGTGATTGATTGTCCTTTCTTTGATGTGTACATGTGGAGCCATGAGCTCATCAAACATGGTTAGGTGTTTTGAACAACTCAAAGGGGCTAGGAAGTAATTTTCCATTTTATACTTTGTTGAAACCATTAAGTTGAATATTGAATCTTTCATATTCAGGTATTGCACTTGGATTATTTTATAAGTATTGGGTTATTTAGATGAGTGTACTTATTTTTTTCATTCATGATGGAATTGTGTTTATTTATGTGGATCATTTGTGAACGTATCATTAAGGGTCGAAATTTTATGACCAAACCTATGTGTTGGTTTTGGAATTCAAAATATGTTTGGGATGATTGTAGACATTATCGAAATAGGACTATTGTTAACTCATGACTTTTGGTGATACGTTATGAGGATAGTCATGAGGTTATGAATGGAATTTATTTATTTAAATACATTGTTGGCCTATGTCAGAAAATTGTTAAAAATTATTAATGACATTCAGGGGTACCTTTCCTTTATGTTATTTAGATAAGTTGTCGATTATGATGGGGTTTGTTGTTAATATTAATGGTTTTTTGTGAATCTTTTTAATGCATTTGAAGAGTGGCTTTGATTATGTTAACTTGTATTACTTTTAAAATATCTTGTAAGGAAGAGGTGGTAAACTTCTTGTTTAGACTATAACTATGGATTGTTTCTTTTGGGGTTACGAATCCCATTATGCTATGAAACCCGAAGGATGTTTAAATGGTAACCTCATCTTAAATGGACTTGAAAATAGGAGGCCTTTCATTTCCCCTACTTTATTTATCAAGTAACTTGGTTTTCGAGTAATGCCCATCTTGGGTTTTGTCAGCTATCTTTCTTCTCTTATCATTTCCTTGTGGAGTCTCTTTTCGATGAGAGAAATTAGTTCATGGGTTGAACTTTAGTTTTCAACTCCTTTGATCACATGATGGTTTACCCTTCTTACACTCATTTGGTTGCTCTAGCTTTTAGGCCAATGAAACCTCCCTCCTGGAAGGACTGATTTACCTTTTATTTCACATCTATGATTGTATCTAGTATGTTTTGGGCTTCTCTAATATTTTAGTGATGGATGGACCGAGTATTATATTTCAATCACGTAATCTATAGGATTACATGATTGAAATCCCAATACTCTTGACTTTTGTTCCTAATTGTTAAAGTCTACGGTCTTACCTTGGTTAGTTAAGATATTGTTCTTAACTGGAATATTTGACTTCCTTCTTGTTGGTTGGTGAAAAATTTTATCTTGTGTGAAGAATTTTGATTAGTGGTTTTTGCTTTGAACCATTCTTGAAATAGAACATTCCTTTCATGTTATTTTTAAATGCTAGCTTACTGTTGCAATGTGTAGTCTTATCATACTCAGTTCTGGAAAACTAACTCAAGTTAATACTTGTGCAGATGGATTATGTGAGTAGATAAAAGGAAAGATTGATAAAGGTTGCATGGTTTCATTTATGATTTCCTTTGTATGAATGTTTGATGTCCTGTAAATCTTGGATTGGTGTTGGTATGGGGTTTGAAGGCCTCTTTCCTTCTATTTTCTATCTTCTTCTCTTTTGATGAAAGGTTGTCTAACCATTTGTAACAAAACTTGAAAACATTATTGTGAGGAATAAAATTCAAACACCACCTTGTTATGAGTATTCATTTGTGATATTATTTAGTCATGAAAATGTTGTAGCATGGCTTGCCTAATTTTGTTACCTTCTTTTTCTCATCCAAATTCAATCAAATATTTTGACACCTTTGGTTCGTGTGCCATGTTGAATAGAAATGTTATAACCGTGTTTAGTTTTCTCATTAAGTAATGGTAATTTCTTCTTCCGAGTAATAAAATTTTCATGTTTAATAACCCTCCATAGTATTGGCATCAATTATTCAAGGTATTTGTTTTAGTGGGTTGACAATCCTTTTTATAAAGTTAATGAAAAATAAAATAAAATGAATACATAGATGAATAAATAAATAAGATAATAATGAAGTTGTGCTTTGTTGATAGAATTAAGAGTCTTTAAAAGGAAAGAAAGTAGTTATCTACCGGTGTAAAAGAATCTACCCTCGCTAACCTTAAGCTATGAATTAAACATTATCCTCTTTGTTGTGAAATGTTGAGCGTCTTTTTTTAAAAAAAGGAAGATCATTGTTGGCTTTTGGGGATATAGTCAGATCTTAGTTAGTAGGGGATTTTGAATAAGAACACTTTAAGTCTAATGCTTCCATTTTGGGAACCCCATGTGTATCCTTTGATGAACCTAATCAAGAGAATGCTAAATGAAGCTTTTACCAAATCCAGTTGAGCTCTCAAGTCTCATTAAAAGAATGGTTAATAACTAAAGACATCATGGTGATGAAATAAACTTGACCTTCTCACTCTAACCTTTGCCACAGTACATTGTAATCTTCTCTTAAGCGTGGTTAATTGTTGATCCTTTCACAAGGAAGTTGTAGTTTCGAACCTTAAAGGATTGTACACCATGGGGTGTACTCAATTGTGATTGTGTATTGTGGTTGCGTTGTTTCGTGGTGCCTTGTCATAGAGAAAAGTGAACTATCCTTGTTGGGTGTTGGATGTCTCTGTGTTTCCTTTATGGTCATCGTTGTGTCAATTTGTTCAAAGAGTTAGTTGTTACCTTTGTGACCACTTGTATTGTCGTTCTATACTTCGAACGAGTAAAAAAAAGGTTATCCTATTTTTTTCTATGTTGTCTTGTGTGTCTAAATTAGTGGGTGTTACAAGACACACCATCTATTTTCTAAAGATGCACCTCAAAGTGGGGAGAAATATAAACACTTAAAATGGCCTATTCACATTTATTTATTAATGGCCTATTCACATATATATATATATATATATATATATATATATATATATATATATATATGCGTCATCATATGGGTGGTTGTCCAAATTAGGCTTATTAGACTTTTATGGAAAATTGAAAGGATGAATCCATTGTCCATGAATCCATGTGCCACCCCAAAATTACTCACTTGTTTATCTCGACATGTTTTATGGGCCTTCTTAAAATGTGATTATGTACTTGGTTATTGGAAATTAGTAGGCATGCTAATTTCAATATCGTTGAGTTGACGTCACCAATAAATATGTAAATGATTAAGTTCCTTTAAAGGACATATATATTTCTTAGTAGGTGGTTTTGTAAGGATTATCTTCTAGAACACATTTTTCGCATTATTTTAACTATGTAAGTTTTTATCGACTTACTCTATTTTTTATATGTAAAAAATGTTTGGTGGGATCCTTTCTTATTTATATTTATAAATTGGAAAAAAATTACATTTGAGTTCATGATAAATTAGACCACAAGGATCTACATCATAGGAGAAAAGCTAAAAAGCTAGAACTAGCCTCTCCCTTACTTGGTATAGAACTAGATACAATCGAAATGGCTTAATAAAAACAAAAAGAAACCATAATAAGAAGAGACAAAAATCCCTTAACTAGGTTGAAGAAGAGGAGATACATACCCTAAAAAGACTTGAGAACCTTGTAAAATCATCTCAGAATGACCTTCAGTATCCGATGACCACCAAAAACATTTCCTTAACACCCACATGTCAAACCTTGTGAGCTTGAGCTTGAAAGTGGATTGGTTCCATCACTTTCAAATACAGAGTGGGAAGAGAAAGACCCACTGAAAAACTTAATAAGGCAATATGAAATTCGAAGCTCGGAAAAAGAAGATACCATAGAGAAACACCCTTCCAATTTTTGAAAGGAAGCCAAAGGAAAAATGATAATAGGATCCTATCCGAATTAGGGAGTTCAAAGAATCAATCAAGACATAATCCACATTAGAGATTCCAGGGTTTGTTATAGAGGCACCGTCAAAATTTAATTTAAACAAACTTAGAACCAGAAGAATGCATCAAAAAATTTACAACCTTAAATCACTCTTATTAAGACCATACATTCTTGGCCCATTAACAAGTATTTTAATGACTCGCTTATAACACATTTTGTATCTATTATTTTTATCATAAAATTTTTGCTTACCAACTAAAAATTTTACTAATACATTCAAGGTTCGGGCATAAATATGAAATATACAAATTAATTCTAAAAAGAAATTGAACTTAAACTAAAGACTTGCCTATTTTAATTTTTCTAAAATTATAGACATGCATTTATTTCTTATTTTTTTAAAATAATACAATGATTAGAGTTTGCACAAAATGCAACATTGATTAAAAAAATCTAAAAAACTTCCTACTATCATTGTTGTATTTAACAAGCAATCACATGTGTACAATGCAATGTGAACGCCGAACGGTATATGCTATTTGATTTAGAGGGATAGTTATTACTTTTGTAGTTGATGTTGATAAAAGGTGTAATTGATTTTGTAAGTGTAGGAATATAGATGAAGCATTACATTTAAAGGTTCTATCTCTACATTTCAAATTTGTTACAAATTTGTAAATATACATTTGCAAATCTTATATCATGAGTGGTAGCGATTTATGGACTATTTTATTCGAACTAAACATGAATACATTAGAAGGAAACATAAAATATCAATACAGTTGTGTAGCATCAATACAAGTGTGTAGCATAAAGATAGAGACAAATTTACTAACAAGTGCCCACACAACTTACACTTGAAAAAGCACCATGTGAATATGCAATCCCTTCCAATCTTATAGGAAATTTCACATATTGCAAATATTTCAATGGGAGCACAAACAACTTCATCTAGCTATAAATTATTCTTGGGTAGTGACATTGCATCTATAAAAATGAAAGATATGACTCAGAGAAAATGTATTTAGGTACAGAAACTCATGATCGCTTTGACAGAGACGACGATTTGACAGAATCTGGCAGTAAATTGTTGAGGAAATCTCTCAACTTCTCAGTATCTCAGGAAAATGAAGATTTTGTCGAGGGTAAGAAGAGTGCCATGAAATATCACATTTTTAGAAGTATGAAGGAAAACATCGAATCCAAGAAGCAGATCGAACAAATGGCTATTTCTGTTCATCAACAAATTAAAAATAATGAAGCCAAGAAATTTCCTACAATGTATGTGGATTTTGAGCAATTCGTTGGTAGTAGTAGAGCAGCTCCCTGAGCAGAAGGACTTTGGGGCCCAAGGTGGACAAGTTGCTCAATAACTTTTCTCCCTACTAAAAAAATTAGATGCATAAAATTTTTAAGTTGTATATCTATAGTTGCATATAAGATTCAACCCCATTTGAGGTATACCCTTAGAATAACTAACTGAACAAAATCTGCTGAACTCATAAGACTATATAAATGCATCAGCGGATTATGCTTGCTCCTTGTTAGATGGTGAAAGGACAGTAAAATGAAAACAACACTGAATCTGTAATCCCTCCATCTTAAGAAGTTCTTAGACACCCAAGCTATGGGGAAAAAAATCACAATATATAAAACATATGGATTGTCTTCAAAGCACCATTTCAACCAGACAATGACTTGTGGATGTAAATAAATATTAAAACTTAGAAAGTTGAAACGGTTTATTGACCCTAAGCGAGTGGGCAAAAGATACAACAAATAAAATTTAGTTAGTTGAAATTCAAAGCCAAGTCTGGAATTGTCCTCATCCTCCTTTTTCCTCTACAATGTATCAGACCATGGTTAGTAGAGATACTCGTTGTATATATCCTATACTCCAAGAATGTTTGATCCTCTTTTAGGTGTCCTTGAAATTGGAGAAGTGAAGATCAAACAAGGCTAGTTTGAATACTTACTATGTATATCCTTGTATGGGGCTCTCCGACGTTGCATATATAAATCCAACAAAAGCTTGATTCCTCTTGTGGGTGCTCAAGAAATAGGGGTAATTAGACGATGAGAGGATATTGACTATGTATACCGTCTTTCTGGGTCTCTGTGCCTAACTCCAGTAGAAACCGAATCCCTCTTGTGCGTGTTGTATGAATTGGGGAAATTACACCAAACAGAGTGAGTACATATACTCAATGTGTATATAAACACCACAAGTCGCACATCACTACATAGTGCCTACGTTCTTCTTCGAATCTTCAGGGTTGCATGAACAAATCCAACGAAAAGCCAAATCCCACTTGTGGTTGCTCAAGAAATTGCATGAAACAGGGCTCCGGATGAGTATTGACTGTGTATATTCTTGAATTTAAACACAACAATAGCGCTGCATGTATGAATCCGACTGAGTATCGTGGGTGTTCATGCTTATATTTTCCATGCTCACAACCAGCACATAGGAGTCTAGGTAGATGCCAAGGAGATCCTTAGCCAAGGCGACACCAATGAGGTTTCGGAAGCCCCCTATATGTGCAAACTCGCAAAAAAAAAATGTCCAAACAATCGTCAAGATGTCAAATTTAACATAGTTGCATAAACGTCCGGAAGAGCCTTTCCCATAAGGGGAACGCCTTCAACATAATTAAATATTTTCTATTGTACGTGATAGATTTTATTACACTAGCAATCGCATGTGTACAATGCAATGTGAACGCCGAACGGTATATGTTATTTGATTTAGAGGGGTAGTTAACTATTTGGGTGAAATTGTGTTAGTGTTGCAACGTGTTTGAGACGGTGATTGCATCGGTTTTTGGTTAGTTTTTTGTTGAAAAAGCCTTTTTTGTATTGTCGTTAATATGTTGATAAGGAGTGTGATACTTCAAGCCAACAAGTTTGTATTATTGTACATGAATGAAAATGTCCTTGTTGTATACAACACATTTCTCATTAAGCCTTGATGTTCTTGCATATTCAGGGTCAATGTAGCCAATGGTAACCATAACATAGGTGCAGGTGTGGGTTTTGGCCGAGGAAATGTACTTGGCAATGCCAAATTCTGACAAATGTGCCTTAAAATTATCATCCAAAAGAATGTTATAAGTCTTCACATCCCTATGAACAATGCATGGGCTACAATCATGATGAAGATATGCTAATCCTTTTGTAGCACAATTAGTAATCTTTAGCCGAGTGTCCCAGTCTAGCTTTTGTCTTCTTTTATGATTCTATACGAAATTAAAAAAATACACTTGTTAGATTCTTCAACAATCCATTTTAATTAGAAGGTTAGATATTTATTGGATTCTTATGAATCTACAATGTACAGATCCATTTTTCTTCATTATGATCAGTCAAACATTTCATCTTTAAGCATTATTTTCAGTGTACAGAGACAAAACATCAAAATGCAATTGCCACCTTCTCACTATGGTGGGAGAGGAATAAATTTTTTTCCTCCTTGTCCACATCAATCAGTCCATGATTTGAATCTGGGAAATATCCTCCTGCCTTCATCTCCCAATACAATTCGTCCAACTTTGCATAAATCACTGTGTTTGTGGATGTGATGTGTCTCCTACACAGAAAGCATGTACCATTTTATGGCCTTCAATCCAACTACACCCAGGTTTCTTTTGAATTCCTCTATCTTTCATCAATCTTCTTATCATTTGAACCTCACTCCACCTGCCCACTTCTGCATAAATGTTTGACAGAAGAACATAAGTTGCAGTATTTTGAGGATCGAGCTCAAAAAGAAGAGTCGCTGTAAATGATCCTAACCCTATATTCTTATGTGCTCTACAGGCACCCAGCAAACATTTCCACACAACGACCATGGGTTTAATTGCCATTTTGATGATAAAATTTAGAGATTCCTCAAGATAGCCAGCACGGCCAAGAAGGTCAACCATGCACACATAATGATCAATTGTAAATGCAATGCAATAATAGCCACTCATGCGACTGAAGTAATTACAGCCCTCATCCACTAAACCTGCATGGTTGCATGCTAATAAAACACAGGTGAAGCTTACATGGTCAGGGTCTGTTCCAGAGTGTTTCATTACTTCAAAGAGTTTGAGAGCATCCTTGCAAAGGCCATTTTGTGCATATCCTGCAATTATGGCATTCCACGAGACTAAATTTTTCTGAGACATTTTGTCAAAAAGACTCACGTGCCTTGTGTATGCTTCCACATTTTGCATACATATCTACCAGAGAATTTGCAACTGCAACATTTGATAAAAATCCACTTTTGATTATGCTTTGATGGATGCTTGTAGACTGTTGCAAAGCTCCCATTTTGACAGAGTTGGGAGGATGGTGGCTTTTAAGCTCCCATTAAGTGT
Organism: Taxus wallichiana var. yunnanensis; assembly: GCA_018340775.1. Lineage (NCBI taxonomy): Eukaryota > Viridiplantae > Streptophyta > Pinopsida > Cupressales > Taxaceae > Taxus > Taxus wallichiana. Next base: position 242,484,939 of record CM031241.1, read on the forward strand.
AAGCGTTCTCTTTCAGAACCTAAAATACATCAATATTGAAAATAAGTTCTTGAACCGTGACAAAGAACTGTAGAAAATTTAACATTTTTGAGTGATCTCATTCAATATAAATACGTTCCCAGGGCCTAAAATACATCAATACTGAACAAGGAAAAGAGGTTCTGACAAAAGCATGCAATCTGAAAGACTTCAAAACTAACTGAAATAAATTACTTTCAAGGCAGCTGAGAGAAATGAGTGAAATGCATACATTCAATTGATGTGTGACATAGTGTCTTCTTGATTTGTGAAGGTAGCCCAGGGAGCACCATTGTCAATTGCATATGCATTGTGTGTTGTGAGAAACGAGTACTTATTGAATGGCAGTGAAGCGTTCTAAGAAAACAAAACTCGAATTACTTCTTTGTAGAATCATCAAAATCAAAACCAAATCTTGATAAACAATTTTTTTTTGAGATTTCCACATGAGAATATATTCTTCTTGTTTTTATCTGGATTCAATAGTGTAAACATGTTTATTACTGTAGTTGAATTCAGATAAAAACAAATATATATATATATATAGAAAAACAAAAAGAATAAGACTTGTCTAGTAGAATACTAAATAGCCTTTATCTTTAATTTATGAATAACAAAGTTTTCTAGGGTTCAAACCCTTGACCTGTGGAGAGGTAATGAAGGATACATTGTCGATTCCCCCATTCATCAAAAAGAAAAAAACAATGTTTTCCATGGTAATTTGATAAATTAAATAACAGATCTCATTAAAACAAGGAGGATAATTACCACAATTTTAAATGGACTTGTTGCTTGTTCACGAATACACCTCAAATTGCTAAGCTCACACGAGCTGCAGTAAATTCCAGATGCATAATCACTATCGCTCGCACAGGGATCTAAAAGCTGAAAAATTCTCCCCAAATTTCATAAAATTAATACAAAGTGTACTCTCTACATTCAATTTTAAGCTGAAGAATTCTCCCCAAAATTTCACAAAAATTACATACAGTGTGCACTCTACATTCAATTTTAAGCTGAAGGATTCTCCCTGAATATCACAAAATTAACGGAAAGTATACGCTCTACATTCAATTTTAATTTGAACAATTCTCCTCAAATTTCACAAAATTAACACACTGTAACACATTGTAAACTCTCGATTCAATTGTAATGAACCCTACAATGTACCAAAGTTGCTTTTATAGTTACCTAGCAACTGCCCAAACAAGCATTAATGCAACACAAAAAAATCAAAAGCAAAAGCAAGAGTAAAAACATAGGTTTCTTTTGAATTCCTCTATCTAGGTTTCTTTTGAATTCCTCTATCTTTCATCAATCTTCATATAGGTTTCTTTTGAATTCCTCTATCTTTCATCAATCTTCTTATCATTTGAACCTCACTCCACCTGCCCACTTCTGCATAAATGTTTGACAAAAGAACATAAGTTGCAGTATTTTGAGGATCCAGCTCAAAAAGAAGAGTCGTTGTAAATGATCCTAACCCTATATTCTTATGTGCTCTACAGGCACCCAACAAACATTTCCACACAACGACCATGGGTTTAATTGCCATTTTGATGATAAAATTTAGAGATTCCTCAAGATAGCCAGCACGGCCAAGAAGGTCAACCATGCACACATAATGATCAATTGTAAATGCAATGCAATAATAGCCACTCATGCGACTGAAGTAATTACAACCCTCATCCACTAAACCTGCATGGCTGCATGCTAATAAAACATAGGTGAAGCTTACATGGTCAGGGTCTGTTCCAGAGTGTTTCATTACTTCAAAGAGTTTGAGAGTATCCTTGCAAAGGCCATTTTGTGCATATCCTGCAATTATGGCATTCCACGAGACTAAATTTTTCTGAGACATTTTGTCAAACAGCTCACGTGCCTTGTGTATGCTTCCACATTTTGCATACATCAAAAGCTTCAGCTCGGTTATTATTACAACTCTAGGTAAATCACATACATAACATTCATGGTTTACTGACATGCCACATCACCACATGTTACACCCAAAGTGCAATTACTGTACGATAGGGATCATATATTCACCATATGTCCCAAATTTATGACATTAATCATTACATATTACATGAATTTTACTTATGATGAGCACAATTACAACATACGATAATTGCCATATACATGGAAATACACACATTTCTACACAAATGATAATGACATCATTTAGAAATCCAATTCACTACATCCAACCTTGGTCACACAACATATAAGCACACCCACACATCACAAATATCAAAGGGATTCAACACTCTGAAATCAACAATCACATTTCTTCCACACACAACAATACAGGTGTTTCATGCTCAAATTCTCATAGAATTCTGGAAGGAGGAAGAATACTCTCATCTCAACACAACAATGCAAAAATTATGCACTAAGTGACATACACATCATGTGCATTCACAATATCACAATTATGACATGGATCACATCACGCTTAAACCACATTACTCTTCCAAATTCCACCACCATCATGCAACACCATCACCACTCCAAAACCTGTCACAAAGGTTCTAGAGCATGAACCTCCACTCTGATACCAAGTGTAAAGCCCACAAGAATACACACAAATAGTATAACACTAAAAGCTCAGAATTTATTTTTTTGACTTGCATAGAGCTTACACGACAACGCAGGTGACCGAAAGGGGCTATAACCAACACTCAAGAAGTTTGACACAACCTTGACCACATATGCAACAAGGAATCAAACCACACCCATCACGAACAATTCACCGACTCTTCGACAAGACACAACATAAGAGACCAACCACAATACATAGTTACAACTCAGGGCATCCCACGGTGTGAAATCTTTTAAGGTTATGCATTTACCAGAAACATCTTTCAAGACCTGTCTTTACGATCAAGGAGATTCATGTCTTAATTCGAGCAATTCTTATAACAAAAGTGAACTTCTTTCTTTTATATTGTTGTCTAATCAGCTTAGGATCAAGTTTTTGAAGGTTAAACATTCTATAATAAGCCAATAAATTGCTTAATTCATTGATCTAAGAGCATTTTCCATTTCCCACAAGGTTAATTAATCTTACACAAGCCACTGAAACTTGTTCCACACCTCTATTGCACAGGTGATAAGCACAAACTCGATTGAGGTAAAGTACCATTTTAGGTTCAGAACAATAATCTTCTTTGCTAAAGGATCTAAATTTTAACATTACTTAAGAAAGATTACAATGAATCAAGGCAAGGGTTAAGGGGGAAACAGGTCAAAATAAATCAGCTTCGGGGTCCCATGGGTTGTTACTCAGTATTTTATTGAGGCTAAGGATTTATCAAGATTATTTAAAAGTTTTATTTATACTTTGCTTGATTAAGTTTGCCCAAGGTAAACCATTTACATTTCAAGTGATAGAGAGAGAGATCAAAGGGTTTCTTAAACAATTTCCCTCCTACTTATATAACTTCATTATCTTCCAAAAACTAAACATTGATTTCAGCATAAGATCATTTAAGGATTCACCATAAAAGGATAATGTTGATTAATCTAGCTTGGGGACAAACAAGGTATAAAATATTTTTATTACCAAAATATAGTTTTCTCTTTGATCGCTTAGGGGCTCAAAAGTTATCAAGTAGTTCACATCTACATTAATTTATTCAAATATAAACCTTAGTTTCACCTTTAAAGGATTATCCAATCCATTTTGTTATGCTTAGAAAAACATTGTTACTATAGCTTAAAAGGGTTTACAACTCAACAATTTGTCTCAAGAGAAAATTTTATCATTACTCGTTTAAAAGCTATACATGGTTGTATCAATTCTTTCCAACACGATGCGCAACCCAAAGGAACAAACCAACTCAAAAGCAACCCGATGCAACTCTCCCTTTTTCTACTCATGAAGGCCATCTGCACATTTATAGCCTGAGTCAATTCATGAGAACTGAGCATGATAAAAAAACTACACATAGGAATCATATGCTACCATTAACAATATCATAAAATGAACCTTTTATTAAACAAAAAGTGCTAAGCTCTAACCCACTAACAACTTCTTTAATCATGCAGGAAGATTTACTATTTCAAATAAGAAGGAAACCATAAAAATATTTTATGAACATTGTATCGAAACAAAAAGAAGACTACTATCATTCTAGTAGGGATCAAGGACCCCATGAGTTTGAATAGAGAGAAGAGTGTATTGGGATTTCAATCGTGTAACCATATAAATTACATGATTGAAATCCAATACTCAACATCAATCAACATTCCTTTAAAGAAGTCATAAGGTTTAATAGGTTTAAAGTTAGAACCTCAACATCACATACTAACCGCTAAATGCCCCTTCAAAGGAAATTTACCCCACAACAAGCCTACACCTAATTTCTTGCAAGGAACATACTAGAGTAAGCTCAAAGAAGAGTTCAAACATAAGATCATCTTGCCATGTTATGTACAACAGTTAAAAAAATAATGATAAAAGAAATAACACATACTTAGTACATCAAATAATTTAAAATTAATCTAATGCCACCATCTTACCAAGATTTGATTTACAATCTAATGAATTTAATTATAAATAGTAAATCACCAAGTCTTCTCAAAAGTAATACTACCCTCTATCATCACAAATAAATCATGATTCTTCCTATTCATAACATTTGGAGGGGTAACCACCCCTATCCAACCTACTAGGTAAAGGGATGCCTTAAGTTATCACAAGATGGCAACAATAATTCCGACCATTATCACGAACAAAAGAAGATAATAAACCAAACTCCTTTCGTAATAAACAAGATTTACCATTATCCATATTTCTTCTTATTTTATCAAAAAGGGTAAGGCGTCATCTAAGAAGAGGCATCCTACTCATTAAGATTCAAGTAGCCAAGATAGTTAGACCTTTCCCCCCTTTTGAAGATACGAAAGCATCTAACTCACTAGCTATAACTGAGTCCCATGTATCCTGTTGTCCTCATGATACTGACTTTCCACAAAGTTAGAGGAGAGTATACGAGGGTAGAACCCACTAAACCTTATTTAGAAATTACCAAAACTTTGCGTAACTCAACACGCTTACCCCTCAATCACATATAACTCAGAATCCCAAACTCAAAAGTAAAGAAACCATATTTAGACTACAACACATAAACCCCTCAAAAATTTCCAATGCAGGTTCATAGAACCTATTCCCTCCTAAGTGGAAAAAAAAAAGCCAAAGATCAAGGATAATATTATCTCTCATGTTTATAAAGAGGGTTAGAGTATCCAAAACCATTAACAACTCGTAGTCAACAAAGTAAATACACATTCCCGTAATTCAATAACCCAAACTTATAGTGCACTCTCTATTATTTTGATCAGTTGCAAAGATTCAAAACATCATTGAAGGGGTGTTTATTCCTAAGAAGATAATTCCTATAATCTCTTATCATCCTTCCTGGACTTAAGGTAAGGTTTATCAAACTGTATTCTCACATAAAGAAAACATCCTCAAAAGAGAGATATGATGATCAAACGGTGAGCATCTAAGGGACGCGACTAGAGTTTAAAGTTTCCATCCCCAAGAAGAAATCCCATGGAGAGTCTAAAATCCCCTAGGGCATCACATATCGGTCTCAAAGTAAAGGAAAAAAATGGAATCATCATAGATTCACGAAAAAGAAAAACAACCAAGCAAGCTAGTCCTTAATATTTCAGTACTACTTAAAACGTAATAACAAGAATAAGGTTAAGTATCCTTGCAAACATTGTATACATGTAACAACAAGAAAAAGAGAGAATCATGGGCAACCCCACCCAACATGAAAACTTTGCAATCAAAATAACATTTCATTTTTGGGCTAGGTAAACATGGGGAACTAGAAAAGTAACATACACGGTAAGAAGACTGCAAAACATCCATATAACTCAAAGCAATTTACCATTTTAACAACTGAAAAAAAACTCATTTCATGAAATTGTTAATGTTGGCATATAAATCAAAGGGGTAGTATTCATCATGCCTGGAAAAATCATCCACACGTTCCACACATCTGGCAGGGCCTTTGACACAACAACCTTGGTGAATCATCCATGTTTAACTTGTTGGACATCTAAACATAGTCCACAGCTCACATTTTCATAGCAGGGGGCTCCAACCCACGAGTTGCATCCAAAAGAAAGAATGTGGTCTCAAGGGCTGCCATGACTGCAATATCTACACAAAAATGGATTTGCAAGAAGGCCAAGAACCCAAAAGAAACACATTGACATGGAAGAGCTAGACACCACACCTTGAAACATACTTCCCAGCCTGCAATTCGGTTCGCTTCACCACATGAAACTAACAAGTATCCAACTTTTCAGTTCCTATTTCAACAACAAAAATAGCCATTGTAAAGGTAAAAACTTTGAAACAAGAAAGGGCACCCACCAGGCATAAGGAGGAGAGACTTCTCTCCAAAGTTACAACTGCAAGTGCCCTAGTAGATAAGTATGTAGAACATGGGAGCACAACAAGGAAGGTGAGCTTCTTACTAAAAAAACTGAGACTTCAATGCCTTCTCCACCATACCGCATCCACCCACGCAGACAACCTCTAGCCCATGTGCAACATCTGCCCAGTGAAATCCTCCACCCAAAACACTCACGCAACTAGGAATAAGTGCGTACTCAACCACCAAAAGCAAAACTGCAGAGCAGACAGACTTCAAGTTTCTTTTTGTGTTTCCTTCCATCAAGCCGAGAGCCAAGGCATGGCATGAGAAAGGAAATAAAGAAATAAATGGGAGCAGGTCACCAAAAGAGTAGGGTAGGTTTCATTAATACAAGCCTTGAAAAAGGAAAATGGTGGTTAGCTCCCCACCAACTAGAGTCCAACACGCATTGTCTTAAAGAAGACAAGATGGAATGACAGGTATTCCACCTCCAAACGCATACAACTAAAGACCAGGTCTTTTCAATAAAAAAATTAAACAAGTGTAAGCGGCCATAAGGGATAAATAAATGGTGGGGTGGGTGGATACCTCCACATAATTAAAAAAATGTTTTATCAACAAAACTATATATTTACAAGGCTTGTTACGACGCCTAGACGGCTAAGGAGGAACATTAAACATTAAACACGAACACCAACACCCTAAACAAAGGCACCACCAACAACAAGCTCCTCTTATGCGAATCAAGGCTCGGGCACAAGAGTGAACAAAGGAAAAATAAAATAGCTTAAAGGTAATTAATAATATTCATGAAAATCGACACAAGATAAAATAATCATCAATCGACAATTAAATAATAATATTATTATTATCATCATTATTATTTTTTAGAACCTAAAAATAATAATAATAATCAATCATAATAATAATGATCAAGAGGTAGTTCGATAAAGTGAGAACAAGATTTTCCTTTAATAGGATAATCATGCAGGATGCTACAAGGTCCACAACTAGAGGTGTTGACTATGACTGAGAAGGAAAGATGGAGAGGGAGGGTGCTAAATATTCACTGCACAAGGATAAGGTCAACTAACGGTTATCGGGAGCACACCCTCAACCTTCTCCAGGCTTAACAACAAGGTGGCCAGGGAAAGAGTTGGGAAATGTCGAACGAGGCATTACATTCTCCTCCCCTTAAGAAAAGCATCATCCTCGATGTGGCATAACACAGAAGGAAGGAAAGGCGGTGAGCATCAAGGAACATATAATGGCGAAGGTGCACCCTAAGGTTAAAATTTAATCATTAAGCATGGCCACAAGAAGGCCTTTGAAACATTTTAGTAGAATTTAACTTTCAAATTTATGTGAAGATTGAAGTTCCCTCTTATTCATTATTTAATTTGTTTCTTTCCATTTACAATTTTCTTAATTCAAGTTCTCTAAAATTTCATTGTTCTAGAATCTTAGTTTATTCCTTCTTGTGGGTGCCCAACATGAATTGCTATCACAACACCCTACCAGGGTCATACAAACACTACAGATTCACAAGTATACTAGTACATACTTCATGAAGGTACTACACACACAAGAGATTAGTTAATTAATGGAAGAGAAACAGGCACGGTCCACATAACATAGTACTTGTCACACATCTAAGACTAACATATAGAATACTCAAACAAAGTGTACTACCACAACCTAAAATTTCAACAATTCCACAGATAAAGATTTTACATAACTCAAAAAAAAATAGCTATTTGTACATAGGGTCAACAAGGACATCAATGCCATATCTACAACATCACAAAACATATCCAAATAACATGAGTAACACATACATCACAACACCACAACCAAAACATCATAACAACTCTACATTTCTTCTAAAGCATCAATCACACACACACACAAATATCTTATGCTTCCTCAATTTCTTATGCCTCCCTCAAATCTCTTATGCCTCCCCCAAGTCTCTTATGCCTCCCTCAATCTCTTATGCCTCCCTCAAGTCTCTTATGCCCCTCAAGTCTCCCTCAGGTCTCTTATGCCTCCCTTAGAAGTCTCTTATGCCTCCCATTCCAGAGTCTCTTATGCCTCCCCAATATCTTATGCCTCCCAAGGGGGATCGGTTTCCCTATGACCCTAAGTGGCACATAGAGTCCAGACACCCCTATCCCAAGTGACAGAATAACTCGTGGTCCAACAACCCGCTAGCTATCTGTAACTCCTTGGGGTGTACCCCCATACAACGAAGTGGGTCAATAGGTCCAACCATTCCATGGTTCATCCCATGACCCTATTTCACACATCACAACAATATAAGTAGCATAGCAATCCGATCCAAATGCCAAGTGGCAAAGTACAAGCCTTGGGAAAAGTGGTAAAATCTTAAAATTTAAAAGAAGATCCAAAACCAAGAAAAACATATGGCCAAATAGCCATAGTTAGTGCAAAAATCCACATGTTAGTACCACAACCAAGGAAATGTCCAAAATTTAAAACATGGAAATCAAGAAAAATGTTGGTCCTTGCATAAATAACATAAAATGTTCAATTTATGAATAAAATACATATATAATAATAGCACATTATGATGACTATGTTGCCTTAGCTAGCCACCAAGGGGTACTCAATGAGTTGCTCGACACTCGGAACATCAAGCCTCAACTCACAAAATAACATATGACATACAATAGTACAACTACCATCATCTCTATCGGAATCATCCTGCCACCACTTTGACAAGGCTAAACAAAGTCATAGATACACTTAGGTTGCATTCATACAAAAACCATGAGGAGAGAGGGAACAAGGGGAACATGTCATCATCTACTGAGCCTAAGGTCAGCTCAAGTTTTCGGCCCTGGTACACATCCCCTCACTCCAAACATACACTTTTACAAATTTTCCTCATGTTAGATAAGCGTAAGGTTCACAACATAACACGTATGCACAATACTTCACAATGGTACTTCATGCATATTAACATAGTGTGCCTTCTGATTGGATGGTACATAATCTTCTTTGCTAAAAAATGTAAATCACATACATAACATTCATGGTTTAGAAACACCACATCACCACATGTTACACCCAAAGTGTAATTATTGTATGATAGGGATCATATGCTCACCATATGTCCCAAATTTACGATATTAATCATTACATATTACATAAATTTTACTTATGATGAGAAAATTACAACATACATTCAAACTACCTTGGGGAAAACAAGGTATATACATGGAAATACACACATTTCTACACAAATGATAATGACATCATTAATAAATCCAATTTATTCACTACAACAACCTTGGTCACACAACATATAATCACACCCACACATCACATTGTTACTATAACTTAAAAGGGATTCAACACTCAAGAGCAAAGTTTAAATCAACAATCACACATTCTTTCTTCCCTTTCTCTACTCATAAAGGCCATCTATACATTTATACCTAAGTCAGTTCACGAGAACCGAGCATGATAAAAACTATACATAGGAATCATATGCTACCATTAACAATTCATAAAATTAACCTTTTATCAAACGGAAGATAGCTCTAACCCACTACCAACTTCTTTAATCATGAAGGAGGAAGGATGTTATGAACATTGTATCGAAACAAAGGAATACTATCATTCTCAGGGATCAAATCAACAGCAAGACAATTACATATAAATTAAGATTGACATACAACATCAATGTGATTTTCAAAATATCATAATAATAGGTTTAAATGGAACCTCAACATCACATGTTAAACCAAATGCCTCTTCCAAAGGAAATTTTCAAGCCTACATAATGCAAGGAATACCATAAGCTCAAAGAAGACTCAAAAATCAAGATCATATCCTAGACAATAGTTAAAAATAATAATGATAAAAGAAATAACACATACTTAGTACATCAAACAATTTAAAATAAATCAAGCATAAATCCCACTTTTTGTTATTGAAGAATACACTTATGGATATTATTTTAGCTTTTGATTTAGCATGATGAAAAGCCCGGACTATTGTTGATTTAATTTTTTGATGCATGTGGATTATTAGAGACTTATTGATGTTGATACACATGGTTATATATATATATATATATATATATATGCACATGGTCATCGCACATTGTAGGATTTGATAATTGGATTAATGTTGTGATCATTTATAATGGATGAAACTGGATAGAAGTTAAATGATATCATACTAGATGATATTAATTATATATATATATATATATATATATACATAGGAATATATAACCACATATATCATATAATAATGCTTTAATGTGACCACAAGGCCAAAGGAGGTATTTTTGTTTTTCAGATAAATTTATTCACAACAAATATCGGGGGATTGGAGACCAACCTCATTGGAATTCTAGATGAATTCAACAAGGGTCACCATGGCAACATGTAATTGTGTGTGTGTTAGAATTATTTGGCTAGGGGAAAAGTGTGACCAAGGGGACATGTGTTGTCTTTGGTTTTAGTTTCCCTTTTATTTATGTTAGTATGTGTTTCTTTTGAGTGATGTAATTTACTTGTTTAATTATTTAGATTTTGATGTATGTTTTCCCCTTTATCTTAGTGGGTCTAAGTGTCTTATTAAAGTTAATAAACCTTGTCCTAAACTAATTAGAGATGTGACCAAAATAATTTCATTTATTAGACTTGATTTTCTCTTGGATTTTGTGTTGTGTGTTGAATGCTTGAGATCTTGAGTGTTGTACACTCTACCCTTCATGGGAAACTCGAATTTGGCCTTAAGGGCCAATTTTGAAGGCTTGTGGGACAAGTTAAACTTGTCCCACACCTCTTAAATTTCCATACCAACCCTACCTATGGGTTGGGGGGTCAAAATTAGACCCCATAAGGTGTTTTGGGAAGATAAAAAGGTGAAATTTTTATTGCACTTTCTTTCAAGTAATTAATTTTGTCCTTAAGGGGGTGTGGGCTTAGTTTGTGTGTGTAAGTAACTTGTCATTCCTCTCACCCACCAATTTATGGTGCATTGGGGTTGAGGTTTGACTTCTTAGGTGGAGTTGAGGATGAATGAGGTGGCATCCTACTTGGAGCCACATCATCCTCCTCTATCCCTTTTCTATTTATTGAAATTATTTTTCTTGTTTGGGGGTTACTTCATTATTTTTGCTCTTGCATTTTTGGAAGAGTTAGAGGATTTTGGGAGTGCTTGTGGATTGTTGGAGCTTGTGGATGCTTGCTTGGTTTTGAGGAGCTTGGAGTTTTACTCTTGGAACAAGCTCTACTATGGAAAGGTAGGAGCTTTACCTTGCTTATGTTATGCTTTATTTTGTGTTTATATGCTTGTGTTGAGTATTGTTTTCTTTGGAATGCTTGTTGGGTGTGGGTAGATTGCCTAAGTTTGGAGTAGGAGGAGACTATGGGGATATTTCATGTAGGAGGCATAAGAGTTTACATTTTTGGTTGGAGGGATTTTGGGTTGGATGCCCCACCTTGTACAAGGAATGCTTGCATTTCTTTCTTGTTTCCTTTATGAGGGAGGCATAAGAGATTGGGGGAGGCATAAGAGTATGTGGGAGGTATAAGGGGTACTTGAGGGAGGCATAAGAGTATGTAGGGGACTTGAGATATGCATTGGAGGCTTTAAGGTGGGCATTCATTCCCATTGGGAGGCATAAGTGGCCTCCCCATAGGTTCTTGCTCCTTTGGCTTTCATTTTTAAGCCTTGTTTATTTTGGTTATTTTCCTTGTTCATTACCTTGTTTGAAAGTTGTATTGTAGGAAAGGAAAGTTGTCTTCATTGTTGTAATTGTATTATTAGAGATGAGAATGAAAAAATATTAAAGTTCATATATTACTTAAAGGCATGTAGTGAGGTAAGTGGTATTGATTTATTTTCATGTAGTGGAGGAAATATATTTTAAAACCTTATTCCCAATAGATGGAAATTGCTTAAGTTTTAATTAGTCTTGGAATAGGCCAATGAAGAAATCTAAGTCCTATCTCTAGCATGTTATCCTCTTTTAAAAGTTATTGCAATCTACTACAATTAGTTAAGGGAAGTGAAATGAAATTTTCTTTATCTCATATATAATGTTTACTAAATGGAATAGAAAAGAAAAAGTATTAATGCAAGTTTTTAACTTACCCATACTACTAGCTACATTTCACTTTTAGGTTGATAGTAATGCTAGTATCCTAAACATTATTAGTAATAAAACATTGCTACTAGTGAAAGTTTTACTAATAAGATAATATATTAATACCAATGTACTATTCAAATTTGTTTATTATATATTATATATATATATATATATATATATATATATAAAGGATACCCTATTGTAAATCTTAGTCAAAGGAAATAATATTCATATTACTATATGATGTAAATGTGTGTGTGTGTGTGTGTGTGTGTGTGTGTGTGTGTGTGTGTAGACATACTTAACCATAATACATAAAGCAAATTTTAATTAAGTTGAAAACCGAATTCAAAAAAGTAGAGGTCGGTATGGGAGGGCCTCAACCTGTGTTGTTAGTGGTCGGTTATTATTATATATAGATTGGGGTGGGGGGGGTGACCCCAACCCCACCCCATTTAATATTAAATGGGGTGGGGGTTGGGTGTCGACCCCTCCCCACCCCCAAACACTATTTACTCCCCACATTATAATCTGCCCCCTCTCGATGTGGCAAAGTATGCACAATGCCCCTGCATGCAAACATTCATTCTCACGGCCTATTTTTACAGTCACACACACACACACACACATGAGATATATATATATACATATATATGTACATATATATATATATATATATATATATACATATATATGTACATATATATATATATATGTACATATATATATATATGTACATATATATATACATATCTATATATATGTATATATATATATATATATATATATATATATATATATATATATATATATATATATATATGTACATATATATATATATACGTATACATATACATATATATACATATACATACGTATAATATATATATATATATATATATATATATATATATTGTATATATTGTATATATTTTAAATTCGGGTTTCCTTTAACCTTTTTAAAAATAAAAATAAACAATAAATGTTTTCTTAAATTAAATAATTATTTACACAAGTATTTAAATGTATATATACATATATATGTATATATACTTACTCAAAATGAAAGTATAGATCTAATGTAGCTTTATAAATAAAATGGGTAAATACCCACAAGCCCATTTGGGCAAATACAAGAAAATGAACTAAATAAAATGAATAAATACATCTTTTCAAACCCTAATGAGGGTATCAACAAAATAGACAAAGGATGGAGCTTGGAAGCCTCTTCCAAGAGCTTGAGATGGTCTCTAATGGCTTCCCTTCCTTCTCCTTTAACTTGCAAAACAAAATAGAAACAATGAGACAAATGAAATGAGAAAGGAGACTTCATAAGGATGTTTTAGGGTTGGTTACCCTTTTTCCACATCAAGGGACCAAATTGAATCCATCCAAGGGATGAGATTCATCCCTACAAAAAGTAGGTGGAGAGTGGGTGAATAGAAATTGCCCTTTTAATTTAAATGTTTTAATTTCAAATTATGGGTTGACTTTTAAGGGTTACTTTATGGGGTAGGGAAGTGTTCATTATCCTAACCCAACTTTTAATATGGGACCTTGCTAGTTGTTTCAACATTGTAGAAATTAAATAACCTTGTTATTTAATTTCATTGGCCACTTTTACTCTTGACATCCCATGGGGGAATATTCAACTTTAGTAGGAATTATTTTATTATTTAAATAATCCTTAGGGAGATTAAACTTGCCTAATCAATCTAATGTATTAAAGTTTAATGTAGATTTTAAATATTGTGTTATCATGGAATATTATTTTTATTTGAGTCATCGCCTTAGAGACATTAATGTGATAACTGTCATTTTCAAAAACTTTTGTGGGCACACTTAAAAAAATCCTTAATTTTTCTAACTAAACCTAGGTTGTTCTTGGGCCTCTCGTGCGGGCGTTACACCACCGTCTTACCAAGATTTAATTTGCTAGTCTAATGAATTTAATTATAAATAGTAAATCACCAAGTCTTCTCAAAAGTAATATCGCCTCTATCGTCACAAATAAATCACGATTCTTCCTATTCATAACAGCTAGAGGGGTAACCACCCCTATCCAACATACTAGGTAAAGGGATGTGTAGTGCCCACTTCCCTTTGACACCTTTTGATATTGATCTTGATACTGTTGATTACATTATGGACATTATTATGGTTTTGATTTAGTATGATGTTAGATGTTGGACCATGGATTATTGTTGATCTGATTTAGTTATGATGCATGATGATTATTAGAGACACTTCATATGTGGATGATGATATACTATTTGACATGGATATATTATGAATGTTATTCGGACATGTGATGTTTGGATATTGTGAGTAGACCTAGAAAATGGACATTATATGATGATGATATAGTTGTTGATATAAATTGTAAGTGATATTGTTGATTGCCTTGATGTTGTTGTGATTCATATGTATAGATGAGTTTGTGATTATATTTATATCATGTTGGATGTTCTGATATGGCCATGAGGCCGAAGGAGTATTTTTTTTTTGTAGGTTAAACTATCACAACAAACATGGGGGATTGGAGACCAACCACATTGGAATTCTAGATGAATTCAACAAGGTCACCATGGCAACTGTAGTTTTGTGTGTGTGTGTTGTATTTTGTTAGGGATTCCCATGGGGGATTACCTTTGAATGTGACCAAGGGGTTATGTGTATTTTATTAATGTGGTTCCTTTTTATTATTGTTTGCATGTGTTTATTTTGTGATGCATTTACCCTTTCATTATTCTTTTAATTGTGGAGAATTAATGTGAGTAATCATATTGTTAAAATAAATAAATTAATCAAATTTGGGATATAAGAAAGTAATTATAGAAGTTGTTGGCTCTTGTATTAAATGTGGTAAGTGATGTGTAATTAATGTGTAAGAATGTGTAAGTGATGTGTAAGTATGTGTAAGAGTTGTGTAAGTCAGATTTTGGAGTATGAAACACTCCACCTCCTTGGAAATCGAATTTGTCCTTGGAGGCTGATTTTGGAGGCTTGTGGGACAAGTTAGACTTGTCCCATACCTCTTAAATTTGCATACCAACCTTACCTATGGTTGGAGGGTTGAATTTAGACCTTCTTTATGCATTTTGAAATGACAAATTGTAAGTTTTAATTGCACTCTTCTTACATTTTACTAATTTCAGTCCTTATGGGGTGTGGGCTTTTTGGAGTGTGTAAGTAAATTGTCATATTATTCACCCACCTCTTTATTGTGCATTGGAGAATGAATTTGAATTTTGTGTTGGAGTTGAGGATGTGTGATGTGGCATCCTACATGGATCCACCTCATCCTCTTCTCTTCCCTCTTCTATAAAATTGGAACTCCTTGCTTTGTTTTGGGTTGTTGAACTTTTGGAATGCTTCCTTGGGGAGAATTTTCTTGTTGATTGGAGCTCTTGCCTTGGAGGATATTTTGGGAAGATTGTTACATGTTTGTGCTTGGTTGTTTGGATTGATTGCATTGGGATAGAGCTTGTTGTTTTGGAACTTAGACAACTCCATCATGGAGAGGTAAGAGCTTGGCTCTTGAAATACTCCTTTTCTTTATGAATGTACATGTTATTGTGTGAATGTTTTAGCATGTTTGTGGGTTGTTTGGGTAGATGGCCTAGGAATGGTGTAGGAGAAGACTATGGGGTTCATTTTGTGGGAGGTATAAGTGTGTTTTTTAGGGAGGTATAAGTGTGGAGGGAGTTGGGATTTGGGTTCCACCTTAAAAATAAATAGCTTGCATTTCTTTACTCATTATGGGGTGCCATAAGAGGTTGGGGAGGTATAAGGAAATGTGAGGAATAAGGGGTACTTGGGGGAGGTATAAGGAATGTTAGGGTTTTTGATACACTATATTTGGCGGTTTGAAAATAGGTGGTGATACCCATTTCCCCTTTGGGAGGCATAAGTAGCATCCCCCATAGTTTCTTGCTCCTTTGGCTTACTTGATAAAGCCTTAGTATTGTATGTGATGTTTATAATGTAGTGCAAACTACATTCTATTTTGGACTTTTTTTTATTGTAAAATTTGCATGTGTGTTTGTGGAAGCCTGTTGTTGTCATGAGTTGAATCACATATTCTATTACATTGTGGTTGGGGCTTGGGGGCCAATGAAGAAGGATGGCTTCTCCTCTTCATTGGATGTCTTGGTTGGGTGGAGAGTTTCCTTTCCCCTGCCTTTGTTGTGATCAAAATTGGAAGAAAGAGAATTCTGCATGTTGTTGTTTTAAAGCAAGGAAAAAGATAGTTTTGGTAGCCATTGTTGAGATCAATTTCATTGTAACCTTTCCCACTTGAGTGGATGAATTTGTAAATGTTTTGAAATGAAAAGATGTGGTATGGATTTTGAAAGTTGTAAAGTGAAATGAAAAGGAGATATACTCTATTTTTTCTTTGGAAAGAATGTGAAAGAATGATACGTAAGTTGTAAAGTTGTATATTTGAAATCAATAAAAGATTGCACTACCTTTGTCAAATTTGTATTGTTGTATTGAAATTGATCATCAAATTGTGATTTGAAATCTCTGTTTGGAAAATTGAAAAGAGGAATACGTATGAAGGAAACATATGTAACTCTGTTCTTTTGAAATATGTTAAAATTGGAAATCAGACTTTGCATTTTAGCTATTAAATGGTTTGTTTGAATCAAATAAATGTATTAGACTAGAAGGGAAGTGAATTTTCCATACTTGGAAGATGGAAAATGATAAACAGATCCTATAGAAATTGACCTTTATTTTATTTTTTAAAAACTGCAAATACTTCCTCTAAAATGCACAGTTCGAACCTACAAACAATAAATAACATTGAAACTTTAAAATCTAACATGTTATGATATAAATGAACTCAATTGGACTAAAACACTTAAGGAAAAATCCTTCAAACATTGCAAAATCGGGCCCAAACCTTTCACAATTATTTTGTTATCAAAAGTTGTAAAAATTTGAATTGGAAATCAATCAAGAAAAATTACCTTCCAATACATCCTAAAATTATTCTTAGAACAATCCTCCATGTTCATTTGACATGTTAAAGGAGAAAGAATGACAAAATTGAACAAAATTTATAAGTTAAAATTTACCAGTTTGCTTTTAAAAATCCTACAAGCCATTTTCTTAAAATTGACCCCTTAAACTTTATCAAAATATAAAATTAATGATCTCTATGCAAAGAGGACGTTGAGATATTTCTAGAAAGTCCTTGTTTTCCCAAAACTGAGCTCTCTATCAAAAGTTATGGCCTTTTGAAGTTTTCTTCACTTGGCATTAAATTTTGGGAAAAATTTCCTTGGCGGGCCCGCGGCCGAATTTTTCCCTTGGGACTTAGGAAAATTTTTGGGAAAAATTTTCAAAAACTTTTCCCCACCACTCCTCCATCCCCCAACTAATAAGAAGCTACCACATGGCCTGTGGCAATGGCGTGGAGGGGATCCTTTTTAACTTAGCTTTTTTAGAAAAAAATTTTTGGGAAATTTTTTCTAATTTTCCTCCCCACCTCACCGCAACCAACCAATGGTGGTGACATGTGGCAGCCTTATGAGGCATCGGCGGAGCGCGGGTTCCTTTTTAACTTTGAAACTTTAAATTTTGCTTTGGTGAAAATTTCAAAGTTTCTCCACCCCATGGCCGCAACCAATGGAAGGGCTGACACGTGGCACGTGGCATTTAGGCATCGCGAGGGCACGGAAGGTTTTGTACCTTTGAACTTTTACCCTTAAAATTTTAAAAGTCAAAAATCTCTCCGATATCCCTGACTTCCCCTAATCTTTCTAGGAAGCCGACACGTGTCCTTTACGGACTCGTGGAGTAGGCACAAAGATGACTTTTCACCCCGCGCGGGAAAATTTGCAAATGTCTCCCGCCACCCCGCCGCCTTTCCCCGCGTTGCCTTAGGGAGCACCATGTGTCCCTTGTGGACTTGCGGACCCACGTGGGAGCGTGGGCGCAAATGTGATTTTTTCCCCATGTGGTAAAAATTTTCCCAAGGTCTCCCCGCAGCCCGCCAACCCGCCCTTTGCACAAATTTTCACCCAGGCCCACAGGCCCGCTCTTGGGGAAAATTTTCACCCAAGGCCCGCCGGCCCATAACTTGAAAAATATGAGGAGTTAGGAGGACTTATTTATATCACTGGAAAGGTGAGGAAATTTCCTATCCAATGGGAGTAATTTAGAAAATTTTGAATGTGTTAAGTATGAGAAAAATCAAGTTGAAACTTTAAGCCTATTAGAGAATGGGTATGGTGAGGAATTTTTCCTCTGAACCTAATTGGAACTTCTAACCCTAAATTTTGGACCTTATGACCTCTAATAATTATTAATAAAAGGAAATTATACTCTAGTAGATTTGAATTGTTTAAACTTGTTAGTGACAATTGTTTCCTTGTAACATGATTGTAGATTCTTTTAATAAAAAAAAATTATTCCATAATTTTCTTAACTAATCCTAGGTTGTTCTTGGGTCTCAAGTGGGTTGTTTTAACGGGTGTTACACTTGGTATCAGAGTAGTGGTTCAAAATCTTGGACCATTGGGCACACTAGAAAACTGGAGACATGAAACTTAAACCTAACACACTTTTAAATCTAGAAAACAACTTAGTTTAGAAATTACATATTTTAGTAAACATGGAAATTGAGTAAGACCTAGAATAAGGAACTAACTCTCGTTTTGTTCTATGCAGGAGGCGCAGACAAGATGAGGAGCCTTTTCACATAGACTTAGGCTTACCACCACCAGATCATGTTGTAGCAGCCATCCTACCCCAGATTTTGTAGACTCTTCAGGATGTTAATGCCACTCTACGCAGAGGATCAGTAGGAGGACATGCAACCAGACATGACAGAGTCCCTTCCATTGAGGGTCAGGTATCTCCTCGACCCAGCAAGGAGCATGGAGGAGAGAACTCCCATATAGAGTCAGCCAGGGTAGAATCACCATAGAGGGGATAGGGTGACCGAGTTTCAGAGCATAGAGAGAGGTCTCAGAGCCCTAGGCTTAGGGATGAGCATGCAGAGAGACCTAGAGGCCGTCGTGACCACGGTTGCGAGATCACATGAGGAGATCCTAAAGCTTGACCATCACATTATTCGGTGACATAGGTGGATTTCGGGCAAGAGGCCTGGTTGGTGAGCTTGAGTGAAGGCTTCAAGATTTATCCTTGTTCTAGCAACAAAAAGCTCGTGTTGCGATCCATCTATTGAAGGATGGAGTGGTGTCTGCAGTGGAGGACAGACAGAGGAGTAGAAGCTCCATGTTGATTCGAGACAATTATGTGGGAGCTCTTTGAGGAGAGTTTCGAAGCAGATATTTGTCACGAGAGGTTCATACAACAGCGGATGGAGATGAGTTTCATGACCTCAGCAGGCATCTCTTACATGAGTGGTGGAGTATGAGAGTAGATTTCTGGATCTACTCTAGTATGTTGAGTACATGCAGGATGAGCAGTGTGGATCACATAAGTTCATCAGGGCCTGAATCTAGACATTGGAGGTGTAGTGCATATCCATTGTCCACAAACATTATATGAGGTCGTCGAGAAGGCCTATATAGTAGAGGAGACTCGGGGAAAGACCCAGCAGGCTAGAGACCAAGTCCGGAGCCGCATACAGCAGAAATGTAGGACAATAGATCGAGGGGATCAGTACCTCTTCCTCATGGTGGTGGACAGGGTTCAACACAATCATCTTTTAGACCCCAAAGAGCAGCGGTAAAGCAGAGTCCCACCCACCTTATAGACCTCCTCAAGATTTGATGCACAGAGAGGTTAGAGTATGGGGCCTCCTCCTAGGGGTCCCATCAGACACAGGTGCCCAGAGAGCTCACTCGGCATGAGAGCTCTCCGGCAGAGACCTCGGTAGACCAGCCTAGATCATCGGGATCCACACCACGAGACTCTAGCAGTACCGTACGGACTTGCTACATAGGGGAGAGGATCAGGCGGTTTTGGTTGTGGTGTTATTGGACATTTTTGGAGAGATTGCCCACATAACCCTAACAACAAGGGTAAGACACAAATCTTAGAGCCTACTATTGGTGATATGGGCGCAATCATAGGATGTATGTAGTGGTCGAGAACCATCAAGCGAGCATTAGAGTACGTTATTGAGACTACAGGTAGCATTGGTGGTATTCCTACCTCCATCTTGTTTGATTCTGGTTCTTCTGATTCTTTCATTGCACCATCTTTAGTAGAGCGATGCAGGCTGGTGGCAGTTAGGCAGGGTCATAGTTGGGATGTTGAGATGGCTTTAGAGCCAAGATCTCTATAGACTCCTTAGTTAAGGAGTGTGTGGTAGATTTGGGACCTTTCGCCACTACCACGGATCTCGTATCCTTCCTTTGGGATCTTATGGAGTCATTTTGGGTATGGATTGGTTATCTGCACACAAGGCCAGGATGGATTGTTACCACAAGATTATATCTTGTGCGGATGATTTTGTGAGTTGAGTTAGTGATTTAGGGGTCAAGAGACCCATTTCTATTCGCACCATCTCTCTTTATGCGACTTAAGCAAAGTGTGTATGATGGGGTTAACGGATGTATGTTGTTACTGATAGTGTGTGAGATCAAAGGATGGGTCTAGTGGACCATCGCTAGATGATCACCCCATTTTGAGAGAGTTTGCAGATGTCTTTCGGGGAGCTATCGGGGTTACCACCCCCACGTGAGATTGATTTTCATATAGACCTAGTTCAGGAGTAGAGCCTATCTCACGAGCACCTTATTAGATGACCACACCCAGAGCTCTGTGAGCTCAAGTTGTAGCTTGAGGGCCTTTTGGAGAAAGGCCTTATCCATCCTAGTGTATCCCCTTGGGGTGCACCGGTGATCTTTGTGAAGAAGAAGGATGGATCCTTGCGGTTGTGTATTGATTACCGCCAGCTAAACAAAGTAACGATCAAGAATCGTTATCCCCTTCCTCGCATTGATGATTTGTTTGATCAGATGAAGGGAGCCATGGTTTTCTCTAAGATTGATCTTAAGTTAGGTTACCATCAGTTGAGGATTTGGAGGTGGACATTCATAAGACCGCCTTCCGTATGAGATATGGCCACTATGAGTTCACAATGGTGCCTTTTGGTTTGACTAATGCCCCCGCAGTGTTTATGAGTTTGATGAATGGGGTATTTAGGACCTTCTTAGATGCTTCATGCTCATCTTCCTTGATGACATTTTGATTTACTCACGTACGTGTGAGGAGCATGAGGGCACCTTCGCCAGGTTCTTCAGTGTCTTTCGGGAGCAGCAGCTTTACGGGAACTTGGAGAAGTGTGCATTCTTTCAGACGGAGGTGTAGTATTTGGGTCACATCATTTCTGGGGAAGGTATCACCATCGATCCTTCCAAGATTAGAGCTATTATGGATTGGCCAGCACTCCACTACGGTGACTGAGGTGTGAGCTTCATGGATTAGTAGGGTACTACCAGAGATTTGTTCAGGACTTCTCTCGCATTGCACACCCCATCACTTCCCTTCAGAGGAAAGGGAAGAAGTTTGTTTGGTCAGACAGATGTGAGTAGGCCTTCAGTACACTGAAGGAATGCCTCACCACAACACCTATTCTTGTAGTGTCGGATCCATAGGGTGAGTTTTTCATTTACATGGATGCTTCTTTAGCAGGGCTTGGAGGCATGTTGATGTAAGAGGGCAGAGTAGTGGCTTTTGAGTCTTGTAAACTCAAGGACTATGAGCTCAATTATCCAACTCATGATCTTGAGCTTGCGACATTTGTGCATGCCTTGGTTTGATGGAGACACTTTACGATTGGTCGAGATTCACACTCGGGATGAGATCACTTGAGTCTTCGCCACCTCTTCACATGTAACCCAATCTCAACGCTCGTCAGTGGCGTTGGATGGAGTTACTTTGTGAGTATGATATGGAGATAGAGAATGTGAAAGGGAAGGAGAATGTGGTGGTAAACGCTCTCAACAGACGGAGACATGTGGTTATGGCCACCTCAGTGAGCATAGATTTACGGAGCAGGATTCTTTAGTAGCTTCCTCTTGACAGCTTCTACATTACAGTTCGAGCAGAGATCGAGTCTCAGAGACCCCTCGAGGGGAATTTTGATGGTTTTTCTTTAGAGGTAGATGGTCTTCTCAA
Source organism: Taxus wallichiana var. yunnanensis (assembly GCA_018340775.1). Lineage (NCBI taxonomy): Eukaryota > Viridiplantae > Streptophyta > Pinopsida > Cupressales > Taxaceae > Taxus > Taxus wallichiana. The sequence continues at coordinate 242,507,604 of CM031241.1, forward strand.
GCATAGAGGGGGATTTATGTTCCCAGAGAGGGAGGCTTGAGGCGGGACATCTTGGAAGAGGCACATCGTGCACCCTATTTAGCCCATCCGGGGTGAAGAATATGCACGCCACCTTGAGACAGTTATATCATTAGAGAGGACTTCGGAGAGACGTGGCTGATTCGTGTCATGATGTTTAAGTGCTAAAAGTAAAGGTCAAGCATCAACATCTAGCTAGCCATCTTTTCCCTCATCTTTATACTAGGAATGGAAGTGGGACACCATTTCCATGGACTTCATTGTTGGGCTACCAATGTCGATATATCACCACAATGCCATCATGGTCATGGTTGATAAATTGACAAAAGTGGCTCACTTTTCTCCAATGAAGACCACTTATACAACTAGAGCAGTGGCACGGGTATATTTGGATGAGATCGTCAAGTTACATGGGATTCCAGCGGAAGATCATTAGTGACCGCGATCCTTTATACACTTCCCATTTTTGGACTACCATACAACATGCCCTCGGGACGAAGATTAATTTCAGCACAATATATCACCCTGAGATAGATGGATAGACTAAGTGGGTGAATCAAATTTTAGAGGACATGCTCAGGATGTATGTGATGGATCAATAGTCTAGATGGGAGGAGTACTATACTTGGTGGAGTTCACCTAGAATAATAGTTTTGAGTTCTATAGGCATGGTTCCTTTTCTACCTATGGAGAGTGCAGGACACCTCTTAGCTGGGACAAGCTAGAGGACAGGGTTTCTCTTGGACCAGCTTTGTTGCAGGACATGGAGCAACAGGTGGTTTTGATCAGATAGAGACTACAGGAGGCTCGGGACAAGTAGAAGAAGTATACAGATCAGCATAGGACCGACCGTAGTTTTTATGTGGGCATGAAGGTGTTCCTTTGTGTCAGGCCACATAAGAGCCCTATCCGTTATGGAAAAGGTTCTAAGTTAGCTCCTAGATTCGTGGGTCCTTTTGAGATCTTGGAGCGTATCGGCCCTTTGGCCTACCATCTAGCATTGCCACCCAGCTTGTCTCGCATACATGATGTGTTTCATGTTTCTGTTCTTAGGAGATATGTTGCAGATCCTTCTCATGTGTTAGATTAGACATCATTGCAGGTGCAGGATCAGGGGCAGGTGATGGTGGAGCCCATTCACATCCTAGATCGCAGGACCTGGGCCTTTGAGGTAGAGAGATTGATCAGGTTTAGGTGCAGTGGGACAGATATGATGAGACTGCAGCTACATGGGAGGATGCTACATTATTACGGGTTTAGTTTCCACATTTGTTCTAGTGACTTCCAGGAGGAAGTTGAGTCTAAAGGAGCGGGATGTAGTGCCCGTTTCCCTTTGACACCTTTTGATATTGTTGATCACATTATGGACATTATTTTGGTTTTAATTTAGTACGATGTTAAATGTTGGACCATGGATTATTGTTGATATGATTTAGTTATGATGCATGATGATTATTAGAGACACTTCATATGTGGATGATGATATACTATTTGACATAGATATATTATGAATGTTGTTCGGACATGTGATGTTTGGATATTGTGAGTGGACCTAGAAAATAGACATTATATGATGATGATGTTAGGTTGTGGAGCATGTTTTCATGTGTGAAAGTGTTGAAGACTATACACTAAAGTCTTGTACACTTTTCATGTGTCTTTGTCAAAAAATTTTGGGCCTTAAAATGTGCCCGATATATCGGGAAACATGATTTTCTCATATGGGCGGGATTTTGACCCATAGGTTTATGGGACAATTTTTGCCCATGGTTTTGATACCCATGGTTTTGTAAAACTACTTAAGTAGTTGTCTATTTATATGGTTTTATGCATATGATAGAAGTATGAAAAACATTGCAGATGTGCTTTGAAATTGGTGTGAATTCTGTAGAGTTTGTTGAGCATAGCTCCAAACAAATCTAGGTATTGTATTAAGAGAGCGGTGGCTTGTAATAAAATATGAGCAAGTGATTCTTGGTGGACGTAGCCCAAATTGGGTGAACCACGTTAAATATTGTCTCTTTGTGTTGTGTTATTTTATTATGCACTTTTATTTGAGATCTGTAATATTTTCTACATATTAGTTTCTATTATTGTGATTATGTGAGGGATTATTCCGCATATTTTATCCCTTATTTCCTAACAATTTGTATCAGAGCCTGGTTTTGGTTTGCTGAAGTTTTGAATCGTAGGGAAAGTTTTATCTTGAGTGGGAGATATGACAGATGATAGAAGATCTAGGGTTGATAAATTCAAGGCAAAATTTGATCTTTGGAAGATGCAGATGGAAGATTACCTTTATCATAAGGATCTTTATACTCCGTTGTCTGAGAAGGTGAACAAACCCTCAAGCATGATAGATGTGGAATGGGATTTGCTAGATAGGAAGGCACTTGGGACAATCCAGTTGTGTCTTGCATCTTCGGTATTATTTAATGTTTCAAAGGAAAAGACTACAAAAGAACTGATGGATGCATTAGGGAAGTTGTATGAAAAACCCTCTACCTCTAATAAGATATTTTTAATGAAAAAGTTGTTTAATATGAAGATGTCTGAGAATGGTTCAGTAGCAAATCATCTAAATGATTTTAATACGGTTGTAAATATGCTAGCTTCAGTTATAATAGAATTTGATGAAGAAGTTAGGGCTTTATTAGTTTTGTGCTCTTTACCTGAGAGTTGGAATAGCCTAGTAATGGCGGTAAGCAACTCAGTTCTGCTAACTCAAAGTTGAAGTTTGAGGATGTTGTAGGGGTGATTCTAAGTGAGGAAATGCGAAGAAAAATCTCTAGTGAATCTTCTACTTTAGGGAATGCTTTGACAGTGGAAACTAGAGGGAGACAGAAGAATAGAGGAAACCGTGGAAAATCAAAGGATCGGGCAAGGTCAAAATCCAAAAGCAAGATAGTATGTTGGCACTGTGGAAAGTCTGGGCATGCAAAGAAGGATTGTTGGGAGCTTCGGGATAAGAAGAAACAACAGGAAGAAAACAAGGAGGCAAATGTGGCAATGGGTAATGTATGTCAGGATGCTTTGATTCTTTCTTTGCACAATATTACTGAATCTTGGGTTTTAGATTCGGGGGCTTCTTTCCATGCTTCTCCACATAGGCATTATTTTGTTGATTATGTTCAAGAAGATTTTGGGCATGTTTTTCTTGGTGATGATGAGCCTTGCAACATAGTTGAAAAAATTCTATTCGAGGTTAAGATACGAGAATGGGAATACTTGGCTATTGAAGGATGTCGGATATGTGCCTAAATTAAGACAAAATTTGATATCGGCGGGGCAATTGGGAAGTGATGCTTGTACTTATAATATTTACGGTGGTCTCTTGGAAGGTTACAAGGGTGCTCTTGTGGTGCCAAGAGGTAAGAAGGTTGGAACCTTGTATTTAACCACTTATAGCACTAATGTTTGTAATCTTGTGGCTTTAGAAGTAGATATAACATTGTGACACTATAGGCTCGAGTCATATGAGCCATAAGGGCATGGAGATCATAAATAAGGATTTCCCTGCATATACAGAAACAGGTTTGGAGTTCTGCAAGGATTGCATATATGGGAAACAAAAGCGAGTAAGGTTTCTCAAGGTTGGACCTACAAAGAAAGAGAGTAAGTTAGAGTGGTGCATTCTAATGTGTGGGGATCGGCTTAGGTATCATCTCTTGGGGGTTCAAGTTATTATGTTACTTTTATTGATGATCTGTGACAAAGAAAGTTTGGGTTTATTGTATTAGAAACAAATCTAATGTATTTGACACTTTTGTTAAATGGAAAGCCTTGGTAGAGAATGAAACAGGTCTTAAGCTAAAATGTCTTAGGTTAGATAATGGAGGGAGGATTACAGCAATAAACTTGATGATTACTATTCTAAGAATGGAATCCATAGGAAAAAGACGATTCGGGAACTCCGCAAAGCAAAATGGGGTATCGAAAGGATGAACAGAACAATAATGGAGCGTCTTTAGGAGCATGAGGTTACATGCGGGACTACCTCTTTCTTTTTGGGTAGAAGCGGTGAGCACGGTTGCTATGTACTTGATAAGCGAGAGGACCCTCAAGTGCCTTGGATGGAGGCATACAGAGAAGGCTTGGTATGGTAAGAAAGTTGATTATTTATTTCTTAGAGTCTTTGGATGTGAGGTGTTTATTCATATAGACAAGGATGATAGGACCAAGCTAGAGGCTAAGTCAGAAAAATGTACTTTCATTGGTTATGGTGGTGATGACTTTGGATATAAATGTTGGAGTATTAAGGACAAGAAAATCATTCGATCTAGGGATGTGGTCTTTAATGAGAAAGTCATGTATAAAGTAGTTGCGGGAAAACAGGGAAGAATCCAAGAAAGAATATGCGGCGGTAGAGGATCTTTCAGATGGAAAAGTGACACATGAATCGAGGTTCGGGAACCCCAAACTCCTATATTGAGGTCTTCTAGGGTAAGAAAAGAACTGAACATTTTTCTCCTTCTCTTTATTATTTATTACTCACTAATAGTGGAGAGCCAAAGAGCTTTGATGAAGCAATGTAGGTAGATGCCGGGGAAGAAGTGGGAGCAAGCCTGGATGAGGAAGCATCAAGCTCTCATGAAAAACCGGACATGGGATTTGGTAAAGCTACCCAAATGCAAAAGAGCATTACAGAACAAGTGGGTGTTCAGATTCAAAAAGAGGAACAAGGAGGAAATAAAATATACAAGGCCCGGTTGGTGGTCAAGGGGTTTGTACAGAAAAAAGGTATAGATTTTGATGAGATTTTTTCTCCTGTAGTAAAAATGACTTCTATTAGAACCTGTTTTAGGAATAGTTGCAGCATAAGACTTGCACTTAGAAAGCTTGATGTAAAGACTACATTTCTCCATGGTGATTTGGAGGAGGAACTATATATGCAGCAACCAAAGGGCTATGAGGTCAAAGGTAAAGAGGAGATGGTGTGTAAATTGAAGAAGAGCTTGTATGGCTTGAAACAAGCTCCACATCAATGGTATAAGAAATTTGATAGCTTCATGATGGAGCAAGGTTATATTAGATGCCATTTTGACCATTGTGTGTATATAAATAAATTTGAGGATGGCAGTTATATTATCCTGTGTCTATATGTGGATGACATGTTGGTTGCAGGTAAAAACATGTAGGAAATAAAAGTACTCAAGAAGCAACTAAGTGAATCCTTTCTCTATGAAGGATTTGGGGGCAGCCAAACAAATCCTTGGTATGAGGATATCTCGGGATAAGAAGGAATGGAAGCTGACTTTATCTCAAGAAGAGTACATTAAGAAGGTCTTGGAGAGGTTTAATATGTAGGATGTTAAACTAGTTGGGACTCTTTTGAGCGGGACATTTGAAGTTAACAAAGGAGTAGTGTCCCAAGACAGAGCATGAGAGAGAAACCAAATGTCCAAGGTACCTTACTCATCAGCGGTTGGCGTTTTGATGTATGTCATGGTGTGTACCGAGGCTTGAATTGCCCGTGCGGTGGGAGCGGTGAGTAGATTTATGAGTGATCAGGTAGAGATCAGCTGGCAGGCGATAAAGTTGATCCTTGATATTTGAGAGGGACCATGGAGACAGTTTTGTGCTACTGATGGATCGAGACAACACTTTGTGTGGTTATGTAGATTCAAATATGATTGGAGATGTAGATAACGAGGAGGAGCACGACGAGTTATGTTTACTTTGTAGGTGGGACAAGCAGTGAGTTGGATTTCACAACTATAGAATTTGGTGGCTTTTTCAACCACAGAGAATTTGAGTATGTTGATGCCATAGAGGCAAGCAAAGAAATGATTTGGTTATAGTAATTGCTTGAGGAGTTGGGGCATAACCAGGAGGAAGGAAAGTTGCATAGTGATAGTCAGAGTGTTATACACCTAGCTAAGAACTCTGCTTTCCACTCTAGGATGAAACATATACAGTTAAGGTACCATTTCATTAGGGCGACTTTAGAGAAGAGAAGTTGAAGGCTGGAGAAGATTCATACTAGTCAGAATCTTGCGGACATAATGACAAGGTGGTCACTGAGGAAAAGCTGAAGGTTGTGTTCAGCTTTGGTTGGCCTTCACGAAAACTAGTGAAGGGTTGAGAAGCTCACTCAGAGGAAAACTAGTCTCCAAGTGGGAGATTGTTAGGTTGTGGACCTTGTTTTCATGTGTGAAAGTGTTGAAGACTGTACACTAAGAGTAGTGTACACTTTTCATGTATCTTTGTAAAAAAATTGGGCCTTAAAACGTGCCGATATATCGGGAAACGTGATTTTCTCATATGGGCAGGATTTTGACCCATAGGTTTATGGGACGGTTTTTGCCCATGGTTTTGATACCCACGGTTTTGTAAAACTTCTTAAGTAGTTGTCTATTTATATGGTTTTATGCATATGATAGAAGTATGTAAAAACATTGCAGATGTGTTTTGAATTCGGGTGTGAATTCTGTAGAGTTTGTTGAGCATAGCTCCAAACGGATCTAGGTATTGTATTGAGAGAGCGGTGGCTTGTAATAAAATCGAGTAAGTGATTCTTGGTGAGCGTAGCACAAATTGGGTGAAACACGTTAAATATTAGCTCTTTGTGTTGTGTTATTTTATTCTACACTTTTATTTGAGATCTGTAATATTTTACGCATATTAGTTTCTCTTATTGCGATTACGTGAGGGATTATTCCACATATTTTATCCCTTATTTAGTATGAGATGACATAGTTGTTGATATAAATTGTAAGTGATATTGTTGATTGTCTTGATGTTGTTGTGATTCATATATATAGATGATTTTGTGATTATATTTATATCATGTTGGATGTTCTGATATGGCCACGAGGCCGAAGGAGGTATTTGTTTTTTTTTGTAGGTTAAACTATCACAACAAACATCGGGGGATTGGAGACCAACCACATTGGAATTCTAGATGAATTCAACAAGGTCACCATGACAACTAGTTTTTGTTTGTGTTGTATTTTGTTAGGGATTCCCATGGGGGGATTACCTTTGAATGTGACCAAGGGGTTATGTGTATTTTATTAATGTGGTTCCTTTTTATTATTGTTTGTATGTGTTTATTTTGTGATGCATTTACCCTTTCATTATTCTTTTAATTGTGGAGAATTAATGTGAGTAATCATATTGTTAAAATAAATAAATTAATCAAATTTAGGATATAAGAAAGTAATTATAGAAGTTGTTGGCTCTTGTATTAAATGTGGTAAGTGATGTGTAATTAATGTGTAAGAATGTGTAAGTGATGTGTAAGTATGTGTAAGAGTTGTGTAAGTCAGATTTTGGAGTATGAAACACTCCACCTCCTTGGAAATCCAAATTTGTCCTTGGAGGCTGATTTTGGAGGCTTGTGGGACAAGTTAGACTTGTCCCATACCTCTTAAATTTGCATACCAACCTTACCTATGGTTGGAGGGTTGAATTTAGACCTTCTTTATGCATTTTGAAATGACTAATTGTAAGTTTTAATTGCACTCTTCTTACATTTTACTAATTTTAGTCCTTATGGGGTGTGGGTTTTTGGAGTGTGTAAGTAAATTGTCATATTATTCACCCACCTCATTATTGTGCATTAGAGAATGAATTTGACTTTTGTGTTGGAGTTGAGGATGTGTGATGTGGCATCCTACTTGGAGCCACCTCATCCTCTTCTCTTCCCTCTTCTATAAAATTGAAACTCCTTGTTTTGTTTTAGGTTGTTAAACTTTTGGAATGCTTCCTTGGGGTGAATTTTCTTGTTGATTGGAGCTCTTGCCTTGGAGGATATTTTGGGAATATTGTTACATGTTTGTGCTTGTTGTTTGGATTGATTGCATTGGGATAGAGCTTGCTATTTTGGAACTTAGACATCTCCATCATGGAGAGGTAAGAACTTGGCTCTTGAAATACTCCTTTTCTTTATGAATGTACATGTTATTGAGTGAATGTTTTAGTATGTTTGTGGGTTGTTTGGGTAGATGGCTAGGAATGGTGTAGGAGAAGACTATGGGGTTCATTTTGTGGGAGGTATAAGTGTGTTTTTAGGGAGGTATAAGTGTGGAGAGAGTTGGGATTTGGGTTCCACCTTAAAAAAATAGCTTGCATTTCTTTACTCATTATGGGGTGCCACAAGAGGTTGGGGAGGTATAAGAAAATGTGAGGAATAATGGGTACTTGGGGAGGTATAAGGAATGTTAGGGTTTTGATACACTATATTTGGTGGTTTGAAAACAAGTGGTGATACCCATTTCCCCTTTGGGAGGCATAAGTATCATCCTCCATAGTTTCTTGCTCCTTTGGCTTACTTTATAAAGCCTTAGTATTTTATGTGATGTTTATAATGTAGTGCAAACTACATTACTGTTTTGGACTTTTTTTTTAATTGTAAAATTTGCATGTGTGTTTTTGGAAGCTGTTATTGTCATCAGTTGAATCACATCTTCTATTACATTGTGGTTGGGGCTCGGGGCCAATGAAGAAGGATGACTTCTCCTCTTCATTAGATGTCTTGGTTGGGTGGAGAGCGTTGCCTTTCCCCTGCCTTTTTGTGAACAAAATTGGAAGAAAGAGAATTCTACATGTTGTTTTAAAGCAAGGAAAAAGACAATTTTGGCTGCCATTTTTGAGATCAATTTCATTGTAACCTTTCCCACTTGAGTGGATGAATTTGTAAATTTTTTGAAATGAAAAGATGTAGTATGGATTTTGAAATTTGTAAAGTGAAATGAAAAGGAGATATACTCTATTTTTGCTTTGGAAAGAATGTGAAAGAATGATACGTAAGTTGTAAAGTTGTATCTTTGAAATCAATAAAATATTGCACTACCTTTGTCAAATTTTTATTGTTGTATTGAAATTGATCATCAAATTGTGATTTGAAATCTCTGTTTGGAAAATTGAAAAGAGGAATACGTACGAAGGAAACATATGTAACTATATTCTTTTGAAATATGTTAAAATTGGAAATCAGACTTTGCATTTTAGCTATTAAATGGTTTGTTTGAATCAACTAAATGTATTAGACTAGAAGGGAAGTGAATTTTCCATACTTGGAAGATGGAAAATGATAAACATATCCTATAGAAATTGACCTCTGTTTTGTTTTTTTAAACTGGCAAATACTTCCTCTAAAATGCACAGTTCGAACCTGCAAACAATAAATAACATTAAAACTTTAAAATCTAACATGTTATGATATAAATGAACTCAATTGGACTAAAACACTTAAGGAAAAATCCTTCAAACATTGCAAAATCAGGCCCAAACCTTTCACAGTCTTTTTGTTGTCAGAAGTTGTAAAAATTCGAATTGGAAATCAATCAAGAAAAATTACCTTCCAATACATCCTAAAATTCTTCTTAGAACAATCATCCATGTTCATTTGACATGTTAAAGGAGAAAGAATGACAAAATTGAGAAAAAATTATAAGTTAAAATTTACGGATTTGCTTTTAAATATCCTGTAGGCCATTTTCTTAAAATTAACTACTTAAAATTTATCAAAATATAAAATTAATGATCTCTATGGAAAGAGGAAATCAAGAGCTTTCCAGAAAGTCCTTGTTTTCCCAAAACTAAGCTCTTTATCAAAAGTTATGGCCTTCTAAAGTTTTCTTCACTTAGCATTAAATTTTGGGAAAAAAATCCTTTATGAAACTGCAGCCCAAATTTTCCCTTGGAACTTAGGAAATTTTTGGGAAATTTTCCAACTTTTCCCCACCGCTCCTCCATCCCACATTGCCCAATCGAAGCTTCCACGTGGCCTTGCGAGGCAATGGCGGAGGCGCGGAATCCGTTTTGACCTTAGTGTTTTAGAAAAATATTTTGGGAAAATTTTCTAATTTTCCTCCGCCGCCATGCCACCCTGACCAATGGTAGGTGACATTTGCAACCTTAGGCATCAACGGAGGCGCGGAACGTTTTCAACTTTGAAACTTTAACTTTTTGCTTTGGCAAAAATCCCAAAGTTTCCCAGCCCGTGCCCCATGACAAATGGAAGGTGACAAGTGGCAGCCTTAGGCGTTAGCGGGCGGGGCACGGAAGGTTTTGTACCTTTGAAATTTTTACCCTTAAAATCTTAAAGTCAAAAATCTCTTCGACAGCCCGACTTCCCACCAGAGCTTTCTCAAGCCGACATGTGTCCTTTACGGACTCACGGGAGCGCTTGGCGCAAAGATGACTTTTCACCCCGCGCGGGAAAATTTGCAAATGTCTCCCGCCTCCCGCCTTTCTCCTCCTTTGCCTTAGGGAGTGCCATGTGTCCCTTGTGGACTTACGGACCCGCGAGAGCGTGGGCACAAATGTGACTTTTTCTTATGCGGTAAAAAAATTTCCCAAGGTCCCCCCGCGGCCCTTGACCCGCCCTTTGGGCAAATTTTCACCCATGGGCTGCGAACCCGCTCTTGGGGAAAATTTTCACCCAAGGCCCGCCTTGCCCATAACTTGAAAAATATGACGAGTTAGGAGGACTTCTTTATATCCTTTGGAAAGGTGAGAAAATTTCCTATCAATGGGAGTAATTTAGGAAAAGTATGAGAAAAATCAAGTTGAAACTTTAACCTGTTAGAGAATGGGTATGATGAGGAATTTTTCCCTCACGAACATATCGGTCTTAACGGTGAAGGGCGGAAAAAGCACTCATCATAGATTCACGAAAAGAAAAACAACCCAGCAAGCTAGTCCTTAATATTTTAGTACTACTTAAAACGTAATAACAAGAATAAGGTTAAGTATCCTTGCAAACATTGTATATAGTCAACAACAAGAAAAAGAGAGAATCATGGGCAACCCCACCGAACATGCAAACTTTGCAATCAAAAGAACATTTTGTTTTGGGGCTAGGTAATCACGGGGAACCTAGAAAAGTAACATACATGGTAAGAAGACTATAAAACGTCCATATAACTCAAAGCAATTTACCATTTTAACAACTGAAAACAACTCGTTTCATGAAATTGTTAATGCTGGCATATAAATCAAATGGGTAGTATTCATCATGCGGAAAAAGCATCCACATTTTACACACATCGGCGGGGCCTTTGAAATAGAAACCTTGGTGAATCATCCATGTTTAACTTGTTGGACGTCGAAAAGCAGTCCACGGCTCACGTTTGCACGGGGAAAGGGGGCTCCAGGCCCACAAGTTGCATCCAAAAGAAAGAATGTGGTCTCGAGGGCTGCCATGACTCTGGCATCTACACAAAAATGGATTTGCGGGAAGACCCGGGAACTCAAAGGAAATGCATTGACATGGAAGAGCTAGACACCACACCTTGCAAACATACTCCTAGCTTACTGATTTGATTCGCTTCACCACATGCGACTAATGAACATCCAACTGTTTAGTTCCTATTGTAACAACAAGATCCAGTGTAAAGGTAACAACTTTGAAACAAGACAAGGGCACCCACCCAGGTGTATGGAGGAGAGACTTCTCTCCAAAGATTTACGGCTCTGAAGTGCGGCTGGTAGATAAGTATGCGAACGTGGAAGCACAACAAGGAAGGTGAGCTGCTTACTAAAAAAACGAGACTTCAACGCCTTCTCCACCATACTACATCCACCCATGCGGACAGCGTCCAGCCCATGCACAACATCTCCCAGCGTAGTCCTCCACCCAAAAAACTCACGCAACCATAGAATAAGTGTGTACTCAACCACTAAAAGCAAAATTGCAGAGCAAACGGACTTCAAGTTTCTTTTTGGTGTTTCCTTCCATCAAGTCCAGAACAAAGGCATGGCATGAGAAAGGAAATAAAGAAATAAATGGGAGCAAGTCACTAGAAGATCAGGGTAGGTTTTATTAATACAAGCCTTGAACAAGGAAAACGGTGGTTAGCTCCCCTACCAGCTGGAGTCCAACACACATTTTCTTAAAGAAGACAAGATGGAATGATAGGTATTCCACCTCAACCATACAACTAAAGACCGAGTCTTTTTTTAAAAAAATTAAACAAGTGTAAGCGTCAAAAGGGATAAATAAATTATGGGGTGGGTGGATACCTCCACATAATTAAAAAAATGTTTTATCAACAAAAGTTATATTCTGAGGCTTATTACGACGCCTAGACGGCTAAGGAGGAACATTAAACATTAAACATGAACACCATGCCCTAAACAAAGGCACCACCAACAACAAGCTCCTCTTGAGCAAATCAAGGCTCGAGCACGAGAGCCAACAAAGGTGAAATAAAATAGCTTAAAGGTAATTAATAATATTCATGAAAATCGACACAAGATAAAATAATTGTCAATCGAAAATGAAATATTATTATTATTATTATCTACAACCTAAAAATTAATAATAATAATCAATCATAATAATAACGCTCAACGGAAGTCCGATAAAGTGAGAACAAGATTTTCCTTTAATAGGATAATCGTGCGGGGCTACAAAATTCACAACTAGAGGTGTCGACTATGACTCAACAAGGCAAGATGGAGAGGGAGGGTGCTAAATCTTCACTACGTGAGGACAAGGTCAACTAAGTCGGCGGGAGCACACCTAAACCTTCCCAAGCTTAGCAACAGGGTCGTTGGGGCAAGAGTGAGGGGAAGCGTTGAAGCAGGGCATTACATAATTTGAGAATATACAACCTCAACACAAACCATAAGAGTTTACTATTGTGTGCCTTTGTAGTTGTGGCGTAGTGTAGGGTTCAAAAGGGTGGATTCGAAACTATTTTAAACGTTGCCTCTTGATTATTAAATTGTCTTGTGTCTTAGTAAGTTTTTCCAGTTTCTATAAACAATTAAGTTTATCATGTTTCGGACAATTATTTTTATGGTTTTGACAACCATATGTATGCAGATGGCATGCTTGATGTATATTTTTATAGAAAATTCATAGCTTTGAAGATTTAGAATATTTTTATTGTTATGGACATTATTTTTAATAGTTATATATTGATGGGTAAATTCAATTTAGTGAGAAATTTAGAAGCAAATGACAAGATTGGTACTTCCTTCTATCACGATGAACATCCATTTTATTTGTAAATTGTTTGCAATAAATTTTACTTATCTATTTTTATACTATTTCAAACCAATTAAATATGGCATCCCAACTAGGGGACAGAACTCTAGGTGGGACAGAACTTGAGCAGAGTCAAAAGATGATTTCATCATTTTGGGTGTGTATATAATCAATTTGTGTAACAGTTCTGTTTGATCCTTCCACTGTTTTTTATTAACCATCAAATATGCTTCAGTTTCCTTAAAATATAGTAGCAAAAATTTCAAGCAGCGGCTTCTATAAATATTAAACCATCTAATAGCTACATCCTTAGCACTTATTACTAAACTATAACATGAAAGCACCTACAATGTGCCATTGGGTGCAATTGCTAGTCTCAGCATCCCTCTTTTGTAGATGTCGTTATAGGGATTACAAGATAATTCACACCATACGAAAGATTTGCCGCTGCAGCGACTACCTAAGAAAATGTATTTTACAAAATATTTTGAAAAGCAGACGGATGGAAAAATTAGACACTAAGCGAAATGGATCACATGTTAATTTGAAGTCTTGTTGAATACTTGGATTTCTGTGATGAGATCTGCTACTGCAGGATCTGTGACCGCGAGCTCTCCTTCGAAGGTTATGAGATAGTGCAACAATCGAGGTGTTAGACTGCGTTGAGAGTAGACGAGTCCAAGTTGACTGAAAATCTTGGATATGAGTTTGCAGAGCTCGTGTTGGGGAAACTAATTTGCAAAAATGGTAAAATCCAGAAAGCCACCGGGATTGAAGTATTTGAAGGCTAGTACAAAGTGATATTGAATCCTAAATGGAGTGTTGACAAGCTAGGATGAAGAATTTTAGCACTCTGAAATATGAAGGAAGAACCCTTGAACTAGGTTCAACTCATCTATGAATTATTTTGTCGCTCCTGATCCGTATGTTGGGGTTTTACACACAAAGACATCAATAAATTCTAGGTGAACAGGGGAGCTCGCGATCCATATGGAGGTTGTTGAGAGAGAGGAGCTCAAACAAGGATTAAATTTAGTGGTTCATATTTTATGATTCGTTGTGTGGTTGTATTGGTCAATCTAGAAAAAGACATCTATGAGATTAAGTTCCAAAAGGAGCTCGTGATGATTTTGTGAGAAATGCAAAGGAGTAGCTCGGTGTGTTGACCAAGTAGCTCTGTAATTTCTTTTCAAAATTGTTGAATACAAGGACTGCAAATACAAAATAAGTACCTTCAACTCTTCCAAGAAAATTCATATTTTCTAAATAGGAGTGTGACGCCCATAAAATATGGGCACAAATTTCATGAATGGTCTTGCCCCTTAATTCATTCCAAACTGCTTGTAACAAATCCGGACCATTCTATAAACATTTTTTTAGTGTTAATGATTTATATATCTATAGTTATTGTTAGGTGGCGAATGTATAGCTATTGTGGTTTCTATTCCTATTGGCCTAATGGTGAAGAACATGTGCTCTTGAAATAGAGGTCACAAGTTCAAATCCTGCAGGGGGTAGGGTATGTACCCCTCGTTTGGAGCAAAGTTAGTTGCCTCCGCATGTGAGTACGAGGTAGTCCCATATGCTATAAGCTGCTTGTAGGCCCAAAAAGCAGGCCCCCACGGCATCGTGGGTGTAAAAAACCTATTATTTATATATTAACACAAATGAGAAATGAATATAGGGGAATTGGTCTCCACGTGTGCCAACTGGCCTCTGAAGCGAGACCAGTAGGAACCACTTCATGTCCTGTCATTTATCTATGTTACGTCTCTCATGCACCCTATTTAGATTCCATCCTCCATAGTGTCGTTTACAATAGTGTTCCGTTCCCCTTTTATGGAGGTTCGAGGGACAACATGCTAGAGGGAAGTTTCACTTAAAAGATAAAAAATGTTGAAGAATGTTTTCTTCAAACATCTTTTAATCGAACCTTCTAAATAAATGTCAAAATATCATTTCAAAACTTTCATTAAAATTGAAAAAGATTAACATTCCAATGAATGGAGTCACGGAGTGTATTTTTATTGATATATTTGACCTACACACCAAAAAACCTTTTGGGTATTGTTCTTTCAATTTAAAAAATAATGATATGTGATGTTCTAAGTTTATTCAAAAAGGATTTTTTTGTCAAACAAATATGTACTCTTGTAATATAATATGATGGAAAAGATAATTCTAATTATTTAGTGAAAAAACAATTACATTTAGGTGGTACACTCAAAATACCGATAGGGAGGAATTGAAGAGGTTAAAGTAGAAGGATTAAAGGTGAAACATTACTATGCAAGAATAATTGTGATGAAAAAGGAGATTGAGAGAGGAGAATTTGTGAGTTGAGGAATTTGTTAAAGGAAACATAAGCAAACATTTTTTCCCTGATAAATCACATATGGACTACATGTTGTTTTTTTCTTACTATTTCCATGTCGTCTATTTAGTGCAATGTTTTTTAAACATTGAATTTGCTTAATAGTTGTCAACTTGCAAAGTTTCTAATTTTTATTGGATTTGCAATTTTTAAGGATTCATGAAATCAATTAGTTGTGTGTTTTGATAACACAAATGTGGAAGGTAAAAAAATCAATAAAAGAAGTGAAAATATGGCATATACTCAATGCAAGTGTACCAACTCAAGGGCCTAGACATCCATATCTATAACAAAAATGATGATTAATTTTGTTGATGCTTTGTTGTCTCTTCAAAGAGAGGATAAGTTATCTGATGAGGATGTTCCTTTTATCCTTAAGTAGTTATTTGTTATTTAATACCCAACAAAACCATAACATGTGTAGAGGAAGGTTGATACAAGTGTCATCAATTTGTTGTTCTAAATGCTTGATTTATCGACATTATTTTCCATAGAACAATTTACATAGAATAGTAGTCAAATTATTAATAGAGGTGGATGCACATGTTCAAGTGTAGAGTAGTTTGTTAGGTATAGACTTTACAAAATTCTGTAATAGACTATTTTTATGTCAACTTGAGAATTCCTTCCCAAATTTAAAATGTGTTTTTGTGCATACTTAGAATTCCTATCAAAAAAAAATTATCAAAATTTTTTAGTACATGTTATCTCTTTGGTTTGCATAAAACTCAATTTGTTGTTGGATTCATGAAAATTTCCACTAAGGGCCGACCAATGTTGGTATATTTGCCATTATGTTATAATATACTATTATATATGATTAATTCACCATAATGTAGTAATATAATATAATTCCAAAATTTGTTAATTTTGAGATTTCGAAGCCAAAGGTAAAAGTGAATAAGCTTGTGAAAGATTTGAAAGTATAAGCCAAAAAGTCAAAGGTATGAGTGAAAAGGTAAGAGATAAAGTTTACATTGTTAAGGCATTATGCAAAGCTCATTTGTCACCCTTGGTCGGCCTTTCCGAGAGCGTATTCTAAAATTTAATATTATGTAAAATGAAAGACTTACAATTATTAATATTTTTTGGAATAATATATGTAATAAAATTGTTGCTACATAAAATTATCATATTTTATATTTATTAAAACTCATGTCCTTTGTTTCAACTTCTATTATCATTTTCATTTCCAATAAAAAAATGTGCTTTTCCATTTTAAAAATGAAAATAAAAATAACAAATCCTTATGTTTAACAACATATTCAATATATATATTCCACATGAAAAAGGAGAATATTGTACATTTACAATATATTACAATAAATACATATTTTACTAATATATATTAAAAACTAAAAACTTATATTTTGTTCCTTGGCACATTCGAAGGGAATGGGAGGCTTTGTGTTATAAACTTTAATTTAAAAAAAGGAGGTGATGTTGTTGTTTTTTTGGTCGTAGGCCGCGGCTAAAGGGGTTGGAACTTTTATTATCCTACAGAAGGCATGGATATTGTCTTCACTTTTGCAATTAAACATTTGCATTTTCAATCGTATTGTGAAATGTGTATTTAAATGAGGTGGACTATAGTTTTAGCTTTTGATTTTTGTTACGGCAACATTTGATTGGTCGTTGGCTTTATGTGCATTGTTCATTGAAAAAATGTAGAGTTTATGAAACATTAATGCATTGACTGTCATGTACAGATTAGGTCGCTTTTGACAGTTTTGAGTGGCTCGAGGAAAACACCTGTTTGTTTCTTACACGCTGTGTAATTTCTCATTTCCATCTGCGCGCCAGGAGGTGAAGGACTCTGAAGAGCAAGGTGAGTTTTCATGGCAAGGCGATTTAAGCTCTCTGTTCTCATGTTTTTGCTCTTGTTTATCTTTTAGTTCGAGTGGTTATTGGCAAATAGAACTATAACAATGCAAATCTGTGTCAGTGCCGTAATCTATTTGCTAGAACTATTACCATAACCTCCTTAAAGATACTATTTTCTGAGAGAGATTAGGACAACAGATTTTGAACGTTTTTTTACAGATTAGGACACTGCGAGTGGTCTTAGCTTCACAAATATCAAGCTGCATGCCAGGCCTTGGAACTGCCCAAACAAATGTGAAGTTAGTCTCAAAATCAAGACCAGTCAATCACCCTTAAATCGTGTCTAAGAGAATTATGTTTGTCAGATACTAGAAACTCATAGAACACATTTCACGTAAATATGCACGATTAATGTTGTTAATATTCACTTTAAGATGAACAAGTTATACAAAATCAAGAGTGCTTGCTAATCTACAAAAAATGATGATACATTTTAGTAGATATGCACGATAGACAACGCGATACACAAAGCACTAAGCATTAGCAGCGAATATTTAAATTGACACAAATGCTTACAAGAGCGAGTTTTGTGGTCGTCTATTTAAGAGGGTAGATAGTTTTAAGGATTAAGAAGTATCCATTCTGTTAAATTCATGAAGAACAAGAAAAACATATGGAAAAAACTTGGTGCAGTATTTTGAACATCACAGTGTTGCAATAGACAAGCAATACTTGTTGGTATAAGAGGTCCATAGTTGACAGATGGCATATCTGAGAAAAGAGACCAGTAGGATTCCATAGTTGTCAGTTACAATATAAGAAACAATAACAACAAGAAGAACAAGAACATGCCTTAAGACTGCCCAAGTTTGTGCATGGCCAGTCTGCCAGAAAAGCTGATGATCTGAACATGATGACAACTTGAATATTATATGCAATGTGAGCCTTCTCTCTGAAAAATGAACTTGGATCGTTGTCTTCAAATATGCTGAACTTCCAGAAACTACTAGCTAATTTGGCTGTGGCAATCAAGAATGGATCAGCTTCTACTTGAAGTTGGTGTATCTTGAAAGGAAGAGAATTCACGAGACAAATTATACATAGTTATACTAACGAAGTTCCTGACCAAACTTCAAGGTCAATAGTATTAGTGTGGCTGAAGCTTCTTGCATAAAAAAACTCATTTGCATAATTATTACATATTCCTCAAAATCAAGTATCGCTCAATTATTTTCTCTTTGCAATGTCCTAGTATATTCCTGTCCCACAAGATTGGTAGAGGAAAATCAACACAAAGCATACATTAAAATGTATAGTGAATAAGACTTCAGGAAACTAGTTAATCACATTTTTATAATGAGAACTATCAGAATCGCCTCTTCCCTTTTTACAAAAGAAAAAAAATGATGACATCCGAAGGATGCAGATTATGGTCATATAGTACGTTTGTACTGTACAGTAGTATACAAAGTAAGTCCATGGGCTGTGTTTGTACGATGCTAAACTTCTGGATGAAATAAGCTCAAATACTTACAGTATTCTTAGTACAATGTGCATAAGCACGCAGGTACTGTGTTCCCTTAGAACTTATGGAAAGAACACGGACTCCCATGATCGGTGCCAAAGAAGTGCACTGATTCACAATTCAAGAAGTGTCAGGACCATGTATGTGTCCAAATTGTGTAAAATTAAGGATTCATACTCAGTATGAAGCTCTCCATTTGGTTAAATACACCGTAAACCAGGAATTAAGAGAAACGATAGATCTTAAGGCTGTACCTGTAATAATCAGGATTTGGCACATAGGTAGTTGTGCTTAAAAGGCCATAATTACCACCAATCAAGCTTTTGTATGCGGATAAGACTTTGTATTGTAAAAAGTGTTTCTTAAAGATTAGCATATTGTTGTGCATAGTATCATTGTGTTAGACAAAAAAGGATAAGAAAACAAATCATGCCAAAAGATAACATCACCGAAGGTTTGCAAAAGGCCATTTTGTGCATTGATGAAGACTTATTGAAGCTTGGAATGCACGAACATACACTTGAGAAGGAAAGTGACTCAATTCTTTTACACTAGTCACGAGCTATTCAAGTATAGAAGGATAGAATGACATCTCTCGCTGGTGTGTGTGGATGTGTCTGTGTCGGTGTGGGTAAAGCTTGGAATGCACATGAGAAGGAAACTGACTCAATCCCTTTACACTAATCAGAGGCTATTCAAGGATAGAATGGAATGTTGCTAGTGTGTATGTGTGCACACACATATGCGGCTGGACACATGTACATACAAATATGTATGTGTTTTTGAATATATATATGCTGGGATGATGCAGTGGATACACAGCCAACAAGAGGGGGAAAAAAGTAGGAACAATTGAAGATCGAATGTTATTTCAATACTGTCATAAAGAAAAATGTGTGCATGTGCGCATGAAATATGTATGTACATTTGTATATACATAAAGATGTTGGGATGCTGCCAAGAGAATGTAAAGTATGGGTACACAAAATGAAAACAAGAATAAAAAATCCAAAAGCTGCAAATAATTGAAGATCAAATGCTATTTCAATACCAGCAAAAATTGGAAAATCTAGTAATTTTATTTATAATAATAGCTGAATATGTTTTTTCGTCTCGTAGTTGTTGGTCAGTTACCTTCTGTTTCTCAGCATGTCTTATGTTCAAGAAGGCTGGCTCTTGAAATTTTTCATTCCTTTTTGAAAAGAAAACAGTGAGTCTTTATAGTCACAATTTCCAGAGTAAATCAAAATAAAAGGTTCACAAAAGACAAGCTTACCAAAAACTAAAGACAAAAGCATTGGTGACAAGATTGTGTCCGCTGTTATAAGCTCCACCAGCTTCACCAACCCAAGCCCTTGACCAAGGCCCAAAATTTTCCAAGATTGTTTTGAGGCCTTTAAACGTAGACTCTTCTCGGCTTAGATAAGATGGATCCAATATCTTCTCCACAAGATGTTTGTCGACACCTGTAACCAGAGAGAAAATGACAGCATCTAAAAATTTAATACGATGAACATACTTTGACGAAAAAAAACAACTCATATACCTGCCCCTAGATTGTAGATATGATGGGCAACAACATCTACAGTACTTCTTCATCAGAAGTATACTTGATTCTTGTTCCAACACCACTTCCACTCAGCTCATTTCCTAATCCCAAAAATATCAATATTCTTGTCATGTTCTTGAAAGAAGATTTGCGCACACTTCGTAAATCAATTACAATGAGATACTCATGGATGCCATATAACATCACTCAAAAATATCTTGGGATGAAGATGCCAAAACAACTTAAATAGCAGCTCACCTAGTTCCCATGCATTTATCTGGTAACCGTGATCGACTGTGTATTGAATAAAATCATAAGCATTGGTTGAATCCCATGGTCCTCCCAAAACACCCTTTGATACTTCTTTCCTTCCATTCAATGCATTCAATCCAAATGCTATTACAGCCCTTTAGTCACACTTTAATATCAGGTTACATCTTCGAAATTGAGCAATAAAAGATTAAGCTTGTAAGGATAAACAGTCTCAAAGTCATTATAGAACATACCCTGTTTTCCTGAAAAACAAGTTCAGGGCATCCCATCTTGACATGGGAAGGCATCCATCCATGAATCCAAACATTACAGAAACATTCTTGAGAAAAGGATGACAAGGTTGCTTCAAGTCTCCAACATCGTATATGACTTTGTCTTGTAATGTTCCACCCAATCTTATTTTTAATGGATCAAAAGCTGTAAGCAGACTGAAAGTATTAGCCAGGATTTATTATCTTTTGTAACCTAGAGTCTATTCTCGGGAAGTATCAAACAAACAACTGTGACTGTCTACATATATCAATCCACCAGGTCTAATCTACGAAATTCATACAAATTTAATGGATACTTGAACCTATGTGTTTGGATGAATGTTACATACACAAGAGTTTGACTACAAAAATCATGAACACTAAAAAATTACCAGCCAGTTGCACCAACCTCAATTCTTATGTTGGTTATCAACTTGAAGAAGGGAGGGTAAATGGATAATGCACCATAGCATCACACAAAAAGGAAGAAAGATGCATTATACTTACCCTTGACAGCATTTTCCAGCAGTGAACTTTCGAGATCCTGCCATAAGCCAAGTGGACAAATTATAATTACAAACCCGATGAATTTCTATCCTTGCATCATGCAGAAAATTGCAGGCTTTTACCACTTTTTATTGGTTCAAATTGCCATCCCCTTTTTGGAACCGCTTTTTTGTCACATTACCTCTGTTACAAAAGTCTTTTTAGTTGATTCTTTTTTGTTTCTGCAATAATAGAATTGTTTAACTTGGTAGAGCTTAGACAAATATGCATAAAATATTAAGACCTGTAGTCTCTGCTGGAAAGTAATGGAAAACAAAAACTACTTTTCAAATGTGAAGAGTTCTGGATTGCTGTGTTTGTGACTTTGTTCCTGTCTACTCCAACTCTCTTAACTGCATAATCTGTCATACCCACAATTCAGATTTCATCATTTCATTGAAAAGAAAGCAAAAAAATAGAGCAAGAAATCATCACAACTTCTGAAGAGGAATAATAAATTATGAAACGTATATCATAAAAATGCAGTTACCAATGAGTTTTTCAGCGCTGACATTAGCTCCAATATTCTTGGTGCAAGCGCCACATCCAACCCCTTCCCTGTATATTTTGGCACTTCGCCATATCCACCGCTCCACGGTTCAAAGATGCTGCAAAGGAATCGTACCCACATGCTCGCGCTGCAATGTACAATGCACATTAGAGTTGTTAGCTTTTATGCAAGGGCCTAAGTTAATCTGAATATCTCATTTTAATTGACAATGAAGAAAATAGGCTTTAGAAGAAAGATGTACATACCATTGACAGGCTGAGAGAAAGGATAATAGGCTGCTCTGGATTTGTGAACGCATTGGTCACAACAGAAGACTGTACTAGATAAGAAGATCATTATCATACATGCTGTGCAGCACAATTCGTATCTCTCGTCGAGCTCCATTGTTAAAATACAGAACAGCAATACATCCACCAAAAGCAATACATCCTCCATAGAAATTGGTGTGGATTGCTTTTGTTTTCAGTGTGCAATCAATCATTCCATTCCAAACTTTTTTTTGTCACACTCCTTAAATATATGTTTTCACATTGTTATCAGTTACAATATAAGAAACAATAACAACAAGAAGAACAAGAACATGCCTTGAGACTGCCCAAGTTTGTCCATGGCCGGTCTGCCAAAAAAGCTGATGACCGAACATGATGACAACTTGAATATTATATGCAATGTGAGCCTTCTCTCTGAAAAATGAACTTGGATGGTTGTCTTCAAATATGCTGAACTTCCAGAAACTACTAGCTAATTTGGCAGTAGCAATCAAGAATGAATGAGCTTCTACTTGAAGTTGGTGTATCTTGAAGGCAAAGAATTCACTGAGCATACCGAACGAGCCAATTAGAATAATTAATGTATAACAACTATAATAACTAGTTGGAAATACAGACACCAATTGAATGGGATGCAAGTTCATGGTGTTCCACTTCCCTATATTCCATTGTAAATGTATAGCTACGCTATTTAATATTATAATATTAATGGCATTGTCTATAGTACAAATTTAAACCACGATCACAATACTGAGAAATACTGTCACTAAAATAATTTTTGACGGGTATGGGTGGATAGTTTTAAATTTGATTAAAAGAAAGTGAATGAATACCAACCCTGAGTCCCGCCATGGTTGTTTCATATTTCTTGTACACTTCTCTACAAAACTCTGTGACTTTGTTTCTGTCTAACTCTACTCCAACTGCCTTAACCGCATAATCTGTCATACGCACAATTCAGACTTCATCATTTCATTGAAAAGAAAGCAAAAAAATAGAGCAAGAAATCATCACAACTTCTGAAGAGGAATAATAAATTATGAAACGTATATCATAAAATACAGTTACCAATGAGTTTTTCAGCACTGACATTAGCTCCAATATTCTAGGTGCATGCTACAGTGAGTCATGAACTTAATGGGTGTAATGTATCATCAAGATCTTTAAAGAAAACATGAACCAAGTCAGAAATTGTCTAGAAAAATGGCTACAAAACACAGTTCAAAGTGGGTATTGCTTTTCCAAAACAAAGATTGTAGTTTTCTTATACGCACCGAAGAGAAGACAGTCATAACGAGGCCTCTTGCCTACCACGTATCTCTCGTCGAGCTCCATTGTTAAAATACAGAACAACAATACATCCACCAAAAGCAATGTGATTATAACCCAAAATAAAAAAAAAAGTTGGCAGATCGAGGAGTAGTTGTAATGGAAAACATATATTCAGAGCATAAATGAAAACCCGTGTTAGGTTCAGAACTGTTTGGCTGAGATATAACAGACAGAATAGTATTAATGTTCAGCGTTTTATCTTGGATCAGACAAATAAGAGTTCTGAGACTTTAGCAAAATAAAACCGTGGGCGCAACAGCCCATAGCGATTGTGTACGTGGATAGAGTAGATATAGGCATTTTTGTGGCCACCGTGTGCTGCAAGAATGGTACTGCACAAGTTGCATAGTGTGTGCGTCTATTTGGAGATGCTCAGAAGCGCATGGAATAGACAAAATCGATACTCTTTAGGCTGCATAGTGAACACATGTGAACATGACTTGTCCATGGTCTATTTTCAAAAAAGCCATTAATGGAAAGCATGGTTGGACAAAAAATAAACTAGCCCAGATTTACAATTAAATACAAATAGGATACTAATGTAATGAAACGTCTTTAGTCAGCATCAGAGACATATGCCAAGAGATATAGCTTCTAGCATATTTATGAATGAAGCGAATCAACAACAACAAACAAGGAAAAACTGTGCGCATCAAGTTGACGATGTCATTTTCATTGCCACGATTCGAAGACAAGGTCAAACTGCATTTGCACAAGCAACCTGAAACACATTTGAGGAAATGCAATTGGCAGCTTTATAGGCGGAAAAATAACATTTTTTGGATGTCATGTATAAGAATTGCCTGCTTCTTATGTATACCGCGTGTAGAAGCATAGTGAGGGTGCGTTGTCTAGTTGATAAAATGTAAGCATATCGAGCGCGAACTCAAAATGGTTTGCTGCTTAGAGTGATTCTTTAACAAAATGAGTTCTGAAAACATATCATATTTGAGCTATATTCTGTCAATCTTAAGCTTGTAAAGAAACATTTCTTCACCTTAGATACTTTGCTTTCTCTATCAAAAAACTTGTGCACAGCATGTGCATACAATATTGTTAAAAAAACGCTTTAAGCAGCAAGGTTATTTGCATTTGACATTGGATATATTTACATTTTATCGAATAGTTTACGCACGTTGACTATGCTTCGACATGTGGCACACATATGAGCAACACAAAACTGTATTTGCTTAAATGTGTTCGTAGGTGCTTTGGCAAACACTCTTTCGCCTTGCCTTTGAACCATTGTGATGCACATGAAAGTGTAAAGATCATTAAACCTGCAATCATTTGCATTTGAGGAGCCTATATTCTGTGTCTTTCACAAAAAAATGTTTCTTTCACTCTTTCTGTGCATTGAACTCTCTGATAATTTATTTAATTAAGAACCGCATCTTAGATAGCGTATTCATTCAGACATTGTTCACAAACGCTGCATAGAGAAGCTTCATCGCAGTACTGCCCTGCTTGAATTTGATTGTAAACCTGGTCACTTTTTTTTTGTCTTACCATCCTTTCCATTTATGGCTTGTATGAAACTAGACCATGAAAAAGACATCTTCAGTTTGCAGTTTTAATATTGCTTTTGCACATCATGGCTAACGCTTTGTTTTTGCTGGTCTTTATCTTTTATTTTTTCAGTAGTTCTTGTATTGATTAACACTGTCAGAGCTGCTTTTGCTGCTGTTCCGCTCTTTGTCTCTGAACAAGATTTGTCTTTTTCACTCTTTCTTTGCATTGAACTTTGACATTGTTGATCAATAGAATAACTACTCGACATAAAACAGAACAAACAAAATCAAGGCTGCATCTGGATACAAATCATGGTTCTCTTGTATCGTATAAATGCAATGCACAAGATGGTTGCAAATGCTGCCTAGACAAGCTTCGCTCCACTTGTGCTCTTGTTGAATTTGATTGTAAACCTGGTCACTTTATTTTGGTCTTACAATGACTTCCATTAGTGACTTCTACAAAAGTAGACGATGCAGAAGGCATCTTCAGTATCTTATATTACACTTTATTGTCTTGCCGAAGGCATGGATATTGTCTTCACTTTACCAATTAAACATTTGCATTGTTTTCAATCGTATTGTCGCATGCGTATTTAAATGAGCCTGGGCTATAGTTTTAGCTTTTGATTTTTTTATTCTGGCAACATTTTATTGGTCGTTGGCTTTATGTGCACTTTGTTAAGTGAAAAAAGTAGCTTGATCATGAAACATTAATGCATTGACCATGTATCATGTGCTGATTAAGTCACTTACATGCGTTTTGAGTGGCTCAAGGGAAACGCATGTTTGTTTCTTGAGACGCTGTGTAATTTCTCTTTTTCATCTACCCGCCAGGAGGTCAAGGACTCTGAAGAGCAAGGTAAGTTTTCATGGCAAGGCAATTTAAGCTCTGTGTTTTCATGTTTTTGCCTGTTGTTTATCTTTTACTTGAGTAGTTATTGTATTGATTGACAGTATGAAAGTTCAACGCAAGGAAACAGTCAAAGAGACAAATCTTGCTCGGAGACAATAACTACTCGAATAAAAGACAAACAATAGTTTCTAAAAATTTGAGTTCAGAGTTAATCTATTCGCTAGAACTATAATAATGCAAATCTGTGTCTCCTGTCACTTATGACAAGTTCCCCAGTGCTAAAATTTGCTGGGGATTTCATACTTGAGTTGTTCCAATGCTTACAAGAACAAGTTTTCTGGTTGTCTATGACACTCAATCCTACATTTCCGTATTCTTATCATCAATAAAAATCAGGTGCATTATTAAATTTCATTAAAAGAAAGGGAATGGATACCAGCCCTCAGTCCCACCATGCTTGTTCCATATTTCTTGTACGGTTCTCTACAAAACTCTGTGACTTTGTTCCTGTCAACTCCAAGTCTCTTAACCGCATAATCTGTCATATGCACAGAATTCAGACTTCATCATTTCATTGAAAACAAACCAAAAAAATAGAACAAGAAATCATCACAACTTATGAAGAGCAATAATAAATTACGAAACGTATATCATAAAAAGCAGTTACCAATGATTTTTTCAGCGCCGGCATTGGCTGCAATATTCTTGGTATGTGCTACAGCGAGTCGTGAACTTAGTGGGTATAATGTATCATCAAGATCTTTAAAGAAAACACGAACCAAATCAGAAATTGTCTAGAAAAATGGCTACAAAACACACTTCAAACTTGGTATTGGTTTTCCAAAACAAAGATTGTATTTTTCTTATACTTACCGAAGAGAAGACAGTCATAACAACGCCTCTTGTCTATCACACATTTCTTCTTATACATTTACAATGGAATATAGGGAAGTGGAACACCATGAACTTGCATGTCATTCAATTGGTGTCTGTATTTCCAACTAGTTATTATAGTTGTTATACATTAATTATTCTAATTGGCTCGTTCGGTATGCTTAGTGAATTCTCTGCGTTCAAGATACACCAACTTCAAGTAGAAGCTGATCCATTCTTGATTGCCACTGCCAAATTAGCTAGTAGTTTCTGGAAGTTCAGCATATTTGAAGACAACGATCCAAGTTCATTTTTCAGAGAGAAGGCTCACATTGCATATAATATTCAAGTTGTCATCATGTTCAGATCATCAGCTTTTCTGGCAGACTGGCCATGGACAAACTTGGGCAGTCTTAAGGCTCCAGACATATGCCAAGAGATATACCTTCTAGCAAATTTATGAAATTTTGAACCATGTCTGAATGAGTACATTTGTGACAGTCACAAAGACTTTTACAAATATCTAAATTTCTTCAATAATCTTGTAACAATTTTATATTCATTTGTTCAATCGGTCTTAGGCACAAGGTCAAACTGCATTTGCTCAAGCAACCTAAAACACATTTGAGGAAATGCAATTGGAAGGTTTAAAGGCAGAAAAATAACATTCTTTGCATGTCATGTATAAGAATTCCCTGCTTCTTATGTATACCGCGTGTGGAAGCATAGTGAAGGTACGTTGTCTAGTTGATAAAATGTAACCATTTCGAGCACGAACTGAAAATGAATTGCTGCTTAAAGTGATTCTTTAACAAAATGACTTCTGAAAACATATCATATTTGAGCTACATTCTGTCAAGCCTAAGCTTCTAAAGAAACATTTCTTCACCTTAGATACTTTGCTTTCTCTATCAAAAAAACTTGTGCACAACATGTGCATACAATATTGTTAAAAAAATGCTTTAAGCAGCAAGTTATTTGCACTTGACACTGGATATATTTACATTTTATCAAATAGTTTGTGCACGTTGACTATGCTTCGACATGTGGCACACATATAAGCAACGCATAAGCTGTATTTGCTTAAATGTGTTCCTAGTTGCTTTGGCAAACACGTTTTCCCCTTCGCTTTCGACCGTTGTGATGCACATAGAAGTGTAAAGATCATTAAACCTGCAATCATTTGCATTTGAGGAGCCTATATACTGTGTCTTTCACAATACTCGAAATGAAAGGTAAAGAACAGAAAAAAACAAAGCGGTGGCCATCATGTATAGCTAGATGCAATGCATAAGATCCTCATAATTGTTGTGCTATTGGCCTTTAAACTTGCCAATTGCATCTTCTTAAGTTTCAGTTTGAAATTTCATAACTATGTTTGAAGGCGCATCTCTTCGTATGTGTCTGTCTTGCCATGGTTTTAATTAATGTCTTCTTTTAGACTAGAGCATGAAAAAGACATGTTCACTATCCACTTCCGGTATTGATTTTGTTTATTTTCATGTTGGGCACTTGTGCTATGTACACTGCAATGTTTGCAGCACTGTTCTCGCAGTAGACAATGGCTGTCGCTTTGTTTTAGCTACTCTTTATCTTTTATTTTGACTAGTTATTGTATTCATTAACATTGTGAGAGTTCCACACAAAGAAAGAGTCAAAGAGACAAAACTTGGTCAGACACAATAAGTACTCAAGAGTAAAAGATAAAGAGCAGAAAAAAACAAAGTGCTGGCCACTATCTATTGTAAATGATTTCAGTTCTCATATTATGTCCCTTGCAAGCCAAAACTCTAGACTGTTGGATTTATCATTTTTTCATATTTGGATATCACTTTCTCAGGACCTGACCTGGCCAATATTTAATGACAGATTATGTTTTAAAACTGCTTAGTTTATTGGTATCCTCATTCTATCTTGAAATTCACTGTGACAGTTTGCTTTGTGTATCACGTTGTCTATCAGGCATATCTACTGAAATGTATCATCATTTTTTGTATATTAGCAGTTACTCTTGATTTTGTATAACTTGTTCATCTTAAAGTGAATATTAACAACATTAATCTGTGCCTGTGAAATGTGTTCTATGAGTTTCTAATAAGGGACAAACATAATTCTCTTAGACATGATTTAAGGGTGATTGACTGGTCTTGATTTTGAGACTAACTTCACATTTGTTTGGGCAGTTCCAAGGCCTGGCATGCAGCTTGATATTTGTGAAGCTAAGACCACTCGCAGTGTCCTAATCTGTAAAAAAACGTTCAAAATCTGTTGTCCTAATCTCTCTCAGAAAATAGTATCTTTAAGGAGGTTATGGTAATAGTTCTAGCAAATAGATTATGCATTGCCGACATGATTTGCATTGTTATAGTTCTATTTGCCAATAAGCACTCGAACTAAAAGATAAACAGCAGGCAAAAAACATGAGAACAGAGAGCTTAAATCGCCTTGCCTTTTGAAAACTCACCTTGCTCTTAAAAGTCCTTCACCTGCTTTGCACAGATGGAAATAGATTATTACACATAGCATGATTTGAAATGCTAAATTAGAAATGATAAATTCACAGGCAAAAAGATGAAAAACAACAAGCATTTTCTGCCTTGAAACAGTTTCACTAAAACAAAAGCTTCAAAGGGTGAGCGACCTAATGAGTAACTTCACATAGTCGCATGCATCAATGCATTAATGTTTCATAACTGCTACGTTTTTTCAATCAACAATGCACATAAAGCCAACGACCAAGCTAAGGGCATTGTTGCATTTACCCTTCAATGCATGTCAAAGCAACCAGATCATTCCATGTCTCTAAGATCGCTCGTTTTCAAAAACGGCATCCATCGAAAAAAGCGTTTTTTAACTAATCTAAGATAATTTCATGCTATGCTTCAAAGCACATGGCTTACAACATTTTTAGATGAAAGCTTCTGGGTCCTTTGCTTTCAGCATTTGAATATGTTGTTATAACTATTCTAATTTCTTCTTCCTATTTTCAACGCTCTACTAAGTTTATTGAAATACATGTTTTCCCTGCATTGCTTGTGTATTTGCATGGAGCACAATATAGATTTAGTTGATTCTACATGCTGTAGCTACAAATGACTACTTTTTCTTGTGTATTTCATTGCGCAACTTGCTTCATTGTATGTACAAAGATTCTTTTCGTCTCTACTTTGGTTTGCAACATTCACTAACTGCATAACATGTGTTGTGTGCATTTCAGATTCGTGACAAAAGCAAAATCACAGAACCAAAGACATATAATTGCTATTTGCTTGAATTGCTCCTGCTCCATTGCAAAAGGTATAAACATTACTCTTCTTTTCTATATTCTATTCAGAAAAGTTTTTTAAAATAGAGATAGAACAAACTGAATGCAAAAGAACATTCATGCTGCTGACGATAGTTGATGTTGAGCAATATACGTTGTCAAACAACATCGTACAAAGCATAGACAATGTCTTGCATAGGTTCAACCTTTTCCGAGACCATGCTTTCAAGTATGGTGTCGGTGACTGCTTGTTTGATTCCTTTGCAGTACTGCTTCATTTCCGATACACATCGCTTGAACTTAGAATCGGTGCCATTGAACACTTCCAGACTTTGCTCTCTGCCTCCAATCCTGAAGCATTGGCTTCTCTACAGTTAGAACTAGATCCTGAAAGCCTTTTTCTTATGCACGGTGTTCATAGCTGGGAAACATACTTACATCGCATGAAACTATCTGCAGTGTACTCGCTCCGGAAGCTACTGAACAAGGCCTATGGGGCGACGTCTTCTGCATAAAATGGCTTTCCAAATGGCTGAACTTGCCAATATGGGTTTGGTCTGCAACAAGAGGCAGAAATTATCTCCAATTCATCCCAAATAGCCAGATACTACCATATTGTATTCTTTTTCATGATTCCAACCCTCTTAGTGGCCATTATGAACCCTTATTCTGGAAAAAAAATGCACCTTGCCCTCAACCAACAAACAATGCTCATCTGATGTCCCGTCAAAATTCTGTAGAAGTGCTTTGGAGCAGTTTATCTAATCAACTACAGCAACTATGCCTTGTTAGGCTAGAGACAAATGACAATATCAATGCTGATAGCCTTTTCAGTTGTTTTTGCCACATTCGCAACAATGAATTCGACCCTCGTTGGCTGCCTGAGATATACTGCTCAGGCTTTTTGTAGTGCTATTCTTCGACAAGATCATGTAACTCTCCACTTCCTCCATACTTGGCTTCATCAGAACCCCATAACAAACATACCGCACATTGGCACATGGCAAGGTCTTGTGATAAACATAGCCACTTTCCATGACCACAACAATATACACACAGACGACTTCATTATTCATTGGTTATGTCTACTTTTTAAAATAAATATCCAATTGTGGGACTCGCATCCTCTCCAAGTTTGTAACATTTATTCTGGCAATGCACAACTTGGAAAAGCATATAATCTCATCCGATTTTCGCTTCCCGAATCACATTTGCACTATGAACTATTGGCTACAAACCCTCGCTATGTTCCAATACTTGGTGCCATTTATACATCGGAATATACAACTGTCCACACGCATACAGAAACTCAAAGCATAACTTCGCACACAAATGCGCAAACCAGCTAAGCTGACCTGAACAAGAAACCGTCAAAACTTTTACTTCGCTCTTGACAAAAAAGAGATATATCGTAAAGCGAGACACATAACAAGTGGCATGTGAGATCCAATGTTATACATTCCCTGCCACCCAAAGGTGATTCATGTCCCAATTTCTTCAATGCCAAAACAGCTCTTACGTCCACATCGCAAAAGCTGCACATCTGGCATTGTCTCTCTTTAAACAGATTCAGAAAAGACAAAAGCTGTTTGCAATTTGCAAATGCCATCCACCATAAAACAATGCGGGTTAGCAATACCGAAATTGTCCCTGCGAAAGCTAAAAACAATTATACGTAAACATACACAAGAAACAAGCAACTCTGCACAATTCATTGCCCGTTTTCATGCCCAAACAAATGACACGCCAATCCATACATGCGGTGTTTGCAACCAGCTGCACTTCAAGCACAATCTGATATATTTTACAAATTCGAATAAGAAAACATATGCTCAATTGACATCAACAAAAACAATGCCAAAGTCCAATACAATTTGTCGACCATGTTCAACAAGCTTGTTGAATGCCAAGTTGCCAAAATTGACATGCCCTCAACGAATTGAACTGATTCCAATGCTTCCAGCTGTGGCGATGCTTTCTGAACTTGAAGAAAGGCTCGTGTCTCTGCGACTTGCATTTGGTCAGATACGATGCCTAAGCCATAAGCGTCCCCAATACACGTTAAAGGGAGCAATAATAAATGTTCCAACAAATATTGACATAATCCAACAAGCATTGCCAAGATACCCAGAAGAAACAAAAACAATTGTTGTTGCACTTAAACGACGCCTTGAATACACAAAAGCATATCATTCAGGTAATGTGCGCCCCATAATCATTATGGCAGCTCTTAAACAATTATGTGCAACAACATTATATCTTATGCATAAAATCAAACTAAACCATGACTGGGATCAAACACTGTCTACAATAGTCAACTTTGAAACAATTAACAATGAAGAACATGAACATATCTCCTCCGAAAACAGCTCATCTGATGATGACATCGATGATGACAATGCACATGACACACTTATTCATGGTTTCACTGACTCCTCCACTATCCACTACCTTAAAGACAAGATCATAAACATTGCTCCTGCAGAAGGCTTCACACCATTGGGTATTTTTCAAGACAAGTTCTCAGAAGAGATGAATTTCCCAACTTTGTTTTTTGGGCAACCTCGAAATGAAACAACAACAAAAACAATCACATATCAAAAAATAGCACAATGGGAGTTAATGCACTCAGATCGTAGATTTTCTTATCACATAACAAATATATTTTTCAAAGCAATAAAAATACTGATTGACCAAGTCAATCGTTCGATGTGGCTTAGAATCAGAAAGGGCCAGTTGAAAGGTCGAGTACTATTTGCCAAAGACGTTAAATACAAACCGAACCTAGAAAACATCTTAAGATCTGACATCGGATACATCGATTTCAAAAAAATACGCATTTCCCCGGACTACATGCAACAAACGAGGAAAAACCTTTTTGCAATGATTCGGCAACTCGGCCCACCTACTTTCTTTGCGACGTTCTCAAGCGCCGAGCATTGTTGGCAGCCACTAACCGAGGCCCTCAATAATTTATACACCCGATATCGGAACAATGTCCCTTTACAAAAGCCAACACGTTCAGATTGCAGCAACTCTAACTTTCTTGTTAAAAACGATCCGTACATGCACTCGTTACTATAAACATAGACTCTATGCATTAAGGCAATTACTTTGCAAAGACAAATCCTTCTTTGGCCATATAGAAGATTTCTTTTGGGTCACGGAATTCCAAAATAGGGGGAATGCTCATAGCCATTGGCTAATTTGGACAAAAAATGCACCGATCTTTGGAAACGATGCCAACGACATTATAGAGTCATACGTTGACCAATACATTACATGTGACACTAGCTTGTTCCCTGAACATATTGCTCGATTGCAATGCCATCACCACACACAAAGCTACAGAAAAAAACAATCCAAGTGCAGATACAATTTCCCTCAGCCTCCAATGGCTTGTACAAAAATACTTGAACCTGTAGAACAACCAACAGAATCTGCTATTGCAATTGCACGTTCGATTTTCTTTGTTCTCGAGAGCAAACGATACAATACTAGCATAACACATGAAATGTTCCTCCATGAACTAGGTCTTGACGAAATAACATACATACAAGCAATACAATCAACACTCAAACAACCAACATTGCTGCTCAAAAGAAAACCAGCTCAAGCATGGAATAATAGCTTCTCTAAGAAAATGCCAATGGTTTGGCAAGCAAATACCGATGCTCAGTACGTGCTGAACGCTTATGCAGCAGCATCATATTGCTGCTCCTACATGACCAAGATTGACCGAACAATGACAAAAGCATTCACCAGAATTCGTCGCAGAACACCAAAAGATGCATCTGGATGCCATTCAAATGATACGAAGCCTAGGCAATGCAATGCTAAACACCCACCAAATGTCTGCACAACAAGCAGTCCACATAGTTCTTTCTATCCCTCTAAACAACACATCACGAAAATGTGTTTTCATAAACACTTCAAATCCCGAAGAGCGCACTTTTATTCTAAAACCTCCAACTATACTTGAGCAAGAACCGGATGAATCAACAAACATCATGTGCCGCTCTATCATAGACCACTACATAGCACGACCTCATTCTTTGCATTCCATTTGCTTGGTGACTTTGTTTCCATTCACAATGGCAGCAAAAATAAAAAACCTCGAACCAAGCCACTCATCATCAGATCTGTCAACTATAGCAAATATCTTGACGTAGACAACTATTGCCGTGAGAAGCTTTTGCTTTACATCCCTTTTACAGAAAATGAACATAGCCTAAAAAACAAATTTGCAACTTGGAAAGATGCATATGCATTTCACAAACACACTATCCATTCCAATGAATCCAAATACCGCTACACTACTAATAAGCAAATGGGGTGACATGGACACAACAATTCATGATGTGCAATTGTGTCTTGAATCCTCTGAGAAAATGACAAACATAACTACACATAAACAGCCCCCCTTTGAAGACTATGACATACAACATGATTTACCTTTTCACAATCGACATCAACATTCAGACATTGCAAAGAAACAATTTCAACTAGCAAAACACCCTACCATCCAAGACAACAGAACATATTTCAAACAAATGCAACTTCTCAATAAGAAACAACAAACCATTTTGAAAGACATTTGCTTTAAGAAAAATAAAGACCCATCAATTCCTATCTACCTTTTTCTCACAGGAGGTGCTGGAACAGGTAAAACATTTGTTGCAAAATTGATATTTGAAACATTGGCTCGTATTTACAATAGCTCCATGCATAGCGACCCCTTGAAAATCAAAGGCTTGATCTTGGCATTCACGGGAAAAGCTGCTTACAATGCCAGTGGAATAACACTCCATTCTGCTTTCCTCTTGCCTTTCAATCGATCTGAACTACGCCCACTAAGCAATGAACGTTTGGATTGCTTGGCAAAGCACTACCAACAATTACAACTTGCTCTAATAGATGAAATATCTTTGGTCGGAGGTCAACTTCTATACTTCACAGACCAGCGACTACGTCAAATAAAACACATGCCCACAACTTGGTTTGGAGGGATTGACATGATCTTCTGCGGAGACTTCTACCAAGCACAACCAGTCAATGACTGTCTTGTGTTTAAAAACCCCAAAATTTCCAGAGAATTGATTGCCTATGACTTTTGGAATACACAAGTCAAAATATATGAATTGACTGAAACAATGCGTCAGAAAGATGTTGCCTTTGTCTCCGTCCTGAACAGAATTCGCATTGGACAACATTTAGACTCTGACCTTGCATACCTCAACCATACTTGTATTCGGCCAATCCCAGTTGATCCAACACTTCCGTTCCTTTTCTACAAAAACATAGATGTTCTCCAACACAATAAAAAAATGCTTGCACTTGCTCCTGGCTGCAAAATTGTCATTGACTCCATCGATGAACAAGATACAACACTAGAACAAATGGAAAGCTACTCAAAAACAGTGGAATTGCCACAACATATAGAACTGAAAGTCAACATGCTAGTTGAACTTTTCGCAGGGAACTACGACATCCAAGACGGATTGGTCAATGGTTCTGACGGAGTTTTCAAAACATATACAACAACAAATGGCTTTGATGCAGTATGGATAAAATTCAATGATCCTTGTATTGGAAAACAACAAAGATCAAAACATCCGCAATTAACAACATTGCCAGCAGAACTAGATTGGACTCCTATTGTTCGAGTTGCTAGACCCT
Organism: Taxus wallichiana var. yunnanensis; assembly: GCA_018340775.1. Taxonomy (NCBI): domain Eukaryota; kingdom Viridiplantae; phylum Streptophyta; class Pinopsida; order Cupressales; family Taxaceae; genus Taxus; species Taxus wallichiana. Next base: position 242,543,206 of record CM031241.1, read on the forward strand.
TGCATAGAACGTCATTGAAAACACCTAGTCACAATAAGAAAGCAATTCCCTGTACAACTTTGTTCAGCACGCACAATCCACAGAGCGCAAGGACTCACACTTGAACGACTTGCTTTCAGCCCCCTTGGCGTGTCGTCCCATGGATTGGCATATACTGCTCTATCACGAGTCAGAACCATTTCCAGTCTTTACTTGCTGTCCCCGCTTACGAAAAAAAATTTCAGCATCAAACAGACCATCAGCACAGAAATGGAACGACTCCGAAATGAAGCTAAATGGAATATTCAGCATGAATTGTCCACAGCTGATATTTCTTCATCTATTATCATTGCTTCGCTAAATACCCGAAGTCTTCATGCTCACAGAGAGGCCATTTTACATGACCATGAATTAATGCAATCTCAGATTCTTTGTTTACAAGAAACTCACATTGCTTCCCCCATTGCAATGGACTACCTAGACGGATACCAATGCTTATCTGCACACCATGTCCATGGTCTAGCAATTTTTATTGCAAACAATATACCTTTTGTAGAAAAACATTGCTTTCACAACGCACATGTAGAGTCACTGCTGGCAAAGATATTACTGTAACAACAATGCATATCTGTTGTCAATGTCTATGTTGCGCCAAATGCAAATCTGGAAAACATTTTCATTGTTCTTGACAATGTCTTCCGGTCCCTTGATTTAAGCATTCCCACCTACATTTTGGGAGACTTCAACATCGACATGCAAAACAAAAATAGGAAAACAACAATGCTTGTAGCGTTTATGCAAAAAAACAATTTCAGTTTCCATATACAGCATTCAAGTGTCTTCACTAAAAACATGATCGACCATATATGGTCAAACACAATCCTTGAAACCTGTAATACATTCGAAAGATTTGCTTATTGGACTGACCACCCAGCAATTTTTGCTGTCTTCAAAAACACCAACAATAGCTCTCCACAATTGTAAGTGCACACACACTATTCTACTGAATCAGCAAAACAAAAATCTACTTTCTTCATTCTTTTCTTTCCTTTTTCTTTGCGCTCTACAACAACCATTTACATATTTGAATACTTTGCAGATAGTTACAACCACAAAGACATGGAACACAGCTCCGAGAACAAGGACATTGACAACGACGATGTTTTGCAAGAATCCTCTAAACGGTAATCTTTTTCTAATGTTTGTTTACTTTCTTTTCATTATTCATTTATTATCAGACTTATTCTTTCAATAAAAGCATCCTAACCCCATTGTAAATGCAGTCCAAAACCAGCAACACAGCAGCCATCCTCCATACTTGACATTTGTGCGGGCAAAGTGGCAACTGTATTTGAAGGTGATATACTCGTTGTCTATGGTCCAGCACATGCAACCAACATCTCCCCCTCAAAAGCAGAAATCCTCCATGCTGATTTGGTTGACAAAAATGGTCAAATGACAATCACTTTGAACATGAGCAACACCTTCGTGCACAAATTTGCATCCACTTTGTGTGTTGTTTGTTTGCGGCTGCGTGTTCTTGGTTTTCAGCCGTCAAAGAAGACAAAGTACGAAGCGAGGAGATGCAAATTGTTCTTTGTCCGCAAATGCAACAACCACCATGGAAAACATACCCACGGTTTGCAAAACACGAAAGCTCACACCTGACATGACAATAGAACAACTTCTACATTCAAATGCAACATTCTCTGTTGGGTCATTCGCCACAATTGTAACAGGAATCCACCACATCAATGACCTTTTCACCCTCTACGTTAAAGACTCTGACACTGAAAATGGAAAAGCAACAGTATTGACACACTTCCTTCTTTCATTTTTAGATACATTGCACTGCATTATTCCCTTCAATTTTAACTACGCATCATGCTTTGTCATTGCAGGTACATTTGGGAAACTTTCATGTTCCATTGTGTCATACAATAAGAGATGCCATTGCAGCAGGCAACATACCACTATTGCTCTTCAAAAACTTTATCAGGCAAGGAATACAGGGTTCGCGTATTGTACGTGCAGGACACTCATCCTTCATTGACCCATTAAACGATGAATCCACAAAAACTTTTTTACAGTCTCTCATAAACACAAACACAGAGGCAAGTACACTGCAATTTCTATTTATAAAATTATCTTCCATTGACAAATTCAAATCTATCAATTATGTCAATTTCATCTTCCTTGCACAGATCGCAGGTATACTTCGTACAAAGAACATATACCTTCCTCCTTTCCAAGCATTCTGTGTAGAATGTGACCGCCTCACAGAACCTGATCCAAATGAGCTGAAACAAATCTCACTGTGTGCAACTTGCAATACATCAAAACCATACAAATATAAGCACTTTCTCCATTGCTCCTTGCAAACAATAGATGACTCCTTGCACTGCACATTGCGAGAGCCATTACTGCAAAAAGCCTTCCCTCTCCTTTGTCAAACACAGTATGAAGAATATCAACAAGACATCTCAAAGACTGTATTTCTTCTCCGTCAATTCCAAATCAAAGGTACATTCACTTTGACAGTTGACAACTCAATATCCACAATCAAAGAAACATAGCTTCCTCTTATCTTTGGTAAGTATCTGCATTTTCCATTTCTATGAATTACACATCAGTTTAATTCTTTGTTTCCAGTCTAACATACTCGTTTTCTTCTTTCAGATTTCTGGATCATTTTTGCTAGCCACTGACATACACAAACAAATTTGATAACAGGCTCCGCGTATAAGCGGCAACAATCGACTAATGCTGTCTATGTTTTCGACAATAGCAACCAACAATTGCCTACTCTACTTGTTACATATTATAGGCTTTGCTTTTGTTTTAGCATTTTTGTAATTACAATACTATCAGACAATCAATACAACTCTTTTTGTCTATTTTCATTACTCTTTCCTTTCCTGCCATTTGGTTACATATCCAACCATCGGTTCTGTCGCATACCATGTTTTTCAGAAGATTTGGATACAAGCATCTAATATCTCTGACTTTTTTCTTTTTATGTCAAGACATTAATTCTTGTCACCTATTTTTTACTATACCGCCTACAGCTGTTTACTATATCTTACAAATTTGTTCTATGTCTACTATGGCTGTTCACTGCCTCGCTTTGAAACAGATTATGTAACCAGTTACAGAAACCATGCCTTGTCACGCTACCAAACCATGAATAGTCTAGCAACATATGTTCTTTCTGTTTAAATCAATATATATGCAACATTGAAAAGCATAAAATTGGAGTTTCAAATAATTGAATATGTTACAACTATGGGATTTAATATTGATATCGTTTTTGTAATTCTTTAGTTTGGTTTCTGAAGAAAATATTCTATAACATACTAAGTGTGTTGTCATAGACTGTAGTAATTGCAAGACATGCATGAAATGATTACTTCCAGTTGACATATGTTCAATCTCTTTAAACTCCAATATATACTTGCAACAGAAATGAGACCATACTTGGAGTTCACAGGAACAAAGTCACAGAGTTTTGTACACAACTGTACAAGAAATATGGAACAACCATGGCAGGACTCAGGGTTACCATTCATTCCCTTTCTTTTAATCAAATTTAATAATGCGCCTGATTTTTATTGATGATAAGAATACGCAAATGTAGGATTGACTCTCATAGGCGACCACAAAACTTGCTCTTGTAAGCATTGGAACAACTTAAGTATGAAATCCGCAGCAAATTTTATCACTGGGGAACTTCTCATAGGTCACAGCAAACACAGATTTGCATTATTATAGTTCTGGCAAATAGATTAACTACGAACTTGAAATTTTCAGGAACTATTGTTTATCTTTTACTTGGGGTAGTTATTGTCTCTGAGCAAGATTTGTCTCTTTGACTGTTTCCTTGCGTCAAACTTTCACAGTGTCAATCAATACAATAACCACTCAAACTAAAAGATAAACAGCCCATAACAACTGTTATTCTCCTGAATTTTGTTTATTGACAGCCATGGTCAAAGCTCTGTTCCAAGGCACATCTCTTGCTACATGTCAACTACAGTATGCTTTCGATTAATACCTTCTTTCAGCCTAGATCATGACAAAGGCATGTTCCATATTCAGTTCTACTATTGATTTTGTTTATTCTTTTACAGAGCACCTGCACTGTGTACACTGCAATCTTTGCAACCCTATTCTGGCACTACAAAGTGCCTACCACTTTCTTTTCAGTCCTCTTTATCTTTTATTTTTACTAGTTATTGTATTAATTAACAGTGTGAAAGTTCCACACAGACAAACAGTCTAAGAAACAAACCTTGCTGAAAGACTCCAACTAAAACATAAAGAACACAAAAAAACAAAGTGCTGGCCACCGTCTCCTGCAATAATGATGCTGCACAAATTGCAGTGTGCATACCACTGCTGCTCAGAAACAGAATAGACAAAATCAATACTAAAACTGCACACTGCAAATGCCTTTTCCATGCTCTACTTTCAAAAAGCCATTGAACCCAGTGCAGTCCCTTAAGAATGGACCTAATTTGTTCAAGACTCAATATAATCCTTACATGTTTATATGAATCGGATGAAATCATATGTATATGTTCCTCCTATTAAGATTTTAGGGTCAGCCAGTTATACCCTAAAGAAATAATAAACGTATCATTATCATGATCCAGAAATATGAAAGGGTTATCTTTTGATTCTGATATCATTCTAATTTCTAACAAGCTTTTACTCTTTTCAGCAATAATTACAACGGCTCAGCTGTTTGAAAGAAGTCATCAACAGAAAGCACAGAAAGACAAAAACAAACTGACCAGTTGTACAATCAAATACAAGTAGCGTGCTAGTGTGGCAAAGCTTGTCTAGGCAGTGTTTGTGAACCATGTGTGAATGAATACACTCTGTAGAATGTGCACTGCACATACCAACCAAGCAACAGGTGGCAAATGCCACATCTATGGAAAATCCAACAACGCACTGTTCACAACAGCGCCGCAAAGCAAAAAAGGCACTACTGATTGCTGATACTTTGTTTCATTGAAAAGGACATCTCAAGCAGTGTATTCATTCAGACATGGTTCAAATATTTCATAAATATGTTCAAAGCTACATCTTTTCGCACATGTCTCTCATGCTGACTAAAAAAACTTTGCCATACTAGCATGCTATTTGTATTTAATTCTAAACCTAGTCAGCTTTTTTTTTTGTCTAGCCATGCTTTCCATCAATAACATTTTTGAAACTAGAACATGGACAAGGCATTTCCAGTATCCACTTTTAGTATTGCTTTTGTCTACTGTGCGTCTAAGCACCTGTGCTATGCGCACTGCAATATGTGCAGCACCGTTCTTGCAACAGATGCTGGACAACACTTTGTTTTTCCCTGCTCTTTATCTTTTACTCTGACTAGTTATTGTAACCATTCTTACAATGTTAATGCATACAATAACTGATCGGAATACAAGATAAAGCATATCTGCAACAGAAGACAGCCATTGCCTCCTGAAAGAACAATGCTACAAACATTGCTTATAAAGAATCGCTTTAAATCAGCACTTGTTCACATAAATGTCCTTCTCTTGTCACTGACAAAAACAGATTTACTTTTAACTCTGATTAGAAACATGCTTCAGTAACCACTCATCCGTCATTGGCATAGAACTGACATGTATATATGTTAGGCTAAATGTCTGGATTCAATATGCTACGTAATAGCATGTTAATTATGCCAATTGAACAAAACAAACAATTTCAGTCTGTGGTGGATCCAGCTATCTGTGTTAAACACTCTTGTAACTAATGCCTATGCAAAAATAAAACAAGCTTTCAAACATAGAAGACCTATATCTAATTGACTACATTTTGCTTAAAAATATGTGTCGTTTTCTACAGTTTTGCCTCATAAATCTATAACTGAATATTACCAAAGCCTCGTTACGGATACTATTTTCAGACACAGATTATGGCAACAGAATTTCAAGTTTTTTTACAATGTATCCTGTATCATTCCTGCATGTAAGCGAATGCCTAACTTCACTCAAGCCACCCCAAATAGTGGCAAAAACTCATATCTACAGGTCATATTTGTTATACTAAATGTCTGTACTCAATATCCTGCATTGTAACAAGTCAATTATGCCAATTGGAAATAGCTACTAATTTAAATCGTTGCTAGATGTCTAGATATCCACATTAGGCCCTTCTGTAGCTAATGCCATGCTACAATAAAACTAACTTACAAATATGGTAGACCTATATCTAATTGATTACATTTTGCTTAACAAAATGTCTCATAATAATTTCTCCAGTCTTGACTTGTAAACATATACCTGACTATTATCATAACCTCCTTAAAGATACTATTTCCCGAGACAGATTAGGGCAACAGATTTTGAACGTTTCTTAACAGATTAGGGCACTGCCAGTGGTCTTAGCTTCACAAATATCAAGCTACATGCCACGCCTTGCAACTGCCCAAACAAATGTCAAGTTAGACTCAAAATCAAGGCTAGTCAATCACCCTTAAATCATGTCTAACAGAATTATGTTTGTCCCATATTAAAAACTCATAGAACACATTTCACAGTGGGACAAATCCTTAACTCCCCAAACTTCTTACTATATCAAATCTGCAATCTAAAAAATCGATAACAGCAAACGTATTCACAGAAAATTTTGTATGCGCACACATTATTCTTGTTCATATTCATTTTAACATGAACAAGTTATACAAAATCAAGAGTAACCGCTAATATACAAAAAATGATGATACATATCAGTAGATATGCCTAATAGACAACATGATACACAAAGCAATAACTGTCACACTGAATTTCAAGATAGAATAAGGATACCGATAAACTAAGCAATTTTAAAACATAATCTCTCATTATTGCTTAAAAGAGTAAAAGCTCGTTAGAAATTACAATGATATCAGAATCTTTCTTTACGAAATAACTGGCTGACCCTAAAACCCTAATAGAGGAACATATACATATGATTTCATCCAGTGCATATAAACACGTAAGGATTATATTCAGTCTTGAACAAATAATAATTGAACTTTAAGCATGCTTGACTGTAACCATAAACTCAATGGAGAGTAGAAAAACGACTGAAAACAAAATAATTTCAATGTCTTCTGGACTTAAGTTACTGTACACCTTTCAGACATCCATCTCTAAACCAAAAGAAGTCTACCTGCATCAGAGACAAATACAAAACTTATCAATTTACCAAGCCATTGATACCATTATACTCTTTCCTAAATGCTTTCTGCAAACTCCTAAGCGAAAAACACAACACAACTACACCAAAATAATTTCAATGTCCATTTAGTCACTCTAAATTCGCCAAAACAGAGACAGATAAAAACTCACATTATACTCTTTCCGTCCCCTGCAAACACAACTCCACACATTGCCACGCCATAACACCAAAAAACAAGCTTTCCGCCGCACAGCCAAAAAACGAGACACAGAATAACACGTATCTACCCTCTCCCAACACCTGTCATCACCCTTACGCCTTCTGCAAATGACAATAAATCCCATTACACTACAAGCATGCCACAATTACTCCCGCCTTAATATCTACCTAATCCACCGCAGCCTTCTCAAATATCACCAAATATCCATATCACAATCAAAACAATAATAATGTTCTTCTTACATAACTTGCAAACAAATATAAATACGACCTATCCTTTATATATTAATAATCTTCTTCTTATTATAACTTTCAAAAAAATAATATGTATCACAAATACCCTATTTACACTTCATACATCTCTATTCAAAAGCCTTTAATCATTTCAAATTCTGTAAACAAACCTATCTCTTTATATTTTTACAAATCCTAAAAAGCTTCGCCAATAGTAGCCAGACCAAGAAAATTATGAAATACCCGTAGTAACTTTTTTTTTTAGAGAGGTTATGAAATAATTTTTTTGATTAGGTTCAGGTTATAAGAGGACAGTTGCGAGGCGTCGGAGAAGATTATCGATCTATTAAAATCGCCTCAAATTTCAAATTCAATATTACATCTTCGTTACTTTCCTCAACAAGGTCCTAGAGTTCTTATTTAAGAAATTTCATTAGCTTGTCGAACATGACTCCATTAATCCCCGGTTAAAAGAATTATTTAAGGACCCTTAATTAAATATTAAAATTTAATAATGCCAAGACCTAAAGTCTTGTAGTCCAAGGTCATACAATAAAATAGTTAATTTCTTACTTAGAGGGTCAGGTGTGCACAACTTTTGCTAAATTCTCCCCCCTTTTTATTTCTATTTATCTTTTTAATTCCCACCAAAAGAAACCCATCACTTAAGTGGTGTAGGATATATCCTCCACCATTGGATCTATTATTTCCCCACCCTTAGATCTAGGTTGGGCAAGGAAACCCTAGAAATCCTTATGGATTGCTTTATTTTTTTTTTTTTTAAATCCTTTTATTTAATTTCCTTTCCACACCCAAAGCTCTCATTTTTTTTTAACTTGCAGGATAAGGGAGAAGGAGGAAGGAGGTCAATCTATGGAGGCCAATACTGCCAAGGGAACTTTTCTCAACAAATTTTTGGCTCAGAGCTTTAATGGAGGAGTTTGTTTTTTTTGTAGATCTGATCAGGTTTGGGTTGTTTGGTTGCCCCATACCCTAAACCCGCGGATTCAATGTATATATATATAAAATGAGTGTTGGTGGCCGCATAAGGGCCGAGGAAGAGGCGCAAGAAGGCGAGGAGGCGCGCCTGAAGCCGTAAATACAATGGCCGCGCATTTTTTTTGTAATAATAAAAAAAAGTTTTTGTGGTTATAGTTTTGTGGGACGAGTTTATTGGGGGGGAGGGGGCGCGACCCCATCCCCACCCCATATGGTAAATGGGTTGGGGGTGGGGTGGCCCTCCCCCCAATCCTTGTGGCATATGGGATGGAGCAGCTTTTTTATTATTATTTTTAAATTCGTATATACATATATTATTTATATATATATATATATTTATATATAAAAAAACGTTATGGTTTAAATCTTATTTCTTTTATATTATATATATATTAAATTATATATATATATATTATTATATATATATATATATATACACACACACACACACATATTTATATATTATGTGTATATATATATACTATATATATACATATATATATATATATATATACATATATATATATATATATATATATATATATATATATATATATATATATATATATACATACATATATATACATATATATATATATATATATATATATAATGGCTGATATTTTTTAAAAAAATAAATAAAAGAAATTTACGATGTGTGAGAATGGCAAAGTATTTTTTTTTATTAAATTTTTTATATATTTTAATAATACTTATCTTATCATTATTAAAATATTTTAATTATTGAGAATATTAAATACTATTTTTTTTTAAATAATAATAAATATAGAAGGAAATATTGGCAAGTTATAAACTTGTTTTAGTCCTCTTTTCCTCACAAATTGATAATTATTGTATGTAAGGTAGAAACAAGAAAGTTTCATTTCACCAACAAGGTTGAATATAGTTTGTAATGAGTTCCAAAAATGAGAAATATTTACTATAATTTAGTATTTTAACTATTTATTGTCCAAATTGAAAGTAATGGTGTTCAAATTTCTATCTATCAACAAAAGGAAGCTAGCTTTTGTAACACATACCATTTGATTAATACAATGAAATAAAACTAGCATTTCACAAGATGGAATCTACAACAAACTTCCCCAATAGTATAATCACAAGATTTTCACAAGCTTTTTGTACATGTCATTTCTTTATTTCCTTACACTTTTTTTTTTAATAATGTACACATCTTGCAAGTAAAATTTGCATTCAACCATGTAACTTATGATACTGATATAGATTCTAATGTCCTTTATTTTTGAATGAAAACAAGATGATACAACTTTCTTTCTCATACAAATTTACAACAAAATAATATATATAAGGGAAATGGAAAGAGTCTTCACAAGCTCCAAGGTGTTCTTCATCCATGCTCCAAGTTCCAAGTAGCTCAAATCACAACCAAGATAGGGGGAGAGGCAACACTCTCCTCCCAACCAAAACTCAATGGAGAAGAGAAGCAATCTCCTCCATTGACCCCCGAGCCCCAAACACAACACAATGAAGGGTGGTCTCCAACTCAAGGCAACAACACTTGCTTCCACAATACAATTTTCTTCACAACATTCAAGGTTAAAAAGAAGAAACAAAAAGGAAACACAAATAACACAATACTTTTCACAACAAGGCTTTCATCCAAGCCAACAAGAGAAGGAACTATGGGAAAGTTTCCTTATGCCTCCCCAATTGAGATGAGATGCCCATCCAAACCCTCCACAATAAAACTCAAGCCCCTATGACTCTTATGCCTCCCTCAAGTGCCCCTTTTTCCTCCCATACTCTTATGCCTCCCTCCTCTTATGGCTCCTCAAGGACAAGGTAAGAATGTGAACATTCTTACCCAAGATGGGCATCCCTCTCAAACTCCCTCACAATATCCTATTCTACTCTTATGCCTCCCTCATGAGTTTTCCCATAGACCTCTCCTACACTACACATTAAGCATTCTATCCATTTTCACAATACACAAAAGTAAACATACATTATTCACAAATTTAAGCATAAAAGCAACAACAATATAAAAGCAAAAAAAGGAAGAAGGTCTCCTACCTCTCCATTGGAGAAGCCTAAACCAAGAAGCTTTGTCAAGCTCCCTCCAAAACAATCCAAGCATGCAATCCAAGCTCCTCTTTCTTTTCCCAATTCTTTTCCTCCCGAAAAAAATAAAAAAAAGAACTTTCACAAAAAAACCTCCAACCCCCTCAACAAGAGAGGAAATTTCCATAAATAGACAAAAGGAAAGAGTGAGGGTGATGTGGCTCCTTGTAGGATGCCACATCACACATCCTCAAGACCACCTCCCATAGTCAACTCAACTCCCAAAACACAATAAATGGGTGGTTGGGTTGAATGACATCTCTCATCCACATCCATCCCTTCCCATGTGTCTTAAGGCACAAATAAATGCAAAAGGAAGAAAAGTGCACTCCAAAGTCATATTTCCCTTCCCAAAACAATAAATAATCCCCTTTTTGGCTTCCCAACCCATAGATATGGTTGGTAAGGGGTTTTGGGAAGTGTGGGACAAGTTCAACTTGTCCCACAAGTCCCCCAAAATTGCCCTAAATCTCAAATTCGAGATTCAAAGGATTTGGAGTGGTCAACACTCAAAACAAACATTCAATACAAGAGGCAAACACAAGGCTCAAGGAGCCAACCATCAAAATTAATTACACCTACTTGACTTCCCTCCAAAACTTAAAATTTAAAACAAGGGGTTAAATTAATTCTAAACATACTTAGCAAAAGTAATAAAAAAAAAGACATCACAAAAGAAATCATCTACTAAAGTAAGTTAAAACAAATAAATAAAATTCTTAACCCCTTGGTCACATTAGAAAATTTCCCCCTCATGGAAATTTTTTTCTTAACTTAACATAAAAAAAACAAAAGTAACACAATACTGATTCACTAGTTGCCTTGACGACCAAATGTTGTAACCACCCGACATCTGTTGTGTTTGGTTCCCAATCCCCCTTTAGGTTGTGATCATGTTGTGTTTCTGCAAAATACAAAATACCTCCTTCGGCCTTGTGGCCATGTTAAAATGTCTAAAATAACCATATGCATGAAATTTATTAACATCTATACGTAATTCAATTATCCATTATTTCAAAGTTTAAATCACAATTTAATCATGCATTCCATCATTATCCAAGATTATAGTAATGTAAATTCAACAACTACATTACGCTTATCATGGCAAAGAAATCCAATGTTAGAACACATGATATATCCATATAAAAGTAATATCGGTATCGATATCTGTCCATGAGTCGGTGTAGATCATACGAAAACAAAATCCAATCATAACCCAAATGCATCTACTCACAAAACATCATGCTAATCAACGTAAGTATAAGTCATGTCCATATCAAAAGTCCTGCATAACTCAAAATGATAATCAACTAAGTGTCGTAGGGAAGTGGGCATTACATCCCTCCCCTTAGACTAGACTTCCTCACGGAAGTCATTGAAATAAGTGTGTAGGCGAGCTCGCATGATGATGTAGCATCCTCCCAAGTAGTGCGGCAGTCTCATCGTACTGTCCCATTGGACCCGAACACGATCAATCTCTCTGCGAAGGCCCGAGGGTCCTGCGATCTAAAATGCGCACGGGCTCCACCATCACCCGCCCACGATCCTACACCTGCTGATGCGGTCGATCTAGCACATGAGAAGGATCAGAAACATATCTCCTAAGCACAGAAACGTGAAATACATCATGGACGCGAGACAAGCTAGGTGGCAATGCTAGGCGATAGGCCAAGGGACCGAGGCGCTCCAAGATCTCGAAGGGACCCACAAACCTAGGAGCAAGCTTAGAACCTTTTCCATAACGGATAGGGCTCTTATGCGGTCTGACACGAAGAAACACCTTCGTGCCTACCTCAAAAGCTGCGATATCGTCCTACGCTTTGGTCTGCATACTTCTTTGTCATCTGTGCCTCTCCTGATCTCTATCTCGATCGGGGTAACTTTCTTTGCTCCATATCCTGTAATAAAGCTGGCCCGAGGGAAACCCTATCCTCAATCCTGTCCCAACTGAGAGGTGTCTTGCACTCTCTACCATATAATGCATGAAAAGGAGCCATGCCTATAGAACTCTGGAAACTATTATTGTAGGCAAACTCCACCAAATACAGATACTCCTCCCATCTCGACTGATGATCCATCACGTACATCCTGAGCATATCCTCAAAATCTGATTCACCCTCTCTGTCTGTCCATCTGTCTCGGGGTGATAAGTCTTGAAATTAATCCTCGTCCCAGGGCATCTTGCATGGTGGTCAGAAATGGGAAGTGTACAAAGGGTCGTGATCATGAATGATCTTCACGCGGAATCCCATGTAATATGACAATCTCATCAAGGTATACTCGTCGTGCTTGCACTAGCCGTATAGGTAGTCTTCTTTGGGAGAAATGAGCTACTTTTGTCAATTTATCCACCGTGACCATGATGGCGTCGTGGTGGTATCTCGACGTCGGCAACCCAACAATGAAATCCATAGAAATGGTGTCCCACTTCCACTCCGGTATGGCGTGAGGATAGAGAAGGCCAGCTGGATGCTGATGCTCGGCCTTCACCCTCTGGCACTCTAAACAACGGGATACAAATGAGGCTACATCTCTCCGAAGTCCTCTCCAAAAATACAATCTGTTGTCTCGAGGTGGCGTGCATCTTCTTCACCCGGGATGGGTGAATACGGGTGCACTGATGAGCCTCTGTCAAAATGTCATGTCTCAAGCCTCCATCTCTCGGGAACATATATCCGACCTCGTATGCGAGAAGACCATCTGCCTCTAATGAAAATCCATCAAATCTCCCCTCAAGGGGTCTCTGAGACTCAATCTCTGCTCTGGCTGCAAGGTAGAAACTATCATGAGGAAGCTGCTGCAAGATCCTACTCCGCAAATCTGTGCCCACTGAGGTGGCCATAGCCACATGTCTCCGCCTACTCAAGGCATCTGCAACCACATTCTCCTTCCCTTTCACATGCTCTATCTCCATGTCATACTCACAGAGTAACTCCATCCAACGCCGCTGACGAGCGTTGAGATTGGGTTGCGTGAAGAGGTGGCGAAGACTCAAGTGATCGGTCCTGAGTGTAAATCTCCGGCCAAGAAGAAAATGTCTCCACCGCACTAAGGCATGTACTACTGCTGCAAGCTCAAGGTCATGGGTCGGATAATTGAGCTCATAATCTTTGAGTTTGCGAGACTCAAAGGCAACTACTCTACCCTCCTGCATTAACACACCTCCAAGTCCTGCCAAGGAAGCATCTGTGCAAACGAAAAACTCTCCATGAGGATCTGGCACTGCAAGGATAGGTGCTCTCGTAAGGCATTCCTTCAGTGTACTGAAGGCCTGCTCACATCTATCTGACCATAAAAACTTCTTCCCTTTCCGCTGAAGAGAAGTGATAGGGTGCGCAATCCGGGAAAAATCCTGAACAAACCTCCTGTAGTATCCTGCTAGACCCATGAAACTACGCACCTCGGTCACACTAGTGGGTGCTGGCCAATCCATGATGGCTCGAATCTTGGAAGGATCATTGCGATACCTTCCCTAGAAATAATGTGGCCCAAATACTGCACCTCAAAGGTGAAGAACGCACACTTCTCCAAGTTCCGTAAAGGGCACTATTCGCGAAGACACTGAAGAACTGGAAGGTGCTCCTCGTGCTCCTCACGTGTGCGTGAGTAAATTAGAATGTCATCAAGGAAGATGAGCACGAAGCGATCAAGGAAGGTCTGAATACCCCATTCATCAAACTCATAAACAACTGCGGGGCATTCGCCAAACCGAAAGGTACCACTGTGAACTCGTAGTGGCCATATCTCGTGCGGAAAGCTGTCTTGTGAATATCCGTCTCATGATCCGAGTGATGGTATCCTGACTTAAGATATATCTTAGAGAAAATTGTAGCCCCCTTCATCTGATCAAACAAATCATCAATGCGTGGAAGGGGTAACGATTCTTGATCGTTACCTTATTCAGCTGACGGTAGTCAATACACAACCGAAGAGATCCATCCTTCTTCTTCACGAAGATCACTGGTGCACCCCAAGGGGATACACTAGGATGAATTAGGCCTTTCTCCAGAAGGCCCTCAAGCTGCAACTTGAGCTCACATAACTCAGGAGTGGTCATCCGATAAGGTGCTCGTGAGATAGGCTCTGCGCCCGGAACTAGATCTATATGAAAGTCGATCTCACGTGGGGGAGGTAATCTCGGTAGCTCCCCTGGGAACACATCGGCAAACTCTGATAAGATGGGATGGTCATCGAGGGAAGGTCCTCTGGACTCATCCTACGATCTCATCATGGCCGTAATAGCAAACATCTGACAACCCTGTCGTGCACACCGCTTAAGCTGCATAGCGGAGATGGTGCGAATGGAAATGGCCCTCCTAACTCCTGATATCACTGACTCTACTCCAAGATCATCTATGCAAGCAATAGTCTTATGGTAACAATCCACTCTAGCTGCGTGGAGACAACCAATCCATGCCTAAAATGATGCCATAAGATCCTAATGGAAGGATCCTAAGATCAGAAGTAGTGGTGAAGGGTCCCAAATCCACTACACACTCCTTGACTAAGGAGTCTACAGAAATCTTGGCTCCAGAAGCCATCTCAACGTCCCAACTACGGCCCTGCCTAACTGCCACCAGCCTACAATGCTCTACTAAGGATGGTGCAATAAAAGAATCAGAAGAGCCAGAATCAAATAATATAGAGGTGGAAATACCACCAATACTACCTGTCGTCTCAATCACAGTACTCTGATGCTCAGCCTGGCGGTTCTCGACCGCTGCGTAGATCCGATGACTTCGTGCCATATCTCCAATAGTAGGCTCTGAGCTCTGTGTCTTACCCTTGGTAGGGTTATGTGGGCAATCTCTCCAAAGATGTCCAACAACACCGCAACCATAACTTGTTTGCTGGTCCTCTCCAGTGGGAAGTAACTCCAGCTGGTACTCTAGATGACTGAGATACAGATCCTGACGATCCGGCTATGGACTGCTGAGGTCTCTGCTGATGAGCTCCTACTGACTGAGCTCTCGGTGCACCCTGTGTCCTGATGGGACCCCTAGGAGGAGGCCCCATACTACGTCCTCTCTGTGCATCAAATCTCTGAGGAGGTCGGTAAGGTGGGCGGGTCTGCTGCTGCTGCTGCTGCGGTGGTGGCCTGAATGAAGCTTGCCCTGAACTCTGTCCACCCCGTGGAGGAGGAACTGACCCCTTCGACCTATCATCCTGCATCTGCTGGATACGGCTTCAAACTCTGTCTCTAGCTGCTTGTGTCTTTCCCGTGTCTCCTCTGCAATATAGGCCTTCTCCACGGCCTCTGCTAATGTCTGTGGGCAGTGAATGCGCACTGCGCCACCTAAATCCAAGTTCAGGCCCGGATGAACCTGTGAATCCGTACCTACTCATCCTGCATATAGTCGACGTACTGGAGTAGGTCCAGAAATCGACTCTCATGCTACTCACTCATCGTCATCGATGCAGCGGAGGTCATGAAACTCGTCTATCCGCTGCTGAATAAATCTCCTGGGTAAATACCTACTCCTGAAATGCTCCTCAAATAACTCCCAGGTAACCGTCTCTGAGTCAACATGGAGCTTCTGCTCCTCGGTCCTCCACCAGACTCCTGCTCCATCCCTCAGAAGGTGAATCGCTACACGAGCTTTCGTGTTGCTACTACAAGGACAGAGCTTGAAGCATCCGCTCAAGCTCACCAACCAGGCCTCTGCCTGAAAACCGCCTGTATCACCTGAATACTGAGATGGTCGCAGCTTCAGGATCTCCCTGATATGGTCTGCAGCTGATGTATGACGAATCCTAGGTCTCTCTGTATGCTCCTCCCTCATGCAGGGCTCAGAGACTGTCCATGTCACGAGATCTGTCCCATATCCTCTCTGTGGTGACTCTGCCCTAACCGACTCTGCGCGGAAGTTCTCTGCTCTGTGCTCCTCGCTGTGTCGAGGGGATGCCTGGGCATCTACTGATGGCTCCAAACTATGTCTAGCAAGTCGTCCTCCCAAGGGCTCTCCGCGTATAGCGGCATTGACATCCTGGAGTGTCTGCAAGATACGAGGTAGAAGGCTGCTACGGCTTGCTCTGGCGGTGGTATGTCTAGGTCTATATGAAGAGACCCCTCGCCCAATCTGCGCCTCCTACACAGATCAAGGCGAGAGTTAGTTCATTGTTCTAGGTCTTGTGTCAGTTTTCGATTTGTTGTTTACTATAATTATCAACATTGTGGTTTTATATTTTAAAAGAGTCAGCTCTGTACTAAGTTAAATGTTCCTGTTTCGTGTGCTCTGCGTGTGCCCAAGGGTCCAAGCTTCGAACCCCTGGCTCGATACCAAGTGTAACACCCATAGTAACTACTCGCATGAGGCCAAAATACAAAACAGGTTTAGAGAGAAAATTATGAAATAATTTTTTTGATTAGGTTCAGGTTATAAGAGGACAGTTGCGAGGCGTCGGAGAAGATTATCGATCTATTAAAATCGCCTCAATTTCAAAATCAATATTACGTCTTCGTTACTTTCCTCAACAAGGTCCTAGAGTTCTTATTTAAGAAATTTCATTAGCTTGTCGAACATGACTCCGTTAATCCCTGGTTAAAAGAATTATTTAAGGACCCTTAATTAAATATTAAAATTTAATAATGCAAGACCTAAAGTCTTGTAGTCAAGGTCATACAATAAAATAGTTAATTTCTTACTTAGAGGGTCAAGTGTGCACAACTTTTGCTAAATTCTCCCCTTTTTATTTTTATTTATCTTTTAATTCCCACAAAAAGAAACCCATCACTTAAGTGGTGTAGGATATATCCTCCACCATTGGATCTATTATTTCCCCACCCTTAGATCTAGGTTGGGCAAGGAAACCCTAGAAATCCTTATGGATTGCTTTATGTTTTTTTTTTTTTTTAATCCTTTTTTTAATTTCCTTTCCACACCCAAAGCTCTCATTTTCTTTTTTTTTAACTTGTAGGATAAGGGAGAAGGAGGAAGGAGTCAATCATGGAGGCCAATACACAAGGGAACTTTTCTCAACAAATTTTTGGCTCGAGCTTTAATGGAGGAGTTTTTTTTTAAGTAGATCGATCAAGTTTGGGTTGTTTGGTTGCCCATACCCTAAACCGCGCGGATTCAATATATATATATATATATATATATATATATATATATATACATATATATATATATATATATGTATATATGTATATATATATATGTAAATATATACATTGTTTGTGGCGTAAGGGCCAGAGGAAGAGGCGTTTTTATACAGCCGCACAAAGGTATAGAATCACCGCGCACGCATTTTTTTTTGCAATAATAAAAAAAAGTTTTTGTGTTTGTTTTATGGGACAATTTATTGGGGGAGGCGGCACCACCCCATCCCCACCCCATATGGTAAATGGGTTGGGGGTGGGGTGGCGCCCCTCCCCAATCTTTTAACAATGGAGCAGGATGGCTGGAACAGCCGCTTTCAAAAAAAAAAAACGTTTGGCTTAAATCATTTCTTTTAATTATTAAAAGCGTATATATATATATATATTAAATATTATTTCTTTTATTATTATTATTATATATATATTTATATATATATATATATATATATATATATATATATATATATATATATATATATATATATATATATATACATATATATATATATATATATATATATATATATATATGTATATATATACATATATACATATATATGAGAATGGCTATATATATATATATATTTTTACATATATACATATATATATATATATAATATATATATATATGTATATATAAAATAAAAAGAAAAATTAAAAGCAGTTTATTAAAATTTATATATTTTAATAATACTTATCTTATCATTATTAAAATATTTTAATTATTGAGAATATTAAATACTATTTTTTTAAAATAATAATAAATATAGAAGGAAATATTGGCAAGTTATAAACTTGTTTTAGTCCTCTTTTCCTCACAAATTGATAATTATTGTATGTAAGGTAGAAACAAGAAAGTTTCATTTCACCAACAAGGTTGAATATAGTTTGCAATGAGTTCCAAAAATGAGAAATATTTACTATAATTTAGTATTTTAACTATTTATTGTCCAAATTGAAAGTAATGGTGTTCAAATTTCTATCTATCAACAAAAGGAAGCTAGCTTTTGTAACACATACCATTTGATTAATACAATGAAATAAAACTAGCATTTCACAAGATGGAATCTACAACAAACTTCCCCAATAGTATAATCACAAGATTTTCACAAGCCTTTTTGTACATGTCATTTCTTTATTTCCTTACACTTTTTTTTTTTTAATAATGTACACATCTTGCAAGTAAAATTTGCATTCAACCATGTAACTTTTGATACAATATAGATTACAATGTCCTTTATTTTTGAATGAAAACAAGATGATACAACTTTCTTTCTCATACAAATTTACAACAAAATAATATATATAAGGGAAATGGAAAGAGTCTTCACAAGCTCCAAGGTGTTCTTCATCCATGCTCCAAGTTCCAAGTAGCTCAAATCACAACCAAGATAGGGGGAGAGGCAACACTCTCCTCCCAACCAAAACTCAATGGAGAAGAGAAGCAATCTCCTCCATTGACCCCCGAGCCCCAAACACAACACAATGAAGGGTGGTCTCCAACTCAAGGCAACAACACTTGCTTCCACAATATAATTTTCTTCACAACATTCAAGGTTAAAAAGAAGAAACAAAAGGAAACACAAATAACACAATACTTTGCACAACAAGGCTTTCATCCAAGCCAACAAGAGAAGGAACTATGGGAAAGTTTTCCTTATGCCTCCCAATTGAGATGAGATGCCCATCCAAACCCTCCACAATAAAACTCAAGCCCCTATGACTCTTATGCCTCCCTCAAGTACCCCTTTTTCCTCCCATACTCTTATGCCTCCCTCCTCTTATGGCTCCCTCAAGGACAAGGTAAGAATGTGAACATTCTTACCCAAGATGGGCATCCCTCTCAAACTCCCTCCACAATATCCTATTCTACTCTTATGCCTCCCTCATGAGTTTTCCCATAGACCTCTCCTACACTACACATTAAGCATTCTATCCATTTTTCACAATACACAAAAGTAAACATACATTATTCACAAATTTAGCATAGAAGCAACAACAATATGAAACAAAAAAAAGGAAGAAGGTCTCCTACCTCTCCATTGGAGAAGCCTAAACCAAGAAGCTTTGTCCAAGCTCCCTCCAAAACAATCCAAGCATGCAAATCCAAGCTCCTCTTTCTTTCTCCCAATTCTTTCCTTTCCCAATAAAAAAAAAACTCCTCAAAAAAAACTCCAACCCCCTCAACAAGAGAGGAAATTTCCATAAATAGACAAAAGGGAAGAGTGAGGGTGATGTGGCTCCTTGTAGGATGCCACATCACACATCCTCAAGACCACCTCCCATAGTCAACTCAACTCCCAAAACACAATAAATGGGTGGTTGGGTTGAATGACATCTCTCATCCACATCCATCCCTTCCCATGTGTCTTAAGGCACAATTAAATGCAAAAGGAAGAAAAGTGCACTCCAAAGTCATATTTCCCTTCCCAAAACAATAAATAATCCCCTTTTTGGCTTCCCAACCCATAGATATGGTTGGTAAGGGGTTTTGGGAAGTGTGGGACAAGTTCAACTTGTCCCACAAGTCCCCCAAAATTGCCCTAAATCTCAAATTCGAGATTACAAGGATTTGGAGTGGTCAACACTCAAAACAACATTCAATACAAGAGGAAAACACAAGGCTCAAGGAGCCAACCATCAAAATTAATTACACCTACTAGACTTCCCTCCAAAACTTAAAATTTAAAACAAGGGGTTAAATTAATTCTAAACATACTTAGCAAAAGTAATAAAAAAACATCACAAAAGAAATCATCTACTAAAGTAAGTTAAAACAAATAAATAAAATTCTTAACCCCTTGGTCACATTAGAAAATTTCCCCCTCATGGAAATTTTTTTCTTAACAACATAAAAAAAAACAAAAGTAACACAATACAATTCACTAGTTGCCTTGACGACCAAATGTTGTAACCACCGACATCCTGTTGTGTTTGGTTCCCAATCCCCCTTTAGGTTGTGATCATGTTGTGTTTCCTGCAAAATACAAAATACCTCCTTCGGCCTTGCGGCCATGTTAAAATGTCCAAAATAACCATATGCATGAAATTTATTAACATCTATACGTAATTCAATTATCCATTATTTCAAAGTTTAAATCACAATTTAATCATGCATTCCATCATTATCCAAGATTATAGTAATGTAAATTCAACAACTACATTCTGCTTATCATGGCAAAGAAATCCAATGTTAGAACACATGCAATATATCCATATAAAAGTAATATCGGTATCCAATAGTGCGTCCATGAGTCGGTGTAGATCATACGAAAACAAAATCCAATCATAACCCAAATGCATCTAATCACAAAACATCATCCAAAAGCGCATAACTCAAAATGATAATCGTAAGTGTATAAGTCATTACCAATCACACAATACTTCGCCAAACACATTCGCGGCCTCCTACTGCAGTCGGTCGCTTTGACTCTTGCGAGAAAGCGTTTTCCTATATATATATTTGTTTATATTTTTACGTATATACAGTAGGTTTTGTAAATTTATCTATAAAAAAAAGGGAAATAAAGAAAAGAAATGTAAATATGTATTTATAAATATGTAGAAATCTTGTAGTAACCCAAATGGATTTTTGTTACACCTTGGTTACCCAAGAAACTTGCAAGTAAGATGTCATATAAAAATAAGTGTGGAAAGGGAAGAAATACCCACAACCCGATTTGGGTAGTTTCTTTACAAATGAGATGCAAATAATAACCAGAAAATGGCATTTTGAGGATAAGCAAACCCTAGGAGAGGGATGCTAAAACTATCACTCTTCTTGTGAGTATCCATCCAAGGGTTTGAGCTTCCTTCCATGGCTTCATCCTCTTTCCCTTCTCTCTCCAACACAAAACAAGAGAAAATGAGAGATTAGATTTAGAAAATGAATATATATAGTATTCCATAAGGATTTCTAGGGTTAATTTTGCCAAACCTAAATCTAAGGGCTAGGAAAGATTAGATCTAATGGTGTAGGATGCACCCTACATCACTTAAGTGATGGGGTATTTAAGTGGGAATGTTTTAATTAAAAGATGTGTGTGTAATGTTAAATGGGGCCTAAGGGGTTAGACCATGTTGTGTACCCTTGACACTTTAGGTATTAAACCATGTTAATTTGATTTATTTTAAACTAGGAGATTATTAATCTTACCTAATAAAATTTTGAATTTAATTTGGGGCCATTCAATAAATAGAATTAATAAGACCCTTGGGGCTAAATAGCAAAGAGTAAAATGGATTAATATTTGAAGTAAGCGTGGAACTTAATAGGGGAAATTAAATCGAAATATTTTAATAGGGTTGGGCCAATAGTAACTAATTATTATTTTAGTCCTGACTGCCATTTAATAGTTTAAAATTTTGTAATCTGGATTTAATTAAAATCCTAGCTAAGGCCTTGGAACCTTTAAAAAAATCCATAATTTTTCTGTTTGCTTTCGGGTTTCTCGGGGTTTTATGTGGGAAAAATATGGGCGTTACATAAGCCACGAGAAAATCTTTTCATTCAATTTATTGTCCTTCTATATATCTTACATAGATGTACATATAGCATTATGTTTTCTTCTTAGATTACACCTAGATTACACCAGTACCTAATATTTTCTTTTGTAGGTATCTACAACAACAATATGAGCACTTAGGAAATTGTGCATAGAATGTAAGGCTCAATGAAGAGTTATCTCCTTTGTAATTATCAACTACAAAAATAATAACTATTCCTCTAAATCAAATAACATATATTGTTCGCGTTCACATTGTATTATACATTTGTGATTGTAGTACATTAAAAGTTTAGAAATAAATATGAAATAGCCAAATTAATCCTAAGATTTACCTATTTTAATTTTTCTAAAATTATAGCGTGTTTATTTCTTAATTTTTAGAAAATATTACATTAATTTTTAAGAAAAAACTAAAAACTTCCTACTATCATCGTTGTATTTAATTAAGTATTTTCTATTGTAGGATTTAGATTTTATTACGTAATTAAAGGTAGGTATAATTTTTTACTATGAATTTATGAAATTAACAATATAGTTGTATGGTATACAAAATTAGCGGTAATCTTCTTGAATAATAAATAGTACACTATTTATGGATACTTTTTCCAATAAAAAAAGTGACCAAAGTTGAAAGAATAGACTCTTTCTATTAAAAAAAAGTATTTTTCAATTTGGAAAAAATCTATACTAGTCATTCTTAATTATTATATTCTATATAAAGCCATAATCTTGTCGAATCATTCTCAAACCAAGTAGTAGCTGATTTTTATGGTTATCTCAACGTTGCCCAATTGACGGAAATTGGCCGAAGATGGAAAAAATTACGGGGACTGTTTTAGCTTTAGTTACGCCATCTGGAGCTTATATGAGCTTCCATGTACATACGAGAATCTCTTTCAATTTGTAAATATTATTTGAGGTATAACCATTGTTTTATTTTTGGTCAAGTATTAATTTTGTTTACGTAAAACCACGAAGTCTCAAAGCGTTATAATCAAATTCACGATGGCGAGCAAAGGAATTAGGTGCCTATGAAAAGAGGGATTTAAAATTAGTATTATTTGTGGAATTCGACGGATTACATTGTTATGAGACCATAATTCGTTATTGATCTTCATTTGTTTACTTACTATTTAACTATTTAGAGTCGTGATTTCTTTCCTCGGTGTTTGTAATTATTCTTTGTGAAAAGTGATTTATATGAGTGGTAATATGAGTTTGATCATGTTCTTTTGTCGTTGAATATATTTTTTATGCTTCAAGTATTTCAAAGTGGTAATATCCTCGGTATGTTTAATCAAAAGCGTGAATGTGAATTTTATCGTTAATTTCTTAAGCACAAATTAAAATGGTGATTTTAACGCCGATTGACAATGTCATATTCAATTAACAAAATAAAAATATAAAAATTAGATTAGAGATCAATTATGCAATAAGACTCGAATGATGTATATTAAGGCTACTTGATATGAATAACCCTTCACAAAATTAATAACATATTTAAAAAGCTGAATTTGTAGCTAAATAAAAAGCGGTAGTTCTCAACCATATTAACTCGAGTGCTCTAAAATTGGTCGAGTTTAAATTTTGTTTTTTTAAAGGTAATTATTATTTTTATAATTTTAGGTGAGACACAATTTAAAAATGGTAAAACTGCGCATGCCTAATATCTCTTCATATTACTTAATACAAATCGATTGATCTGGATCTGCGGTGCAAATGTATCTGAAGCGGGTTTAAGCGTTTATGAGAGGAAACTACTTCAGTCATTGTTTTATTTGTTGTATGCGAAGGAGGTCGAGGATTAGGAGGCGCTTCATTCGAGTGCATTTTTATGGTATCAATGCTAAGTGCTCGTAAGCATTTGATTTACTTCATGACAAGTTCCAGGCATAGTGGAGACTTCGCATAACCATGCAGACCGACTGCAACCGGAACCAAGTGTGCTCCATTATACAAGGAAAAAAAAATCAATTATGCACTCAACACTGAAAAAGTGGCACGATTGTGAGTGCTCGATACGAAAATATCTGTGATGTTGCGATTGATAGTTATTCTCTAGTCCTTGTTCTGCAACAAATCCGTTAACAAGTGATGAAAGCTGTGGGGAAAAATTAATTGACATCTCTCAAAAGCTATTTGCAATGGAACCTAAAATAAGATGGAGATTGATCATCACATGATTGAAGGTTCACTAGAAATTTGAAGAAAGCGTACACGGTTAACAAGCAATACACTAGGAAAACAGAAAAAATGAAATTTGATAGCTATATAGAATTTGTTCCCCCACTAGCAGATAGATAGCCAATGGTAATAACTAATAACAACCATACCAAATAAACGGGGAAGAAAAGAGGAGTTCCACCAAAAAGGAAAATTGAAAAACATTTCTCGTTCTAGCGAAGATTCAATTTGGATACCTCGACACCCATATCCTAGATGAATCGGACCCAAGAGCAGGGGAATCCAGATCGATACGGGAACATTCTCGTTAAGCTTCTCGGACATACATCCTTCTACTAATTTAAAATCCAAATATAGAGAAGAGGAAAACAAGTTTTGGTATGTCACAAGTCCTATATTTTATTTTTAGAATCTTCCTATAATTAATACAAATATAGAGGCAACGCCTCAAAAAAAAAATGTCAAATGTCATTACTTGACTCAATACTTGTGACAATGCCTCCTTATATCTTTTCCTTTACGAATTATGTGTACTTTTTGCAAGTGAAAATTATCACCAACGCAGACTCATAATCCTGTCTTTAAGATGCACCCTCTGTAACCCTTATACTCTCTTTAATCTTTACCACATATAATAGTAGATCTCAAGGGAATCGATGTGAGAGCACCATGCACACAATGTAGCAGCCCTTCTACTTGGTAGAGGTATATGGAGGTGTCCCCGTGGATTCCCATTTTGGGATCCTTAAGGAGTTATTGTATGGTGTTGCCCTACCTTAAGGGTATTATTCTCGCATATATTGATTATTTGGAAATCTTGGCCCCTATATATCCGGTGTTGTGTTATCTTCTACAATTTATTGATTTATTATATGGAAGGTTCTTATTCACTATGTGATTTTCATATATTTTTGTTCAATGTTGTTCCATTTCTAGACTAGAGTCTAACCATTCATCTACCACTTCAAACCTATGATCCTATGGTCAGTTGATCTAAAAGACCCACACTTTTTATCATTCACAACCACTCCACACCATTCTCTTTCTTCTCTATATTTCTCTAAGGGTCCCCCTTGAAAAACCCTTTGTTTACTATACCATTTCTTTCCAAACTCCAAATAAACCCTCCGTCTACCACTACATTTTTTAAATCTTTCTATACAAAACATCTACTCTTAATGTTGTGCATTTAAAATATATCAAATAATTTTGCTTTAGGATCCAAACTCATGACGTGCCCTCAATTTCCCATCTTAGACTCTTGGAATTGCATGTCTTTCAAGACCTCGAGGTTTATGCATATGATGTATTTCCACTATCATTGTCACCTTATGCCTCTAATCTAACGTAATTTTAAAAAATAAATGTCAACCTCTAAATTCCAAGTCATATCTATGTTTCCAAGGTTCACATTCCTTAAATGTGTATGAATTCGTTTTCTCACATGTCCATTATAAGCCTCCCTATAAAAATGTTTTGTACCCTTTAAATTTAATTTATATAATTAATAAATTATAAAATATTAAATGAGAATACATTTTTATTTGAATAAATTTGGGATCAGTTTCTTTGAAAGTTTTTTTCTATGTTTAATCAAAGATAAATTAATATTATTATTAATATATGGTAGATTTTGAAGTAAGATTTTTCATTACAAATATTTTTTTGAACCATAAATATGAATTCAATAAGTTTGGCTTATACAAATTAGTAAATCTAAATTCACAATTAAATATCTATAATTATGATATGTTATAATTTGAAGATGAATTTTTTAAAATTAATATCTTTTGAAATTTTTAAATAAATATATTTATAATAATAAATAATTTAATTCAAAGATATAAGTTTGTATAGTCTATAATAATATTAATAAAAAATCGAACAAATAGTCTCTTATATTAATTACTTAAATAACCCTAAACATTCATATCAAAAATAAGTTTTTACGCAGATAGCATTCCCTTTTATAGGGAAAGGCCTGACTTTTGACATGGACAATAGGGAATCGGCAGTTCAAATTATTTCTTAGGTACATGTGATGAAATCCAATGGTTGGCATTGTTCTTTGGCAGTATGAAATCCAATCCATTTCTATCAAGCAGTTCAAGTTCATAAAGGAAAGATAAATCCTCCTCTTTTCGTATAGATGTTTACGTGTGGCAGATTCGTCCTCTTCCCATGAAAGTTGGGTGCCCAACATTTGCGAGACTTCCACTCCCACGTGAAACAACCAGACTACTTATCTTCTAGCTACCTCAGCCTCCCAAACTTCATAGTTCCCTTCATGGTGGTGGAATTTGACACGTATATGGACCCCTAGTTCCATGACCGGACGACAACCATGTCGGCGTCGATAAGGCCTAGGAAGTAAGTAGGGTCTACTGGTAAAACGTATGGATGCACTTCACCTACGACGTGCACTTCACCTGCACTCGAGCGTACTCGAGCGTGGTTTTTAGCCCTATGTGCGGGCATCTTCAGGATTCATAGGGTTACACACCGTAGTCATAAACTCAAGGGTGACACGATTACCACCGCCCAACATGCACCAAATGCAAACCAAAGCCGGATATGTGAAGCCCGCATGTTGCAAAGCATAGCCACCACTCCAACAAAAAAACACGTCGCCGAAGGGTGCCATCCCAATATGACTCATCACATGCTAGTGTAGGCGAAAGATTCTATCAGTAGTGAAAAACAAATCTTTCTGAATGCGATCATCCATTGTTATTAATAGAAAAAATAGAGCTCATTACATGAAAATGAAGACACCAGTCTTGAACTTCTCTACTTACCCTAATGAAGATGAAGAAATAAAATAGAATCAACATCATCCTCTTGATGAATCTGATACCACCACGGAAAAAGGAGCCGATGGGTTTCCCATACCTTGTTACTAAAATAATGACATGGGTTGAGCCACGAGAATCAGACCATGACACTGATTTACCATGTCTACATTGAATTTTGAAGGAAGATTATACACATATATGATCCTTCATATGGAAGAACGTTGTTGCCAACCTTTCATTTCTTTGGGCATTGATGTAGATCTGATTACGTTCATTTGGAGTTTGGCAACATTTTGAGCATGAATCTTCTCTCTCTCTATCATTAATGCACCAATTTCATCATAATTATTTGGTGACACATTCTTGTAGGCGAAGGCATAGTGGTGGTTGTAGTCAATACACATCAAAACGACATCTTGAAATATAGACATGAATTGTTGGCTTCTTGTGTCGATGAAAATGGATATTAATATGGAGTGCATATAATACCTTGACATGTTAATGTTGAAAACTACAACATATTGTGTGGCATTACGACATTACATCATCGATACCTCGTTTCTAATTTTTTCAACATTCTTAATATTTAGGATACTCACCCATGGAGATAAGTGTTAATGAAGAGGTTTCTAATTGTTATATATGTAAAATTATTTTAAAATGCAATATATGTATATTGATTATTTTATATTTAACTAATGTCTTCAACATTAAATATAAGTTTGAAACTTTAGTTAATATCAATTTGGGTTGCAGATTTATCTCCGTGTGCATGGCCGATTTAACCCATAAGGGAGTTGGTTTTGGGGGCTATTAAGAAGAGAACTCCTTTTAGTTTTGTGCAATTTCGACGATGTCTAGTTTATTCGCAATCACCCCTTTGTTGTCTAAAACAAAAATATGCAAACCGCCAACCTGCCGATTTCATGCCCATCCCTCTAGAATGGCACGCCAAAACAAGTTAATGTGTAAATTTAGTAGTAATTGGATAGTTGTGGAGAGTGCTGAGTTTTTACCTTAGAATCGAAATATTTCGGCATTGAGTAATCGACATTGAATTTTGTGTATTGCACCCCATTGTTTTGAATCTCTAGTGGTATTCATCATCTATAATACAAGTTCAAGTCCACCAAAGTTGCCTTCCTCTGTTGTTAAAAGATACATCCAACTTACATAGGAATATACTTTGCACATTTCTATCACACCCATTTATCGTTGATCTTGAAGACAACTTTCGAAGATAGCTTGGGCTCTCGCACTACATAAATGTCAAGGCCTAACTTTAGACATTGACTATTGACATTGAAGACATTGCACATCAAGGCCCTACATTCATGGTTATTTCATTAGTGTCATGCATGCGAAAACTTTTTATCTACCCAACATTTTCTTCTCCCATCTACTCCAACATAATACTTCCCATATATGTGCCCAGGCGCAAATTAGAAGAATAAAGACTCCTTCAAATGTAAAGCTCCTTACAAATTTTATGCCATATCTTCTCCCTCCGCACACATTCTTCCTCTTTGTTGTCTTATTTTCCAAACTTGAGTTCCTTCTCTCCATGACCATTCTGTTTTAAAACTGTAGTTGCCTCCCTATTGATGTCTCCATTGAACCTTTGCGGTGCGATTGATAATATAGTTTTTATTACGTAGAAATTTGTTTCACCTATGAGAAAAAGGCTATGGTAGTTTACGTCAAGGGATTAAATTTGACAGGCGTTTAGACTTTTTTTAAGCCGTAAAAGTCAGATTTAGACTGTAAAGGAATCTCTAGTGTGTAGGAAACGTCCCTGCCACTGACACCTTTCAACGCAGTGACCAAAAATGCACTGCAGAAAAAATGAAATTTCTACTATTAAAATCTACAGTGATAATTTATGCCGATCTTGGATCCAACTGTTTCAACAGATAATGCTTATTTTTTTAGAATGAAAATGGCCTGTGAAAAGATAACACAGAGTCAGATAAAATTGTGCTCTTTAGACTCATGAAGCATTGACGCTATTTCACCAAATGCAGCCAAAATGTGTCTGATCCTATCCATTCACCTTTGCTTGCATGCTACCATCCTGTGCCCAAAACAAAACTTTGAAGCAGGGCGTGGACCATCCGTCGAAGCCATATAAAGAAGGGATTTTGGAGATATGTTTAAGTTATTATGTCAGCAATACGTGGAAGCATGCTAAATGTTTGACAAAATGCCATAAATATATGTAGTCTCAAGGACTGCAACGATTGTGGGATATGTGAAAAAATGGGTTTGTTGAAAAGTCCCTAATAAACTTTCATGCAAATGCAACCAACAAGTGTGAAGCCAGAGTCCACAACCTTTGGCAGCATCCTCTCAGCCTCTGTCACAATGGGAGCTTTATAACAGGGCATTTTCCTTGTCCTCATGAGCGACCATCTGGTTGTGCAAAGTTTTAACTATTGTCAGGATTCTTGACATACAACTTGTCAACAACATATTCGTCTAAACCAGAATCATCCTGCCCATTCTCTTGAAGAATCTGAAGCAGTTCATCCACAGAAACATTATCCTTGAGCAACTTCTTAAATTCATCAAAGTTTTGGTTAGTTAATTTCCCATGTCCAAGCACCTTGGCTCGAGTCTCATAACCCTAGAAAAAAAGCACCCACAAAGCAAGCACCCACAAAACAGTCATCCATTCCTAGTCAAAACCAAACCTACAAAATCATAGAATTGTACATTGAAAAGAGAAAAAAAATAGAATGCATCATTGATTTATATGAACGAAAACTAACCTTCTTGCTGAAAGAGTATAAAAGTTAATCACCACTTCAAATATTGACCCTTTTAATAAGGACAGATTTGTGTAATTTCACCCACAAAGTGAGCCGATAAGCTATTTTTGTAGAAACCACAGGAAATGAGATGAATGATTGAATGAACATAACATGGAGTCACTCTTCTCTTTTTCTTTTCCTTCACATGGTATTCAACTTGTCTGCAGGGATGACCAGGGGACTCACCATATTTCTTAATCTTAGACAAGTGTCAAAGGTCATTAGTCATATTTTTGGGTTTACCACGCTTAGTATATGAGATTTCCTTGTTCTCTTAATATATGGGGGAGTTCCTTCAAATATAAGGCGTACACATCCTACATGTTTGAGGATTTGAATTTGTGACATCTCTTTCAAGAGCACAAGTTGAAACTCATATCTCGTGCATAAGTACTAAACTTATAGTTCAGTGTGGGCATTTTAAAGGATGTGTTGGTCTTTAGAAATCTGACCACTAAAAATTCCAAAGGTATAAGCCACACTGGAGAGTGTGGTGACCTAGTGGGCAAGCACATAAGCATGAGGGATTAAGACATATGCAAACTTTCCTATCTACAAGCGGTGGTGAAAAACAATAAGTGAATGCATCCACTTGATCTCCTCCTATCGTGGCCTCGCTTGTCCACCCAAGAGACCATGGTTTATAGAATGTCCCTAGTCTCTCCACTGTTTACTTTTGGGTGTTGCATCATTTTCATGGCTTCCCCATCCACATAGCATAAATGTATCGCAAGGCCTCCAACTATGTTGTGAGAAGGCATCTCGTTTTATGATATTCTTTTTTTGCTACCATATATATTATAGATTTTATACATTTACCATAAATGCCCAATCCGATCCAACGTCGAGATAGGTTGTCTACATCTTTCGGACTAAACAAATAGTAGTTGAATTTAATGAGAAAGATAATATACCTAGAAAAAACTATTTTCAAATATTGTAAATAAGATGGTAAAAATAAAAATATAATAATCTATCAAGCCATCCTCAAATAATATTCAGAAATGTAAACATAGACACAAATGGTGGAGAATTTTAGAATGCCATGTAACCACAAACACCACTATATTCCTTTATTTTTTGCGATTCAAAGTGGAGAGAACTTAAAGGTTTGAAATTTATCTTAACATGTCACGCCATTTGCTCTTCCAATTTTTTTACAAACTCCACAAGTACTACCGCCAAACACGAACAACTATAAATTTTATCAATTCTAGGTAATATACCTACTTTAATCTATTCTAATATGTTGTTATATATAAACAAGTATGACGTTCCATCCAAGCTTGGAATTTCAAATTATCGCATCTCACGAATAAAAAAATTGTTGAGGTTCTAATTGTTTTAGGGGTTTGTAAATTTCAATTTTTTAATATTTATTTTCATTATTTCTTCACATAAATATACATGAGCTATATATTTTTACATATATTTATAAAGGACTATTTATAAAATTAAAATCATAAAAACGACCACATCCTGTCAATTTACGGCCCTACTTCCATCCACAAATCAACGTACTTTTGACGGGTTTCACAACAATATTAAATATTATGAAAAACAGTTTTGATAATGAAACATGCTTTAAAATATGTCCTAATGATAGATTATCAAAATTAGTGCATTAGTTTGGGTGGGTGCAAAAGGGCATCTCCATTTTTTTGACATGGATTTTTACTTGCCCTTTTGTGACGGGTTTGGTGGGAAGTGGCTCAATTTTGAATCTTGAGATTACTCAGCTTCAAAAATCACTAATGCATCCAAAAAGGGTCTAGTGCATGCACAATTTTAGTTCCCTTGCACAAAGCACAATTTCCTAATAATAAGAAGCTTATGATTGGCCTCCATGATCTTCACTCTTCCCTCCTAAACTATTGTTGCAAGGCTTGAGATGAGTTGTACGGACTCATTTGGGGATTGTAAGATAAAAATAGTTGTTTGTCTAATATGAGAAAACTATTGTCTTCATGTGCACATGCAAACTGTTTCCAAAACGGCTAAAGCTTCTCCGATACCACTTTGAGACCCCTTCCTTATGTGCTAGGGGAAAGGAGCCAATGACCGCGAATGGCCCAATGACCATGAGAAGTTATGTGAAACAAAGTACCAATAGTTGTTTGAATTAAAGTTAAAAATGAAATAAAAACTAGCTAATAAAATAAGTCACATCAAGTCACATCAATAAATGAACCAATGAAATGATGACACATAAACAACCCATAAAAAGTGATTTTATTCTCAACTAAAGGTTGCCTTAGATTCCTTTGTATTCAAAAATACTTATTTTAAATCCCTTAAAATATATTCTTCACATACTCAAATTTTTTGAAAGAAAATCTTTATATTAAGAAAATCATGCTCTCTAAAAAAGTATTTTTTTAATGGATTTTTTTTATAATTATTAAGTGGCTCTAACAACCTCCCACATTATGATTCACCCATAACTACTCTTCATTGATTTTGACATTGGCTCATGTGAATGCTTTACTTAACTCTTGGATTAATCCTTGCCACATGCATGTAAAAAATGCTCTCTGGTATTTTTTTAATAATTTTTCATTATTAAGTGGCTCTAACAATACTCCTCACATTATAAACTTGGATTAATACTTGAGCACAAGAAAAGGTAAATATTTAACCACAAAAAAAAGACCATGATTATTTTTAACCCTAGGTTGGCTCAGATTAGGGTGAAAAGCCTACGAGTATCATTTTGCATTCATTCATCTCGAATCTTCCGAAAGAGTTTACTCTGGAAAATTTGGGGGCGGCCATGGAGCATTGTTGAAGCTCTGTATCTGTGCTTTTTGTTGTCTGCATGGTTTTGGAGATCTGGGTTAGTGTGATTTATGTGGAGCCGCCATTGCTAGAGCCTGGGCTCTGATTTTCTCATTGTTCTTTTCCTCTGAGTTCGCCCTTCACACCCGAGCTGGGTTTTCCTTTATTTTAATCTCATACTATGGTCTTCTGGTTTCTGTTTGAATTAATCATGGCAGCGTTGGTTGTAATCCGGAGCTCTGTTTTATGCATAATAGCTTGCTCTGATTTATGGCGAGTAGTTCAGTGTTGGGGGTTTGAACATGTTCGTTATTTGCACAACTCCGTTTTCCAATGGGATTGGTTTTGAATGCTCTGCTTTGTGACTCGCCATTTGCGTGTTTACACTCAGCTCAATGTATACACATGAGCTTTCCTGGTTAAAGAGAGCATTGAGCTATGCCCACATTATAAATATGTGCTTTCGCTTTGTGGGTCACAGTTGCTTTGTTTAATCGCCCAAATATGTGCATATCTGCTATCCAGCCACCATTGTTCCTTCAAACTAAGCTCTGGATCTACCCAAACCTGAGCCAACGAGGTCGCATTCTGTCTTTGATTTGTATGGCCCGGTTGCTCCTAAGGAAGGCTTCCTCGACCTTGCACCTTGCCACATTATTTTCAGAATTCTGTCTTTTATGACTCGGGCTGGGGTTCCTTGCCGTCACGAGTCGTGGGGTTTGTATCTCATACAGCTCGAATCGACTCACCATGGAGCTCGTTATTATGAAAAGCAGGTATTTGCTTGATTTTTACTCTCTGCTCCTAGTTGGCGACTGTATTGTTCTACATGAATTAATCTTGCTTTTGAATTCACTGGACCTGCATTGTGAACCCTGTAATTCGTTAGTCGAGCTACAATGGTTTCTCTGTTCTATGGTTTTGTACTTGCTTTATATTTTCCTACTATGGAGTGCATTGTGTTCTGAGTCCGTCTATTTTGATACTCTATGCCGCCATTAATGATAGAAGAAACCTATCATTTGTGGCTTTTTGACTCTACCCCGAGTTTGTTGTATGAGCTCATTTTGTATTAATTTTGCTGAGCTCGTTAACCTGCTTCATTGCCCATTTTTACTTGTTGCACTGGATGGACGGTTCCTAATTCGCTTGTGCTCTGTTTCTGTGATATGGGTTACTTTGCCTTTGATTTGAATTTGGTTCATCTACCTAGCTTGCTGAGCTACTACTAAAACTTGCTGTTTTTAATCAGAGCTTGGTGCATTATAACCTTGTTTCAGCTCGTCATTAGCTCGACTCAAGCTCGGATTCCTCTTTATTGCTTTCTGTATTGCTTTAACAGTTTAGCTCGATGTCCCTGTATAGCACTCGGCTCATTGCTATTTATCACACAGCTCGTTGGGTATTCTCTTCTTGGCTTACTGTGAGCTGATAGATTCAGAAATGGCTCAGTCATTATTCTTCTGGCTAGCTCTGTTTTGCTGTCGAGTTGGTCTTTCTGTTTGCATATGGAATTCTTGTTATTGTATCGACTCAAATCAACTTGGTTGTGCATTGCATTAAATGAGCTTGGTTGTTCTACTTTTCCAAGTGCTTTCTTACTTGCATAGCTCGGTGAGCTGTCTAAATTGTAAACTTGAGTTACTTTGTGTTTGTCCTTCAGAAATCCTTTGAAAACATTTGAACAGCTTGGTCTCAATATAATGACTCAGCTTTCTGAATTTGCATGTTTTCAATAGCTCAGCTCATTTTTATCGTAACTTGGTGCCTTCTCTCTTGCATGAGCTAAGGCTTTACTGAGTCCTGTTTGTGTGTATCGAACATGTTCTTGTTAACAACCTGCTGCACTCATTTTCTCTGTAGCATATGACTAGTTCTGATTTATGTCATCCACTGAGCTCTGCATAGATACATTTCATTAGGGCTTCGCTGGATATTGATGAAAACATAAATACAAAACCTTGTAAAGGAAACATATTTTGCTTTTATTGAGAACACTGTAATTTTTCCTTTCTGTCAACTTGCATGGTTGCATCCTTCATTTAGAAAACTTTGCATATCTTTTATGATGAAAATCTAATCTTGTATTAATGGCTGTAATTCTTCAGGTTATTATGAGTCTCTTTTAATCATACTGCAATTACTCTTTTATGAGGAACTTTTACTTAAGCATCTGATGTACACTGAGAATCTTGAATGCAACTGCAACAATCATTAGTTTCTCTTGATCTTAAAAACTCAAGATTGATTCCTTGATGAGTACCTGCGATTTTGTACTCTGCTCTTATGGTGCATATTTGAATGTTTACTTGATTGTTTTTGTAGCGCAGTCTGATTCATTATATTGTTGTTTTATGGCTTGAGCCTGCAACATGCTTCATCTGAATAATCTTTTGATTTGTTGATCTGTACTTCTTGATTATGTTAAAAAATCTGAAAAGCCCCTGTAAAAGCATTACATTATTCCATTTATTATCTTCTGGAAGACAGCATCATAGCACGTGTATGACTGAAGCTTCTTTTTGCTCAAACTATATTCTGAACCTGTCCTTTGCTTGCAACTCATTCAGTTACATAGCTAATTTGAAAACTGAATATGTACCATAATGGCAATTGTGATTTGAAGGAATACTCTTTATGCAATCTATATATCATGATGAAGCTCGTTTACTTGTACTATGCAAACAGCTGTGACCTTGAATGAGTCATTTGTCTTTACTTCTGTTTGACTGAAAAGGTTTGCATCCTGTGACATGCTCATGATGCAATATGTACTTGATTTAATCTTAAAACCATCTGGAATGCATCATTGGAGATTGTATATCTTGTTTCTATAAACTTTGGACCTGTAGCTTTTAATTGAACTTTAATTCCTTTCTGCAAGCTTGTACTTTCCTTTGATGACCATTTCTGGAACTCTAATTACTTGTAGAATGTATAGATGACTCTGAAAGTAACACTCTGCAGCTCTTGAAATCTGCATTTATGTAACTTCTTTTTGGATTGCAAACTGTAATTGAACCTGAAGATTTTGTTTCGACAGCAATGTTTCTTTCCTTCATTGTAATTGATGATGCACGTACATAGAAAGTGGGTAACATAAGGACTTAGAGACCCTGAGCTCTAACCCTCTTTATTTATTCCTTTTCATGTATGATGAAGATGAAGCTTGGATCAACCAGAAAATCTTGGAGTGTCCTTCATACCAGGCAATGACGGGTTTCTTCTTCCTTACGTTTTCCATTTTCCATTTATATGCATCATTTACTTTGATAACCATATCCCACGGCCTGTGTGGGATGAACTGTACTATTTCTTTATGAATACATAAAATTATCTTATGTTATGAGCTATATAATTTCCTTTTACATTTCTTTTCCATAATCATGATGTGGAATGAACTTAAGAAACTCAACACATAATGTAATTTCACTTAACCATAAGGAAATAATTTGAATTAATTGTACCTGTACTTGATTTAATTTCTAGAACACAAGTAACACCACTGATGTAAACTGAACCATTATGCAAATCAAAATCTGAAACCGTTGTTTCAGAATGTAATTTTTGGAATATGTAGTCTTTCCAGTCTTCATCAATGCTTTGCGACGGTCTTTCAAAGGTTTTGCACTATTTTGTTGAAGACGACATCTCAAAGAGACCGTCTATGCAAGGCATTCCGTCCTGGAACAACACTTTAAGCTATTGTTTTGCTGCATGTCACCCTTAAACCTTTCTGAAGCTGAGCAACTGAAAAACTTCTTGTACCCCCCTCTAATAATTGACCATTTCCCAAGGTTCAAAACAAGGGAAAAGGAATACATTTCAGAAGTCACCATAACCTCAAGCTGAGACACCGCAATCTTGTGTAGCTAGTGGGATGGTGCCATGAAAAGTGTGAGCTACTTCTTGTTTACGAATATCTTCCAAAGGGAAGCTTGGACACATTTATTTGGGGAGTAGCGAAGGAGATATCTTGATTGAAATCGAAGATTCAAGATTACTTGCAACATAGCCTCTGATCTTGTTTATCTTCATGAAGAATGGGACCAACACGTTGCGCACAAAGACATCAAGGCCAACAACGTAATGTTGGATGCTAATTTCAATGTAAAGCTAGGAGATTTTGGTCTGGCGAGAGTCATGGAATGAAACCGCACAACCTCCCACACAACGGTGGTGGCAGGGACTTTTGGGTATGTTGCGCTGGAGTATGTCATCACGGGAAAGGCTAGCTTAGAATCGAACGTGTTAAGATTCTACACCGTGACTTTAGAAATTACATGCGGGAGGCGTCTGGATCAAAGCTTGGACGACCACAATTGGAGATTAGTCAAATGGGTTTTGGATTTATTTGGATTTTTTGGATAGGGAAATATTTTTGATGTTGTAGAAAGAAAACTTGGCCATAATTTCAATGCTAAGGAAATGGAACGAGTGATATTAGTTGGATTGTCGTGTTCTCATCCATATCCGAAGAGGCCAGACTCACCATTAGACAGGTGATAAATATTCTTAAATTGGAAGCTCCAATTCCTCATGTTCCTCCCAATTTTCCGTCGCCTTGTATAGTTTTGCACCCACTCCTTAGGCCTCGTCCCCACCGAATGAAATTATGCTATATACTACACAAAATGCCTCAAAAATCAAGGGTGCATGATTAATAATTAGAAACCTTTGTTTCTTTAGAACTATTCAACACTCACCGATTGTCACAAAAAACCCTTCCCTAGTGTGCATTCATTATTCGTGTTTGTGTGAACAGTCGCTCCCCAAATATGTTGGCTTGATTTGATTCAATTGTTTTTGCAAATGTATTTTTTATTTCCTTTCCTTTTTACAATAGAAGGTAATGACTTTTTATATTCTGAATTATTTAAATTTTCAATTATTTTGATATTGATCGATTTTAGAGGGACATGCGGGGGTAATTGCTCTCTTAAAGGTTCCACTGGTGGTTAAATGGGTTTCGTACAAAATTCAAACATGGATTTTGAGACGTAGTGTGAAAATAACCTGCAACTTTCTTCCTTATGATTTGCAAGAACCAATTTTGTATGCGAGAATAAGTGCTAGTTACAACATCCTTCTCTCCATTTACTTATTATGTAGAAGGTGCGTTACAATGGGATTGAGGCTTGTTGTGTCGACAATCATCAGGAATGCATGGTTGGAATGTTGTTTTCACATGCGTTTACAGTCTGATGAAATCTTATCCGTCCACATATATGCATAGTGGTCATTACCACAAACGTAAAAACTAAGCTAACTATACAATGACGACATGGTTGTATATATATGAAGAAATGATAAAAGCAAACATTGTTGCTTATATACACAAAAAAATTTAGATATGAATTATCCACAAAATATTACAAGATCCCAGTTGTTGGATTTGTAATGTAAACAAGTAATTACAACAATTTTTTTTTCCAAACAAGACCAATGTCAAAAAAATTTTTTTACAACACATAGATATTGGATGGCTTTGGGTTCTTTGGTCACTTCTTTAGGGCCATATCAATGTCATCAACGATTTTAGAGAGCTTTTCATTTAGGAAAGAAGGTCCCATAAAAGGGTCACGAGTTCCTCTTTCCACCTTGGAATGTACCTTTTAATGTTATCTTCCTGGCTCGTTCTTCTCTGCAAACCAATTTAAAATGAATGCGTCATCTCGCCCCTTTGCTTCACTTGGGTTCATATTTGGATCGAATATTATGGTTTCATTGGGTTCAACTAGATCTATTGAATCCAATTTGTATTGGATTTGCATTTGGATCTAGGATCAACAGGTCAACTACACATTTCATATATGCCTTCTCATAACAAAGAAGATTTTAGTGTAGCTTCCACCAACGTTTCCAATACCCCTCGACTTCCCCTCCCTCAATCTCCATCTTTATCACCTCTCTCTCCTCTAATATTTATCTCCCTCAATTTTAATTTCTTTGATGCATCCCCTTTAGCGTTTTTATTGCACATTTCACATGTAATTGCTAGTTTTAAAAGTATTGTTTATTATAACTAATTAAATTATGCTAAAATCAAATATTTTAATAATAAATAAATTCAAACATTTAAATTACAACTTGGTTCAATGGTGAAGTTGTTTGGCTTTGATATAGCCCACCAGGGATCAAGTCTTGCTGAGTGCAAGGCCTGGAGATACCAACCCGGAGAGTCAAAACGGTTAAGGCCAAGATTGTCCCTGGGTGACTTTGATGGCGTGGATGCCCTTACTCATAGTTGCTTATCTTTGAAGGTGATCACTTGTTTAGTTGTATAAGTATTCGTAATTGTAAATTTGTCGTCGTGGATGCCCCTTACTTGTAGTTGCTTAGGTTGAAGGTGATCACTAGTTTAGTTGTATGCTTACTCGTAATTGTAAATCTGCTATATACTTCCTCTAAAGTATGAGCAGAGATGTCGACAATCTATGTAATCTAGTGCCCAATGAGTGCACTACTCATAAAAAAATGTAAACAAAAATTGTAGGTGATTTTTTTCCTCCAAAATCATTTCATTCCTCCAAAAATCAATTTAGACCTCAACATATATTTTGGACCTATGGAATATAAGTTGCCAATTGCCTCAAATAAAATTTTTATCTGCAATATTTTGAACCTATTGAAAAATACTAAAAAATTGTCAACACTTGTGTCACTAGATCAAATCTCTCCACTATAGTATAACCTTGACTTCTCACGTAAAACTTGCCACTAAAAAATGTTCCATCATAATGATGTGGCTTTCCATGCATGTCAGGAAGAGTCTTCCATTTGTCTTCCTCTATATTATAAATTATTGCCTGATATTTTTGGTCATACCCTCTTGCTATGTGAACCGGTTCTTTAGGGGATGCACCCACCTTCCATGTAGAAGAGATAAAATCAAAAATCAAAATGCTTATGTTTGCATACCATGTTAAGTCTTAGACCTATCTCAAATATTTTTTCTCTCTAAGAAAAGAAATGGGTATGGTGTATAGGCATACCAGGTACCAACCCCATGTGTTATGCTATTCTATCACTTCTACAAATCCCTCGAAAAACACTAAATTCTCTTATGTTCTTTGGCTACTCTTGTTTCTATAGAATTCTAAACTTTCAAATACAATCTTCCACCTTTTAAATAAGTCTTAAGCTTGTAATAGTATAAGTATGAAACCATTACAAAATCTATCTCTTAATTTCTTGGTAGCGAATCAAAATACTTTATTCTCGTCATTTCTCAACTTCTCTTATTTTATTCTCAATTGAACTAATTGTCATAATATTTGGATGATAAATGATATATATAATCATGTAATTTTGTTTAATTTATTAAATTTCATATATTTAATAAAATGATAGTCAGTAATTACGCCTGATGCGTGGCTACCCTTTCGTTGCATATTTACGATGACGATGTGCAATTCTTTTAGGGCGGATTTGCCGTAATTACGGTAAAGGAATTGTTTTTTTATGAAACTACATTTAAAAAAATGAAATAGATACGTTATGTTGTATTGTTTTGATGAAGGCCACCCAAAAACAAAGCAATACATTTTGAGGCCTTCCATTTGAGGTCAATTTAAACCTTAGGTATGTGAAAAAGGCCTTCTCCATTCCATCAATGTCCACAATACTTTTCGGGGTTAATAAATCTATGAAAAGCCTTTTTGGGTCAGTCCATCGATAATCAAACACTTAAACAATTTTCAAATAAGTTTTAGCCCTAAACCCTATTTAAACCCTTGCAAAATAATCCTAATCACAAACCCCATTTTCTTTTGGTTTTAGGCATGGTGAATTTATATACAATCCATTGAGCGCAAATGAGGTTTTCCCGCAAAATGGTAATGTTCTTTTTCAGCGAGAGATGTTAAGTGTGGGATTAGGGATGCAAGAGAAAATATATCAAATATAAACTTTTCTACTAAATTTTGACAAAGCTTCGCTGCTCA
Source organism: Taxus wallichiana var. yunnanensis (assembly GCA_018340775.1). Classification (NCBI taxonomy): domain Eukaryota; kingdom Viridiplantae; phylum Streptophyta; class Pinopsida; order Cupressales; family Taxaceae; genus Taxus; species Taxus wallichiana. The sequence continues at coordinate 242,584,054 of CM031241.1, forward strand.
AATTTTTCATTACCAAATGCATACAAAATGCTTCATATTTATAGAGGTATTTCAAAATATATAGCTTCATGTGCAAGCTAGAAAACATTAAATGTTATTTTGGTGGGAGAGAAGATTTTACAATCAATTTGAAATATTCTTTAGATTTTTCCTTCTAACCAAATTTGTCAGACTTAAATAAAGTAGTTGAGATTACACACAAATCCCAACACTCCCCCTAATCTTAACTACCATGCTACTACACCAAGACATTCTCTGAGATACACAAAAGTATCCTTTGGTAAAGGCTTCGTGAGAATGTTGGCAAACTAGTCTTCAAACCTACAAAATTCTAGATATATCTCACCATTGTTGACGAGCTCCTTGATGAAGTGATATCCGTGTCAATGTTGTTTTCTCTGCTTGTGGAATACATAATTCTTTTACAAGGTCAATCGCTGAATTGTTATCATAGAAGATCTATGTGGCTTCTCCTTGATGGTGTTCCAAATCTAGAACTATCTCCTCATCCATATTGCTTGTGAGTTGTTGTTTATGGCTGTTGCATACTCTGCTTCTATGGATGAGAAGAGTGACAATGGGATGCTTCTTTGATGCCCATGAGAGACCGCACATGAACCAAATTTAATATATAACGTGAAGTGCTTTTTTGTCATTAATGCTACTGCACAATCATTGTCCATGTATCCAATCAGTCTGAAATCATTAGATGGTGCATATAGTAACATATCCGAGTATCCTCTTTCATGTAAGCTAGTGTGATTCTTTGGGAGTATCCATGAACCTTGAGATGAGACTAACTCCATACATGATATTTGGCCTTGTGGTCGTCAAGTACATCGACTTCCAACAAGTCTTTTGTACAAAGTCGGATCAACATTGGATCCTTTAGCCTCTTTGCTTAGTTTGAGGCCTATAACAACTAGTGTTGTTGTGGGATTGCATTTCAACATATTGAACCTCTTCAACACATCATTTACATACTTGGGCTTGCATATGAATATGCCTTCTTCTGATTGAGTCACTTACATGCCCAAAAAAGTATTTCATCAATCCTAAATTGTCATTTGAATTTTTTTCATGTTGACTTAAACAAGTCAATAGACAATTTTCAGTGAATATGAGATCATCAACATACAAACACACTATTAGCATATGATCTTTATTGTTCATCTTGATGTATAGGTTTGGCTCACTGTTGATTTTGTTGAATCCATTTTGTAGAAAATATGAATATTTTCTATTGTACCAAGCTCTCGGAGCTTGCTTTAGGTCATACAATGCCTTTTTCAGTATACAAACTTTATGCTCTTGTCCATAAACTTCATATCAGGTGGTTGTTGAACATAAACTTCTTCTAGAAAACCATTCAAGAATGTTGACTTGACATCCATTTGATATAATTTCTAGTTATTCGAGTTGTTATGGCTAAGACACTTCTGCGTGTCAAATCTAGGCTAACTGTGCAAAAATTTTAGTGTAATAAATTCTAGGTTGTGAGAACCCTTTTCTGCTAGGCCTTGTGTTTTTCCACATTTCCTTCTACATAGACTTTGGTCTTATAGACCCACTTAACACCAATAACATCCTTGCCTTTGCAAATTGAGAAGTCCCAAGTTTGATTCTTTCCAATAGAATCAATTTCTTCATCCATAGCTTTTATCCATTCTTCACTTTCTACAACATCTTCAAAATAAATAGGATCACCTTGTGAAAACAATGATCAAAGTATTTTCATCTTGCTTATTTTGATCATATATCTCCCTAAGACTTCTTGGAACACAAGATTTGAGTTTTGCTAATGTTCTGAATCATTATTATGTGGATTTGGTCTTGAGGGTTCACCGGGTGAAAATTTGTTCTAGGTCTTAACAGTAGGTGTTTTGAAGTTAACATCGGTTCTTGTGTGAGGTTGCATTATGAGGAGGCAAATTGATTAAGTCCCAAGTTGGAGTAGATTCTTTCAATAGAATCAAATTTCTTCATCCATATGCTTTTATCCATTCTTCATTTGTATAAAATCAACATCTTCAAAATAGCCTTGTTGGTGATGGGGATCACCTTTGAAAACAATGCAAAAATCATTTTTCACCTCTATCATTTAGCTCTTCATCTTGCTTATTTTGATCATATATCTCCCTAAGACTTCTTGTCTTCTTGAGGAAGCATTTAGGCTGCACACGAAACAAGATTTGAGTTTTGTCTTTAGTAATGTTGGATTAGATGAATCATTTTATTATGTGGATACCTAGTTTCAACTACTTGTGTATTCCATTTACCTTGAGGGTTCACTTGAAATATATTCTCCACCTCTATCCGATCTCAACACTTTGATAAAAACCACTTTTGTTCTAGGGGTCTCCATCTAATTTGTGTGGAGTAGGTACACTGTAACCAAAATAAGCTCCTTTTTATTTTGGGAAATTATATTTTGAGCCTCGGTCCAAATTTCACTTTGAGCACTCAAGAGGTGTTGGTGCATTATGAGGAGTTCCAAAAAGGTAAATTGAGCTCTTTCTAACTCCTTGTATTTTTGAGTTATGGCTCGAAAGGCCGTGAAAATTTGCCCAAGGCGGACCTTGTGACTTGGGAGAGATGTTTGCCAAGGAATCTTTGAGCAGAATCGGAGGAAAAAGTAAAATTTTCCCTTTTGTGGAAAATTAAGTTGATTAACATCAAAGAGCTAATGCGGGCGGTGTGCTTTGGAGGCAAATGAGATTTTTAGACTTTTTGTCAAAAAGTGTAAAATGGAAAAAGGAGCCCTCGCCTTGACGACCCAATTGGATGCCATGCCGAGGATTTACTGGAGTTCCAACTTCATATTCTTCATGAGATACCTCTCAAAATTTGCCCATGTCTCTTTATCAATACTTCCATCCCAAGATTCATTCTTGGTCTATGGAAAATCAACATCTCTCACTTGAGTCTTCGATTTTGGAATAGATTTGGGGGAGAAATTTGTAAAACGTGTGATGGAAAAGATTATACATTTTGAAGTATGAGTTATTTTCTTTGCTCTCATGTAGATACATGGAAAATAGCATTTTTCAGCCCATCACAGAGGAAGAATTTATTTTGAAAAGTGGTTGAGGTACTAGTGTATCCTCCTTCTTGCGTTTTTCCAAAAATCTTAAAGTGTGCAATAGTGGTTGTGCATTTTTCTTCTCTCTGCCCCCTTCTTCTTTTTTTTTTTCCATGCTTCGAAAATGGAGGAACCTCCTGTCCTATAATGGCACACTCTTTGAAATGGGCACTGTGTTTGGAGATAAAAACGTGTTTTTGTGATGTATTTGTCTAGCCTTTGCTTGTTTTATCGCAATCTCTTGCCTTTTTCATACAAGTGTTTTGTGCATGTTTTAAATGTTCATTTGCAGATCTAGGTCTATGTTCACAAGAGTCCTATTTTTCTTTTTGCTACATTTTGCTGTCCATCCTTTCCATCACTCACCTCTCTTTGTTCCATGGCAGCGGTTTAGTAGGTGTATACTTTCCTTCTGGTGTATCACCGTTTTAGTGTAAGCTCTGTTTTGTGTATTCTTTCTCATTTACTCCTTGAGAAAATTTAAAAATTCACTTGAAATATTAGCTTCTCCACCTTTGAATCGATCTCAAGGCACTTTGATAAAATGAACCACTTCTCTGGAAAGCTTTCCCACTTTTGCAAGGTCCCACACCTTGGGGAATGTTCAATGTTATGTAATCACACCAGATGATTATGCCTAGAAAAGTAGATCCATAACTCATTTGGGGGTGTGATTTTGCAGGACAGTATACCCATGTCTTCCTACTAAAATCATCGATGAAGGTCAGAAAGTACGTGCTTCGCCTCGATTGAGGGTGTTTGCATAGGTCCACATAGGTATGTGTGGATGATTTCCAGTGGCCCTCGAGTTCTATATGCCTTTCCAACTCGGAAAACTTTCCCTATGTTGTTTCGACATAATGCAACTTTGGCATGGTGTTTTAGGTGGCTCAATCAATGGTATTCCATTCACCATATTCTTCTTGTGGAGCAAATTTATGCCATTAAAATGTAAATGTCCAAGCCTTAAATGCCAAAGCCAACCCTGATTTTCTTGATTGAATTGGAGTGCATATGGAGATGTCATGCTTGGAAATCCTCTTTCAGTGAGGTCTTGACATTCCATAGGCGATTTAAAGCTAGCACCCGCTAGACTTAAAAAACCTTATTGAAAATATTTTTCTTCATTCATGGGTGGTTGAGAGCTAGCACCCGCTAGCTTTAAAACTTGAAATTTTTATTTTCACCCCTTAAAAAATGTCTAGCGCCCGCTAGGCTTGAAAAAATTCCTTGAGAAGATTTTTGCACATTTTGACTTTGGGGAACCTTAGTGCCCGCTAAGGTTGAGGAGCACCCTTGAGAAATTGTTTAATTTCTTGCTTTGGAGGAAGCCTAGCGCCTACTAGGCTTAAGATACCTCCCGAATTTTTTTTTCTTTACTTGGAAGAACCCTAGCACCCACTAGGGTTGAGGAACCTCTTTGAATTTAATTTTTGATTTTCTTCCCTTGGAAGATGCCTAGCGCCCGCTAGGCTTGAGGAACCTCCTTGAGAAATTTTTTTGCAATCCATATTTTTTGAGAGCTAGTAACCGCTAAACTTTCGAGATGCTCCTTCGGTGAGATTTCCATGACCCATACGAGAATATGAGCTAGCGACCACTAGGCTTATGTCACTTTGTATTTTCAATGTGAATATTCTATTTCTTGTCATTTCCACCTTGGCTATCAACCTGTTGCTTGGATTTTGATCCAAAATAACATATTTTCCTTCCTCAAAATACACTTTGTAGCCTTTCTGTATCAATTGGCCTATGCTCATGAGGTTGTGTTTCAACCCAGGGACATAATAGACATCAGGAATGAACTTCTTTTCTCCTTGTTTCGTCTTAATATTTAGTCCCTTTTCTATTTTCTGAAATTTTGTTGTCATTACCCAGTTTTACCTCTGATTGGGCAGATTCATCTATGCTAGAAAACAATTCTTTTGAACCTGTCATGTGGTTACTACAACCAGAACCCAAAACCATACATCTTTTGTGCTCTCTTGAGCAACATGACAAGCAATAAACATAGAACTATTATTTGAACTTCCAGAATTACATTCTTTTGAAAAATTTGCACTTTGTTTGCTTAAATCATATTGTCTTTTCTGACATTCAGTAGCATAATGTCCATATTTTTGCAATAATGACATTATATATTAGATTTGTTATGTCTTTCTTCATGTGACTGGTTGTGATAATGATTTTGAAAGGAGCTTCTGCCTCTGCCTCTGCTTGAAAACTTCGCTTGAGCTGGATTGATAACTTGAGTGTGGAGATTTGCCTCCTCTTGCATTAAACCTTCCTCTTCCTCTCCTGTTCGCAGATTTTCCTCTGCCTCTACTAATTGAAACTTAGCTCTTAAAGGCATGCTCCAAAGAGGAATTTCAAATCTATTAAGTCTTTGTTCATGGGATAACAAATATCCCATTAGCTCATCTACAGAGAGCTGAGTAAAATCCTTGGACTCTTCAATGACAACAACAATGGAGTCAAACTTGGCTGGTAGACTCCTAAGGATTTTTTCTATAATCCTTTGGTCTTCTAAGGTCTCTCCATGGGACCTGATCTGATTTACTACACCCATCACATGGGTAAAAAATGAATCAACACTATCAGATTCTTTCATTTGAATATTCTCAAAATCTCTCCTCAATATTTGAAGTTTGGCAAGTTTTACCTTGTTGGTGCCTTGATAGGCAGTTTCTAAAATATCCCATGCTTTCTTAGACCTAGTGGCTGCGCCACTCTAGAAAATATAGACATGTCCAGACCTTGTTGGATAAAAACTAAAGCTTTTGCATCCCTTTTTCTATTTTCTTTAAGCAGATCCGTGTCTGCCTATGAAAAAAGCATTATATGCAGTTTGAATTGCTGGTTCTGGGAAGCCATTTTGACAAGCTCCCAGGTATCTTGAATGCAGAAAAGGGTTTTCATTCTAATAGCCCAGTAATCATAGTTTTTGCCATTAAAAATGAGGATTTGGGGCTGGAGTAAACTGCTACTAGTTCCAGTGATGACCAAAAACGAAATGCACAAATTTAAACAAGATAATCGCAGAAATTTAAAAGATAAAAAATGCAACATGTAGAAAAACACGAGCATCATCTTCGTTGGCCTAAAATCGCGCACCCAGATTTAAGATTTTCACCTGTGAGGATTTTTGATCCTGCTCTGATACCAGATGTGGGATTAGGGATGCAAAACAAAATATATCAAATATAAACTTTTCTATTAAAATTTTGACAGAGCTTCACTGCTCAAATTTTTCATTACCAAATGCCTCATATTTATAGAGGTCTTTCAAAATAGATAGCTTCATGAGAAAGCTAGAAGACATTAAATGAGATTTTGGTGGGAGAGAAGATTTTACAATTAATTTGAAATATTCTCCAGATATTTTGTGATGAAAAATATGTCAAACTTAAATAAAGTAGTTGAGATTACACACAAATCCCAACATTAAGGATGAAGAGGTTTTGAATGAAATATCATTTTCTATACATGCTTTATTTCCCTTTATGGATGGCGTGAACACAAAATCCCACTTGCATCATGGATGGATGTGCATAACCTATAACTTAGAGGAGTAAAGAGCAGCATGGTACGCAAGATCTACCACGACCATCGTTGGGAGAATCACATATTGATTCAATTTTCGTACCATAGGTTTTTGCACATATGAGAAATCACAACGATTTTGAAACAAATGCCTCTGTTTGACCTGTTTGTTTGCACAAGAAATACACATCATATTCATGTTGCCCTTGTGGGTGGAAACCATACCTCCTGCAGGTTTCACACTTGTTAAATATTTGTCTTTTTCCCCTTTGGCTTATAGTTAATTGATTTTTAAGTTCCCCAAATTGACTCAATAATATCATTTCTATTATTCTCTTTCTAAAGATGACATTAGGTAAGAAGGAGAAGCTGATTTTTCACAGAGAAAAAATTGGAGAGGTAGAATCAGATATGCCCAATACTATGAAAATGTTCAAATAATGTCAATGCCCATAACAACCTCCTATGATATGCAATTTTTGATAACACTATCATGACACCACATTGTTTCTCAAGGAGTTGTGGTTAGATTTGCATTTTTGCTAATGGCCTTCGCCACTTTTCTTTTCTTTTGTGTTAAACCCAACTCCAACAATCCGGTAGAGTCAGATCATGGCCTTGGCAATGCTATTTTGCCTAAAAGGCCCATTTACATAAACAATGGCCAAGTCACACTTTGTGTAGGGTATTTCAATTTTATGACATCTCAGGGGCTGTTGAAGGTAGGCAGCAGGGTCCTATGCCATGGAATTGGAAAGACCCACAGAAAACTTTTGGGCATTAATGGATTTGATGTGGTTTCTTGAAGATGTCCAAAAAGACAGACTTCCTAATGAAAACCTATATGACGTTGAGTTGAGTGTAGTGACATTTACATGTTCCTCATTTCTAGCTGCTGAAATGGATCTATCTGTCAATATTGGGGGTGTTTTTATTATGCATATTCCATTATATGCAAATGCTCTAAATCCAAATACTTTACTCGAGCTCTTGCCTAATTTTAAAATTGCTTATCTGAGACGATAAGAGACCTTTCAGATTGACACTATTATTTTGTCAACTAGGTACAATCCCGCAAATGACCAATGAGTGACCAGAAAGGGGTTGCCATCAAAAAACCTAGATCACGATCTACTAGAAGAACCCAGAGCTCCAAGGATAGAATCTATTGAAAACCTCAACAACAATGTTCAATATCTCCCCAACCTTTTAGGTTACCCCCAAAATTCCACTGGCTATGTGTTTGTTGACATGTGGGCTAACAGTTACAAATCAAGTATTGGCTCATGGTTCCAGACTCACTACCCCTAGCACAACTAAAAGTTTGATATATTTTCAATTGAAACTGATTGCTCATTTGCAATAGAGTATTTACACAACCCAAAGGTAAAATTTCTTCTATTTGTTGCTTAGATCAAGAATGAAGTACGGATTGAGTGTCCAAAAGGGAAAGAGGATGTAGCAAATACTCAAGAAGTACAATCACGAAATCACTTCTTGCAAAAATTTGAAAAAGTTAGCATATAGTAGGAAATCCTGTTAACAAAACCAGACTTCCACAAAATGATGAACTTCCTTAAAATGAGTTTAGACTTATGTTCTCCATATGAGATATATTTCCATCATAATGTTTACATATTTAATATTTTCAATGGATTTGTAGTTGAATGCAACTCAAGAAATTTTTTATTATTGTCTTTGAATCCATAGATATGGGTTTTCTATAAGGCAACCCTGAAAATATGATCAGTAGAAGCGGGGAAAGTGGCTAAGTGTCAAAGAGACTTACTAAATTAAGCAAAGAGATTGTTCCCCAACTAAACATGCCATAATCACATTTTTCCGATGGCCACTAGTAAAAGGTGGCACATATACAATCAATGTTCGTGTGGGCTATTGCAGAGTCTCCATTGATTGAAATATTGGCAGAAAGAGAAGAAGTTCCATTGAAACCATCTGGACTTCGGCAGTGGATTCCATTCAACATGCAACCATCATAAATGAGTAGGGAAGTGCAGAGATGGCAGGGATTGTAAACTAGGAAGGAGCTAGCTTGGGTATATAAGGAGCAACACATGGACGACATCCATTTGTGACATTTATCTATGACATCAATCAAGATTTGAGGACTTAATTATTTAACGAGGGTGTGAGAGTAGTCTCCAAATGCGTGAAATACGAAGCAAAGTACACACTAGAAGAGGTGATGATAGTTTTCCACAATCTAGCAAAATGCATTCAACAAGTATTCCAAGTATACACAATGAGAATGGATCCCTGCAAGAACATAATAATAGACACAATATTCTTGTAGAAAGATTAAAGGGGCAAGAAGAATGCAAGAAAACACAGCAGCGGGGAAGATACATCCACAAAGCGATATTTTATTGTTTCATGATATGCACTGAGTTCAATCTATTACAAGGTAAGGAAGGCCGAATCACCATGCAAGAAGTCCACTCTGAGGGCTTGCGGCACATTGGCTTCACAAAGTAATTTTGACAGAGCTTTGTTATCTCGAAAAACTCCCCCTCTTCTGATGAGCCCAACACTCCAATTTATAGAAAAATGAGAAAAGAAAGAGAAGGGAAAAATAAAAATCCCGAAATCTGTCCTTTAACCACTTGTAAGAGGCATTAAATGGAGTAAAATGATTATATATTACTTGCGAAAAGGCTCCCCATCATGTCTAGGTGCTGCAGTGAAAAAGAATGATGACCATGCCTCTTAATTGTACTCCCAACCACCAAATGAAACACTGTTATGAACCCAGCCACGTTTTCTAAAAAATCTCGACCAATTTCTCATCAAATCTGGAATTTCTTAATTGTTGTGCATCGGGCTCGGAGCCATGATTCCAATGGTACCAATTTTGTGCGATTTCGTTGAGAAATGCAAAAGTTATGGCCTTCCTACGAGTGCGGGCGGCTATTTTGGAGTGCAGCGGGGTTTTGTCATTTGACGAGAGCGAACATTAAGCGGCTGGAGCCGAATATGTTTCTTTTAATTAAATATATCTACCCTCATTAAAAATAAGAAATCCAGTTTTTGTGGCATAGAGGACGTCGTGCTCGTTCCAGAAAGTCCAATTTTATGAAAATTGGAGCTCGGAGTCAAAAGTTATGGCCGTTTGAAGTTCACGGGTCAAATGTTGACTTTTCTTCCTTCTTAATAGTCGGCTGCGTTTGACTTTTCGCGTCTCACGCGTCCGCGCGTACTTTTTGTCTCGGCTGTCATGGACGAAAATCTCTGCCTTGGTCGATTCGGGCTTCCTTGTCCCTCTTTGAGGTGAAGACACGTGGCGAGATTCCATTCGTTGGCGGCGCTTTCGGCTTTCCGCATCCCACACGTATTTTTGCCCAACTGTCGAACGAAAGTCCCTGGCGGTCGGTTCGCGTCCTCCGCGTACTTTTGTCCCAAGCCCCTGATCGCTTGCTGGGACAAATATCTCAACTGGCTTGAAATGGTGACTTGTGCAAGGCCGGCCGATCCAGCGTCCGTGGCGTGCCATTTTTAGCCCGGTATCCCAAACTACGTGAAACAAGACTTAGGCAATTTTTTCCCTCTTTTGGCCGATTCGGCTTTTCGTGTTCCTTGCGTCCCAGCGACCCGTATTCGCTGACCGACCGCTTTGGCGGCTTCACCGATTTTCGCGCCCGAGCGTCCCAACTGTCCCGGAGACCGCCTGGACTAGGACTTAGCCGATTTTCTTCATTTTTTCGGCACCAAGCTTGGCTTTTGCAAATTTTTCACATTTTTAAAACTTGTTGGGTTTTCTTCTTGGACAGGAGAGTTAGAAAGAACTCCGAGGAGACCCGAAACACGATTTTGGGCCTTAAATCAATCTATTTGCTTGGGACTAAAGAATTTGATGCATGTTATCAAAATTACCTTGAGGGGTGAATTTTGGATAACAATTTTGGTGACTTCAGTGGGGTTATCTGCTGTAGGATAAAGAACGACCGATTGCTTGTAGCAATCCATTGGGCATGGAGTCATGTTTGATAACCTCTCGGTGATGTGGAATTGAAAGTCTGTATCTTTGAGCCATTGAAACATTTGTTGAGCTGGTTTTCCCTGCAGGCTGCAAATTCTTTTCGAAGGCTCGATGGGTATAAACATGCACATACTAGAAAGCGTGTAGGACATGTGCACAAGCACTTAGGGAAATAAAAACTACTCTATCAGCAGTACAATGTGCATAAGCACTTAGAGGAATGGAAATTCTAAATTAATATTTACAAGGGTGAAAAGCTATCTTTCTAGTAGCAACGTTTGAGATAGATCCCATTGACTGGAATCTGCAATTCTTCACCATCCAACTTAGCCAGTCGGAAGGCATTGCTACCTTTGCATTCAATGATCATGTACGGGCCACTCCAAATGGCATCGAACTTGGAATGCTTTCCCGGTTTTGCACGATCTGCATCCCATTTCAACACTAGATCTCGATTGGAAGGTTCTAGCCTTGGCTTTCCTATCAAAAGTCTTCTTGATCAAGGCTTGATCCTTCTCTATATTACATCTTTGCATGCTCTCGATTTCTTGGAGCTCCATTAATTGCATATCTAACCTCCATGGGTTCAAACTCGGCTAGTTCTAATCGTTTCATGAGTTCCAATCTTGTGCAACTCGAGTGATATAGGTAACTTTGTTTCTTTCCGTCTGCACAAGCTTGTATGGAGAGCTTCTGTAGACCTCTTGGGTGTGATCCTATCAGCCCATAGGGCTGATTTGAGCTTTGCGTGCCAAGTCCTTTGATTCTCATCAAGAGTCGATGATTCTTAGTAGATTCTTGTTCGTAGAGTCTGACTTGGCCATTACCACGAGGGTAATAGTTCGACGAAGTCTTTGAGATACACACAATTCTTGATAGCTCATTCGGTGATCTTTGTGCAAGGAATGCCAATGCATTGTTCGATATGGTAGTGGCGGGGGCATCAAACCTTGTGACTATCCCTTCATAGAAATCTAAGATATTAGATTCATTTGCCTCTTGAGTGCCACTGCTTGGTCCACTTGGTGAAATAATCCGTTCTTGTAAGTATCCACTTGTGGCCTTGACTGAATTGGGATTGATAACCCTAATGAAGTCAATCCCCATTGCATGAATCGCTGATCCACTTGAAATTGGACGAAGGGCAGCCTGCTAACCTTTCTTTCCCTGTGAAGAATGCACATTTCTTGCATTTCTTAACCCATGAGTAGCAATCATTGAACACAGTAGGCCAATAGTAACCACTTTCATGATTTTGAGAGCATGTCACTCGTGGAAGCAAAGTGGCCTCCTGCTTCCCTGTCATGGAACTCGTGTAAGATCTTCTCAACTTGACCTGTTCCAATACATCTTAATAGAACACCATGGATGTCTTTCTTGAACAAGACACCATTAATGAGTACATATGGGATAGCTTGTAATCTAAAGTATCTCCTCTTTGCGTTGCTCACTTTTGGAGGGCACAATCTATTTGGAGGTAATGCACCAAGTCTTGAGTCCAACATGGGATGAGTGCATCATCAGCTGGTTGGTCTTGATCGTTCTGAAGTAGTAGGACAACATCTTCTTCTCCTTTTGACCCGTCTGGTTGTTTGGAAGCGAGCTGCTCACACAAGCCTTTGCCACGAACTAGCTTGGTCACTTTGATTTCAATATCATATTCCACCACCGAGTGATCAACCTGCTCTCTTCTCCTTTAAATCCTTGTTTAGGAGGAAGTCCTTGACACCAACATGAGACACTAGCAGTTGAATCTTATTGTTTGAGACCAAGTGTCTGAACTTCTTCAAACTTCTGATGACGGCAAGGACATGCTTTTCGATGAAAGAATACTTTATTTCGTAATCTTCCAAGGTTTGAGTGAAGAATGCTATGGGCTGTTACGAACCTTCTCTATTCAAATTTGTGTCAAGATAGGCATTTGAGATTGTATGATTCGATCCTCCAAATGCATACAACATGAAGTCCTTTGAAAAGTTTGGGTTGATAAGAGTTGGAGCTTGTGATATTGCATGCTTGATGTTTTCAAAACTCTCTTTGCCTTCTGCTGTCCATTTGAATGCCAGACTCTTCTTCAACATCATTGTTAAAGGCTTCACAAGAGTGGCAAAATTAGGCACAAATCTGCGGACAAAGTTTATCCTTCCCAAGAAGCTTTGAAGAGATTTCTTGTGGTGTGGCAATGGAAGTGTTCGGATGGCTTGACCCTTTCAGGATCAATTGTTAGCTCTTCCTAGAGACAATGTGACCCAACAATTTGCCTTCATGTGCCAGAATATATACTTCTTTGGATTGATGACACTCGAACCTTCTACACCTCACGAAAGACTTGCGAGGTGAAAGAGATGGTCTGCTTTGCATTCTTTGAGAAGACAGTGATATCATCTAGGTATACTCGACACTATCTTGTTGATCAAGCCTTTGAACGCTATATCCATGGCTGTATTGGAATCACGGGGGTTCATTAGCTAGGCAATATCCTAGACGTGGGTTCATATTGAGGTAATTAAAATTAATAAAATTAAATTCAATATACCGGTAGACATGAGGGGGTGAAAGGGTTTAATTTATTAATGTTTTGAATCGGGGATTGGGGTAGGTTAGAGAGATGGGCCAAAGGAAATAGAGGTTTACTTTTAATATAAAACTAAAACGTTTGAACCCTAGTTTTTAAAAGTAAATACCTTAAAATTGCTAAAAAGGAGTGTGGTCATAAATTAAATTATAACCTCTTTTTAATAAATAAATCTAGATTCTTAACCAAGAAATAATAAGATGGTAGAAAACTAGAATTGAGTATGCTTTTCAACACAAGTGATATTATTTCACCATCTTAATTATTTGAAGAACTATTGATAAATGAATAAAGCTTAACATATATAAGGTGACTTGTAATATGTATTCAATGGCGAAGGAACTATCTTTAAAGGAAATGCATATTAAAAAAATTGAGTGAGAAATATAATATGTTTTTGTCTAATATATTGGGGTAGAAATAAAAAGGGGTAAATAAAATTGTAATTGAAAAATGGGTAAGTAAGGTACATGGAAAAAATAGGGGTATTTTCATTCTAATAATATATTAGAGGGGGTATTATCAATTGAATAATTAGAAGTAGAAACTAGAATTAAGGGTATTCTTTAATACCCTTGAGCATACGTGCACGATTTGCTATACCATACTTCTACTAAGTGAATCCCCGTGGCTGGAATGTTGCTCCGGCATTTGACAGTCCAAATGGCATCTTCTTATAAGCATACGTGCCCCATTTTGTAGTGAAGGCCATCTTGAATTGATCTTCTTCCTTCACCATTATCTGATTATAGCCTGAATATCCATCTAGCAATGAAAACCTTTCTGAACTAGCTACAACTTGCAATATTTGTTCCATTGATGGAAGCGGATAATGATCTTTGAGTGATGCTCTATTTAGATCGCGAAAGTCCACACACAATCTTATTTCTCCATTTCTCTTTCTTACTGGCACCAAGTTTGCAACCCAACTTGAGTGTTTGATGGGGAAGATAATATTGGCCTCAATAAGCTTACTTAACTCTTTTCTCATGAGAGGTTCGATATGAGGATTTACTGGCCTTTGCTTTTTCCTAACAGGCTTGGATTCCGGATCCAACTCAATAGTATGTTGTGCCAACTTTGGGTTGAAACCTCTTAAATCTTTGTAAGTCCAGCGAAGACATCGGGAACTCTTGACAAAGTGAACAAAATCGGATTTATCTTGTGAGGTACTTACTTTTGCCAATTTGCGATGTATTGCCTTCTTCCACTAAAATAGGCTTTGAATCTTCACCCTTTACTTGAATGTTCGCTTTCTCCTTCAGGAACTTATTATTCGGGTTGAAGATTGACTCAAGGTTATGAGGCCTTTTGGCGGTTTGTTGGTCCTCGGTTGCACCACTTGGTCACCATACTGCTACTCCAGCTTGTTTTGATTCATGGCGGAGAACTCGGCTTCTTCTTGTAGGAAATTAACAATTTCTTGATCATTCTCGAAGACTTGCCAACTTGTATTATTATTCGGAAACAGTGGTCTCACAACCAATTTGATATGAGGTGAGATTTCTCACTTTTGATACTTTCTACAACATCAAACGTAGCCCTAATTGTTGCCCGTGTGTCGGCTTCATTCTTTTCTTGGGATGGAATTGATGCCAAAAGCTTCAAAATCTTCAATAAGATCCCATACCCGATTTTTGTAGTTCTTCAAGTGAGATCATTTTTGGCAGCATTTTTCCTTTGACTTGTTTACGATCAGCTCACTATCACCAAATACTTGTAAATTCTTGATGCCTTTCTTCTTTGCCCGGTCACGATCCATGAATTAAGGCTTCATACTGTTGTGTTGTTTGAGCAAGAAAACGGAAACAGGAAGGCTGAGTAATACCTTATACCTTGCGGTGAAATGAGCATAGCTCCTCCTCACGCACCTTGTCTACTCCTTGACCCATCAAAGAACAATTGCCATACTTCATTCTTGTCTTTATGATCTTACTTGGTGATCTTTGGGAGAGGTTGATTCTCTTCATGTAAACAATAAACTCCTAGCTCGATTCTTCTATTTCTTGATAAGGATAAAAAACATGCACCTTGCTTACCCATTCATTAAGAGTCAAATATGGGATGCTTCGACCTTGGTGTCGGCTTCATCGATGCTTGGATAATCTTCTTGATCAAACACGAACAATTGGTATTGATTTGGCTTGGAGTGTAAGGCTCAATATGAAAGTTTGCAATAGGGTCGAGATCGATTGTGGCCTTAGTTCCATATCTTGTTCTAAACAACATGTGTAACCAATCCACGAAAGATAGCCTCCGATTTTAGCGGTGAAGTCTCTTGACAAACACAATGCGAAAAGAGTGGTGGTAGGTCTATGACCGACACATCTTGTAACACTATTACGTTGGCACATGCGTGCGGTGTGAGGCTCAAATCTTTGATTACTCCAACCGTTGTCACCGCTGTCCTGTCTAATTGCACTACACCCTTGGAGATGACTTCATATTGGAGTCTAATTGATCGCCTATCTGTTTTTGGCATGGTAGAGCTGCTTGCTCTAAAGTCGATCATGCAATTATGCACTGACTTGTCTCCTATGATCAATGAAACATAAAATGGAGGGGGCTTCAACATTTTACGTTGCTTGCCCTCCATGATTCCCTTTCAGTGGCGGCGTTCGTGAGTACCTTCTCTTGCATTTGGACTTGTTGATTGAAGTTGACCGGTCCTTCATGGCAGCTTGTAGCAAATCTCTTTGGCTGCGATGGATAGTGATTCTCACATTGATATGTTTACATTTGTCTTCTTTATCGATCAATGATATTAAATGGAGATGAAGTATCCCTCTCTTGTCCTTGGCTGCACATTCGTTCCTTGCACATGGGCAGCAACAGCGACATTTGGGTTGGCCTAGAAGCTGCTTTTAGGCAATCCTTGCGTGCTTGGGATTGCATTTTGTTTTGCCAATAGTTTGTGGAGTGAAGGTCGTGAATTACTCGAGGCCAATGGTGTTCTTCACCCAAATTTCTCCTCTTTGACCTTGTGTTGGCTGCAACACTTTGAAAGGGTATTTGATTCATACCATAGAAATCCTCACTACCCGATTGACAAGAGTAGTTTCATTCGGAGATGTTCCTTGTTGAGGTGTTTCTTGCTTTTGATCCTCTTCGTGCATTTGGACCCTTGCGACCCACCAATGGTTTGCACCATAAGAGCCTAATTTAATGCACCGTTAAAGCACATTGATTGGTTATGTGGTCGATTGCATGGAAAAACCAATCATATTCTTGGGCCATGTTATTTTGGTGGCACAATGCTTTAGAAGAAGATACGACATTGGGGTTATAGGGCTGAAATGGTCTATTAGTGGGAGGCCTTACTTGGCTTTGATTTTGATTTGCAACCTGAGTTGGTGACCTATTTTGTTGGTATGGGGGCTTAGCACAGTGCATGCGCTTGAGGCGATACGGTCTAACACTTTGAGCTTGCTTTGTCTTTTGATAGTAACCAGCGCATTTCCCAAAATTTGCAATTGTTTCATGACCTCTTGGAGTTCATTTGAAGTACTAGAGGATGAAGTAGAAGTTTCTTTTGAACTTTGATTTTAGGAGTGGGAATAGGAGCCAAAGTGGGTGCTTGACTAGTGCTTGGATTTTCTAAATTTGGATACAAGGGCATGGAAGGTCTAGGGTTAGTTTGCCGGCTTGGATCAAACAATTTTCAGCCCTAATGGCAATCTTATAAGCAGCAGGTAAGGTTGTGCCTCCCATAAATTGAATTAACATAGAAATATCGAGAATTCAAAGCCTTAAGATAGTATAGAAAAGCACCTTAGGCATTTGTTGGACGGCTGACCCCTTTGGAATCCTATCCCAAGACCTTTGAAATTTGAAGTTGAAGTCGGTCAATTTGCTCGTTGGGAGTTCTCTTGATAGTTGTCAATTGTTCTAGTAGAGACAAATTGTCTCCCTTTTCCCCAAGCTGTTCATGAAGAACTATGCATAAGCGATTCCAATTTGTGATAGAACCAACTCCAAGGCTCTTAAACCATTGCAATGCCTTCCCTTTGAGCGAAGATGCCAATGATTTTGACCACATCCATTTCATTTATCTCATGGATTGCGCTGAGACGTGGCAATGTCTTTGACATGATCATCGGGAGTGGTATGATTTTCTCCGGTGAAAAATGGAATGTTCTTGGCTGCAATTGGGCGGATTACGTGCATTGAGGGCAAGTGGGCTCACTTGCCCGGTGAAGTTGACAAAGGGATTCGACGGTTGCGCCATTACGATCGGCTTTGAGAACTCTTGTTGATTGGACGAAAGGTCTACCGAGGTGGAGGTGTAGAGAGAGTTACGGTTAGGTGGAGATGGAGATCTTTGAGCTCTTCTTCCTCTTCTTTCTCTACGGAGATAGATGTAGATAAACAAACAATCCTTCTTCCTTAGTTTTTGACACTCCGGTCTCGTATTCTTCTCATAAATTTGCCGGGCTTGGACTGCTGAAACCAACGGATTATGCCTCTTTTGGAGTCGCCAGGATGTGCGATTTTAAAGCTCCTTCGGCGTTTGGAACTTACAACAAGTGCACATCGATCTTGTTGCAATGAAAGTAAAGACCTCTAAGGTCCCAAGGGCGTGTCGAAGCTGTTATCACCGAATCACATCACCCCTCTATTCATATAAGTGCATATACTTGAACTCACGGTGTGATTGGATAACATGGGTACTATCTCGAGTTGTGGGACTTGCTACTTGAGATAGACCTCCGAGAGAAAGCCGGTTCTTGCTCTTAAACTACATACACAATCTACTCTAATGCAAGTGAAAATAACTATTCTAATCTAATTCTCGAGGACAGGGGAGAGAGAATGTATAAAATGAAAGTCTACACTAAAGCGGTGATACACCGGAAAAGAGGGTGAGAGTAGTCTCCCGAATGCGTGAAATACGAACAAAGTACACACTAGAAGAGGTGATGATAGTTTTCCACAATCTAGCAAAATGCATTCTGTGATATTCCAAGCATACACAATGATAATGGATCCTGGTTGAGAACATAATAATAGACATAATATTCTTGTAGAAAGATTAAAGGGGCGAAGAATGCAAGAAAACACAAAAGCGGGGAAGATACATCCACAAACTGATATTTTATTGTTTCATGATATGCCATGATTCAATCTATTACAAGGTAATGAACTGGATCACCATGCAAGGAGTCCCTTCTGAGGGCTGCGGCACATTGGCTTCACAAAGTAATTTTGAGAGCTTTGTTATACGAAAAACTCCCCTCTTACAATAGGCCCAACACTCCAATTTATAGAAAAATGAGGAGAGAAAGAGAAGGGAAAAATAAAAATCTCGAAATCTGTCCTTTAACCACTTGTAAGAGGCATTAAATGGAGTAAAATGATTATATATTACTTGCAAAAGGCTCCCCATACTCGACCAGTGCAAATTGCGGCGAGAAAAGAATGATGACCATGCCTCTTAATTGTACTCCAACCACCAAATGAAACAAAGTTATGAACCCAGCGGCGTTTTCTAAAAATCTCGACCAATTTCTCATCAAATCTGGAATTTCTTAATTCTTTGTGCATCGGGTCGGAGCCATGATTCCGATGGTACCAATTTTGTGCGATTTTGTTGAGAAATGCAAAAGTTATGGCCTTCGAGTGGGCAGCTATTTTGGGTCAGCGGGCGTTTTTGTCATTTGGGAACGAACATTAAGCGATTTTTCACGGAGCCGAATATGTTTCTCTTAATTAAATATATACACCCTCATTAAAAATAAGAAATCCAGATTTTGTGGCATAGAGGACGTCGTGTTTTTTGCGTTCGGAAAGTCAATTTTATGAAAATTGGAGCTCGGAGTCAAAAGTTATGGCCGTTTGAAGTTCACGGGTCAAATGTTGATTTTCTTCCTTCTTTGTCCACCGTTTCGGCTTTTAGCGTCCCATGCGTCCCTCGCGTATTTTGTCTCGGCTGTCTGGATGAAAATCTCTGCGCCGGCCGATTCGGGCTTCCTTGTCCCTCTTTGAGGTGAAGACACGTGGCGAGATTCCATTCGTTGGCGGCTCTTTCGGCTTTCCGCGTCCCACGCGTACTTTTGGCCCAACTGTCCCAGACGAAAGTCCCCTGTTTCGGCCAAATCAGCCGGTTCGCGTCCTCCGCGTACTTTGTCCCCAACCGTCCCAGATGCACGGGAAAAATATTTCGAACCGCCGAAATGGATTGACTTGTGCCAAACCGGCCGATCCGCGTCCGCGTAGCGCTTTTGGCCCAAGCTATCCCAAACCGCACGAAACAAGACTTAGGCAATTTTTTTCCCTCTTTCGGCCGATTCGGCTTTTCGCGTTCGTTGCGTCCCCAAGCGTCCCGATCTATCTGCGCGGACCCGCTTTGACGGCTTTTCGCCGGTCGCGCCCGACGTCCCGATCGTCCTGCAGAGACCGCTGGACTAGGACTTAGCCGATTTTCATCATTTTGGCACCAAGCTTGGCTTTTGCAAATTTTCACATTTTTAAAACTTGCTGGGTTTTCTTCTTGGATAGGAGAGTTAGAAAGAAGCCGAGGGGACCCCAGAAACATGATTTTGGGCCTTAAATCAATCTATTTGCTTGGGACTAAAGAATTTGATGCATGTTATCAAAATTACCTTGAGGGGTGAATTTTGGATACAAAGTATCATCGGAGTTAGGATTTCCCGGGAGGATCGGGAAAAGACTACTTTTACTCTTTTGAATCGGGTAACTTTGCCTATATTGTAATGCATTTTGAGTGCGAAAAAAGTGCACATTGTATTTTTGCGCATAATAGTTTAGGCGTTTAAATAGTTTATTGACAAGTTCTTACAGGTTTATTTAGATGATTGGATGGTGTATGGCCTTGTTAAGGATCATTGTGACAATCATGTGCTTAATGTTTGAAAGATGTAAAAATTGAGTATCTCTTTGAACATCAAGAAGTGCATATTTGCTACACCATTTAGAATATTGTTAGGACACATAATCTGCATGTGAAGGTTTGTTGGTTGATCTACCCTCTTTGTTGTAATCATTATAGGCCTAAAAGAACCTACCCGGTGAGTGAGGTGCGTGGATTTTGGTTCATACAAGATATTATAGGAATTTTATTAAAGGATATGCCAAAGTTGCTGCACCATTGGAGGGTTGACTTCGAAAGGAAAATGTACGTTCTACGGGGGAGAACCACAACATCGCGCATTGAAGACATTAAAGTAGAAACTTACTACCGCACCTATTCTACATTTTCCTTCGTGGGAGAAACCATTTCATGTACATGTGGACGCATCTAGTACGACCATTGGCATCATGTTGGCTCAACCCGAAGAAGGTATTATAGATCATCCTATTTGTTTTCTAGTAGAAAGTTGACTCTGTGAGAACAAAATTACACAACTATAGAGCGTGAAGCTTTGTCGATGATCTATACACTACATAAATTCAGATAATACCTAATAGTTACACCATTTGTCTTTTATACAAATCACATGACATTGAAGTATTTGATAATCAAGCCCATTTTACAAGGATGCATATGCAAATGGGTACTCTTATTTCAAGAATTTGATTTCACGGTTGTGGTAAAACAAGGAAAAGTAATTCTAGACCATACCATTTATCCGAATACGATTAGGAGAAGAAGCATAGGCTATTGAAGATACCATGCCCGATGCTGCGATTATACAAGTTACAATACGCACCATTAGAAATTGAGGACATTGTTGTCTTTTTACAAACATGTATGGCACGAAGGAATGAAATCCTTGGAGAAGAAACAACTTGCTATACGTACGACCCCTACATGTTGATTAGTGGTGATCTGCATACAAATTAGGCGGGATGAAGTATTGCACCGTTGCATACTAGAACAAGAGAGCACATATATTGAGGAAGCTCATGGTGGTATTTTAGGTGGCCACTATGCGGTGACGCCACTACGCGCAAGATTCTACTCATTTGGATTATCGTAGGAGACCCTGTATAAAGATTGCAAGGATTATTGCAAGGCTTGTGATCAATGTCAACGTCTTGGAAAACTAGGTCAACGAGATGAGATGCACTGAGACCTATTCCTAGTGCAGAGCTGTTTGAGAAATGGGCTATAGATTTTGTGGGTCCTATTTCCCTAGCCGCGCACGAATTTGATCGTCTTTATATCATTACTTACATAGACTACACGACAAGGTGGGCGGAAGCAACACCTACAAAGAATTGTATAATGTCTACATCAACCATGTTTCTAAGGGAAAATATTATTACAAGGTATGGATGTCCTTTAAGTTTTACCAGTGATAGGGCACACATTTTCTTAATGAGACAATCAAAATTTTATTAGATGAATTCATGATTGCACACCATAAGACTACACCATATCATCTTTAGGAAAATGGGACTGATGAGGCTTTTAACAAATTTTGAGCCAAACATTGACAAAAATCTGTGATGTTGGAAGAAAGGATTGTAATGATAAAGTGTATGCAGTACTTTGGGCATATCGAATAACATATAAAAGGTTGAACAAAGCCACACCATTTCAATTAGTGTTTGGCGTAGAAGCAATTCTTCCTATGGAATTTATGTTGCCTTCTTTACATATTGCACACTTTGGAGGTCTAGTCTGCTGAGCAAGCATTAGAAGACGGATTGAAAAGTTAATCAAGGCTGAACAAACGACGATCCATAGCACGTTAGAGTAAAAAAACAAGAAAAGGCCAAGCGTAAAGCATGGTATGACGGGCACATCGGGGATAAAAGCGTTTGAGATTTAACAAATGGTGCTCCTTTATGATTCAAAGTTTTGCACCATCGGGAAAGCTCAAGGTACATTGGTTGGGGTCGTATGTTGTCACTCACATACTTGAAACAAGCGCTTGTCAATTAGAGGCGCTTGATGGAATATAGTTACCTGGATACTTCAACGGGAGTAGGTTGAAGCCCTACTATAAATAAGTCTTCTTGGTGTTTGTAATAAGGCAGTATTGCCATTTAGATTAGGTTTTCAATTATGTATTTTCCTTAATGTATTTCCTTATTTTTCGTTATGCTTTGTCAATTTAGTTGTTTTTTGTGTAATAAGTGCATTTACGCGCTAGAAGCTAATTACTATTTGAAGAATTTTTATGCACAGAGGACTACACATACCCTTAGTGTGGGGTAGGTTATTGATATCCAGGTATAAGAATGTTGAAAATAAGTCCACATGAAAGGAACAAACTACTACGGGTGCTATTAAAAGTTGGAGAATTGAAAGAAATTGCTTGGAAACAAGGACCATAGATGGAGATGAATGAAGAAACAAGTATAACGCGAGGTAAGCAAAGGCCATGGGAACTACCAAGGGAAGGCGCAGTGGCGAGGTACTCGGGTGCATGGAGATGCAGTTGAATAGAAGTCTGTGGCTAAGAGGTAGGAAGGTGTGCTAGAAGGTTATAGCTTGGGCGTGAAGATGTATCGCACGGAAAGAACAAAATGGTTGTTTAATGAGAGGATTGTTAGTAGGTGAAGGAGCAATAAATGCACTAACTTTTTGAAAATCTATATAAGGATGGGATGCGAGTTCATTTTTACCATTGTAATCACGATAATTTGAAAGAGCCAAGTGTGACTGAGATGTGAGAAGAGTATTCAAGTGTGAAGAGTGTGAATCGAGACGAGACGAGCATATTTGTGTGCAGAGGAAGCTTGTGTCCCTAGTTGCGAAGGGTTTGAGCAAAGCAAGGCATTACAAAAGAGCTAGGGCACGTAATTTTAACTAGGGCATGTTGAATCAAGCTAGGGTTTGGGTTTGCACGTTGCAAGAGATAAAAGGTGAGTATTTGAAGCGAGGAGATTGCGCAGTTATAGATGACACAAAGAAAGCACATGACAAGAGTAAAAGGGAAGAAGAAGGTTGAAGTGGAGGTTGAAATGACTCCTGAGAGTAATTTATTAGAAATGCAGTATCTAGAGGGTGTTATTGTGGGTCAGGAATGGGATTCCCACATCTGGAAGAGAAAAATCAGTGAGTACAACCATCATACTGTTTGAAAATAAAGAAAGAGATGGATGTGTTATTAAACACAAAGATGAATAAGTGCACTAATGAAGAAGACACACCGGTGTACGATGATCTTTGGTGAGAAGTTGTTGAAGTAGATTGGAGTTTACCAGTTGTATGAGCACCCCTACTTTAGGAAATATGAACCCTTGTATGTATCGGTTGATGAGCGGGGTAGATGAAGATTTCTTCTATTTTGCGGGACGCTTGAGTAAGGATTACAACCGCATTGGTCTCAACAAGATAGGAGTTGAAAGGCACGGGGTAGATCTACATAGTGATTTAATTGATAAAGCCACAATCCTGGAGACAAGGAAGGAGTTGGGGTATACCAAGGGTTTACGTGGCATGGACATTGATAATTAAAGAAATCATTTGCCGACACTAAAATTTTCCTCCATAATTTCTATTTCATTAATGTATGTATTAGGAATAGGATGTTGTTAAGTATAATTAGTAGTAGCGTCGATAGAAGATAACGGCGCGCCGTCGATGTGTGTAGCCAATAATGTGGAGTACGGTGCAGAATTAGTCAAAGTACAATAGGAATGTTGTAAAAAGTAAATATTTGTCGTAAGTGGTAGGTAATGTTAAAATGTCAAAGTTTGGGTAATTAGAGAAGTAGGGTCTACATGATTAAGAATTAGAAATATTATATTGGTAATAAGGACAAGGAGTGAGGTCATAAATATTGTGTATTTTATTCGTAAAAAGTCTAAAAATGTGGAACCCATGTAAAATGATAAGGTTTATCTTATCTTAAGAGATAAGCTTACATGTACGAGATAAGAGTTAATGTATGAAATATGATTCGTCGAGTGGATTTCTTATCCTATCTTAGAGATATGATGGATAAGCTGGAAGTTCTATAAATAGAGAGGCCACCCCCTCGTTTAGCATAGAAAGAAGTAGTGAGAAATATTGTAGGAAGTGTGCAAAGGAAGCCATCAGTTAAAGGTGTGTTGAAGAAGCCATCGAGAGGTGTAATTGTAAAGTTTCTCCCATAGTCTTGTTGAAGTACCTCATGGGTGAGATTGTAACAATTTCATGTTAATATTATAATTTACTTTGATATTTCAGATTTGTCATCATTCCGTCTTATCATAGTCGATGGTATTCTTGTGTTCGGTTGTTGTTTTGTTTCAGATTACATCCACCAAACTAAAGCGTGTATTAGTAAATAATCATAAAGACCTGAGTTCCCGGTGAAGAATTATCATAGTGCCGGATTGGTGATGACATTTTGGTTCCGTTGCCGGGACCATTCCTCGTTGGTGGATTTTCTGGAGAGATATTCCCACTTAGTCAAAAATCAATTGGAGGGTAACCTTGTTTTTACTGTGCATAGTAGTTACCATGGTAAAGTCATTTTTACCGTGAATAGTAGTTACCATGATAAAGTCATTTTTGCTGTGAATAGTATTTATCACAGTAAAGTCACTTTTTACCGTGAATAGTATTTACCGCATGATAACTTCACTTTTTAGTGAATAGTGTTTACCACGGTAAAATCGGTTTTACATGATAAGTCAAGTTTTACCATAGTTTACCGTGGTCATTTCTATAGTAATTCCAATTATTTGTGCACATAAGTCTTGTTGATTGTATTTGTGGGTTGGTATTTCACGGTGGTTACTTTTGAAAATGGGAAAGATTCTGTTTTTTGATTCAATCTAATAAAGATGCTTCTTCTTTCATTCAAGAGTTTAAACGATCTTGTATTTGTAATGGCCTCATAAGAAGGGAATAATGGACTGAATTTTTCCTACCTTTTTGGATGGTTCAACACTTAGGTTGTTTGAAACACTAGGTGATAACGTGAAAAATTCATGGGATTTATTAGCTGAAAGTTTTCTTGAAGAATTTGGTGAACAACGAGAGATATGAGACCTCATGATCGAGATCACAAGGCTAGCCCAAGGAGAGAAGGAGAAGATAAGAGATTATCATGCTCGTGTTCTAGAGCTAAGGAGGAAGCTCGATGCCCAGATCCGGAAGGAAGGACTAGCGGATGTGTTGATGAATGGCGTGGATAATCTCCTTTGTAAGCACTTCATTCTTGGGATGAAGCCAGAGATCAGACAACGAGTGAAGTATGACCGCCCAGCTACCATTGAACAAGCAAAGGAGATTGCAAGAAGGCAAGAAGAAAGCATGGAAGAGGAGCCCAAAGAAATTGTTAAAGTAGAGCCTACACCGGCACCTTTGGTCCAGAATCCACAACCACTCCCGGTGAGCACAAATATTTCTCCTAGTACATCTACTGAGTATGAAGATCTGCTTAGGAAGATGGGCCAGTTAACTATTAATCTTCTTCAAGGAAAGGAATTTAGTTCTCAGGGAGGAGATAGAGGTCCAAAAAGAAATATTTACTGAAGTTGTTTGTTATAGTTGTTATAAAAAGGGTCATTATAAGTATAATTGTCAGGATAGAGCTTCTACACACAGTACGAGAGATAATGATAAAGGAAAAGTACCATGAATTCTCTTGATATATTAGATAAGAGTAGAAATAATGAAGTAGATGTGTTTGTAACAAAAAGAAAGAAATAAAAAGATAATCAAGATGGGCCCGATCCTAAGAAGATGAAAGGAGAAACTAGTAAGAAACATAGGAGAAGAAAGTTGGGTGTGCAAGATTTTACGATTTCACAGGGCAAGGACCATACTCCATCTTGGAAGATCTGTCCAAAAGGCTGCCAAATATTACATATGGTCAACTCTTGGCTATGTCTTTTGAGAAGAGGCGGGAGTTGCGAGGTGGACTCAATGCTCGAAGAAGGAAGGAGGTTGAGGTCACTGTGTTGGAGGCAGAGGAAGATCCTTATGCTCTACTGGAGGTATTATGTAATGGTATTTCAATTCATGATGTCTTAGTTGATGGAGTGTCTTTGCGATTAATGTAATGACCGAGTGTCCTGTAATGAATATGTTGGGTTTAAAATTGATCGCCCTTGACACTTATGTTAAGGTCATTAAATAAAGGAAAAACTAAACCGGAAGGTGTAGTTTCAAATGTGGCAATCTCTGTTATGGGTGTGGTATGTGTGGTAGACTTTCGGGGATGAAAAATGGCTTTGCATTGCGTACCCAATGCTGCTTTGGGAAGACCATGGCTAAGGAGAGTTCATGCAATAAACTCTTTGGAATGAAGGTTTCATGACACTTGGACATGGTAGAGAGGGTGAAGATAAATGTGATCCTCGACATCATAAGACAAAACCGGTGGATTCAAGTGATGAAAGCGATGATTGGACATCCTCGATTACTCTAGTACCATTGAAGTGGACACTTAAGATGAATAAAGCGAGGTGGATGTTTGATCATGGATATCCTTCCCAGTCACACCAACTCATGACCCCATAAAATTATCGAAGAAGAAGATGATCGTCTCCAACAAATAAAGATTGGTGATCTTTGTGATGGAGAGTGAGAAGGAATTCTACCTCCATATCTTTCGAAGGTACATACACCTATTCACTTTTGATTACAAGGAACTCCGTCAAGTAAAATTTGGGTAGAACATTGTATTGACTGGTAGATGGTGTTAAGCCCATAAAACAAATGCCATATAGAATGAATCCTAATTTTTCCAAGGTAAAAGAAGAAATATATAAGTTGCTTGATGCGGGATTCATATTTCTTTGTGGAGAATTCGAGAATGGGTTTCTCCCATTGTGATCTCAATAAAAAATAATAGGAAGCTACGCATTTGTGTTGATTACGGGAAGCTTAATAAGGCAACAAAGAAGGATCATTACTCTCTTCCATTTTGGATCAGATCTTGGACGAAGTAGGTTTGGCAGAGTGCTATAGTTTCTTTGATGGATATAAGCGCTATAATCAAGTTCGTATAGAGAAAGATCAGTGAATACCACGTTCACCACTCCTTGGGAACGTTCGCTTATAGAGTTATGCCTTTTAGGTTGTGTAATGCTCGATAACATTCCAGCGTTTGATGAATAGGGTGTTCGAACCCTACATTGGGACTTTCATCGAGTATTTACGGATGATTTTTGCATCTATGGGAGCAAGTTGGACCACCGCACCCAAATGGAGACAACATTTCAAAGGTTAGATGAAGCAAAAGCCTCACTAAACCCTACAAAGTGTGTTTTTGGATGTTCTAAAGGTGTTTTGTTAGGGCATGTTGTATCAGAGATGGTATTGGTGCGATCACGATAAAGTTTCAAAAATCAAAGAGTTACCATTTCGGTTGGCTTATGACATTGATCCAGCTCTTTCTATTGAGTTTGATATTCCCACGATCGAGTTATGGAAAATAAAAGGATGGATGAAAGTGATTCGATAAAGAAAGGTTGGTACATCTTCATTTCTAGAGGAAATGAGGGAAATAGCTAAAGATACAAGCTATAAGAAGAAAGTGAAGCGAGAAGGAATACTTTGATCAAAAGATCAAGTGGTCTCCATTTCATGTGAATGACTTGGTCCTAGTATATGATTCGGATACAAAAAAAGAAGACGAGAGAAAATTTCTTCTAAAATGGATGGGGCCCTACAAGATAGCAGGTTGTGCATGAAAATGGTACGCGTCTGACTGGAGGAATTGGATGGCACTCCCATTACGAAATGGGTCAACCATGACAAGTTAAAGATTTTCCAAGCACTAGAATAGTCTACTCAGGGACGGAGTAGAAGCTAAGAAAGGGGAAGATGTCGACACTAAAATTTTCCTCCATAATTTCTATTTCATTAATGTATGTATTATGAATAGGATGTTAAGTATAATTAGTAGTAGCGTCGATAGAAGATAACGACGCCGTCGATGCGGTGTCGCCAATAATGTGGAGTACGTGTGATCAAAGTCAAAGTACAATAGGAATGTTGTAAAAAGTAAATATTTGTAAATGGCTTGGTGGAGTAATGTTAAAATGTCAAAGTTTGGGTAATTAGAGAAGTAGGGTCTACATGATTAGGAATTAGAAATATTATATTGGTAATAAGGACAAGGAGTGAGGTCATAAATATTTTGTGTATTTTATTTGTAAAAGTCTAAAAATGTGGAACCCATGTAAAATGATAAGGTTTATTTTATCTTAAGAGATAAGCTTACATGTCTGAGATAAGAGTTAAGGTATGGAATATGATTCGTCGAGTGGATTTCTTATCCTATCTTAGAGATATGATGGATAAGCTGGAAGTTCTATAAAAGAGAGGCCACCCCCTCGTTTAGCATAGAAAGAAGTAGTGAGAAATATTGTAGGAAGTGTGCAAAGGAAGCCATCGAGTTAAAGGTGTGTTGAAGAAGCCATCGAGAGGTGTAATTGTAAAGTTTCTCCCATAGTCTTGTTGAAGTACCTCATGGGTGAGATTGTAACAATTTCATGTTAATATTATAATTTACTTTGATATTTCAGATTTGTCATCATTCCGTCTTATCATAGTCGATGGTATTCTTGTGTTCGGTTGTTATTTTGTTTCAGATTACATCCACCAAACTAAAGCATTGTGCATTAGTAAATAATCATAGCACAAGGAGTTCGGTGAAGAATTATCATAGTGCGGATTGGTGATGACATTTTGGTTCCGTTGCGGGACCATTCCTCGTTAGTGGATTTTACGGAGAGATATTCCCACTTAGTCAAAAATCAATTGGAGGGTAACCTTGTTTTTTTTGTGCGTAGTAGTTACCATGGTAAAGTCATTTTTACCGTGAATAGTAGTTACCATGATAAAGTCATTTTTCTTTGTGAATAATTTTTATCACAATAAAGTCACTTTTTACCGTGAATAGTATTTACCGCAAGAACTTCACTTTTTTAGTGAATAGTGTTTACCACAAGAAAATCGTTTTTACCGCATGATAAGTCAAGTTTTACCATAGTTTACCGTGGTCATTTCTATAGTAATTCCAATTATTTGTGCACATAAGTCTTGTTGATTGTATTTGTGGGTTGATATTTCACGGTGGTTACTTTTGAAAATGGGAAAGATTCCTGCTTTTTTCATTTCAATCTAATGAAGATGCTTCTTCTTTCATTCAAGAGTTTAAACGATCTTGTATTTGTAATGGCCTCATAAGAAGGGAACAATGGACTGAATTTTTCCTACCTTTTTGGATGGTTCAACACTTAGGTGGTTTGAAACACTAGGTGATAACGTGAAAAATTCATGGGATTTATTAACCGAAAGTTTTTTCAAGAATTTGGTGAACAACGAGAGATATGCGAGACCTCATGATCGAGATCACAAGGCTAGCCCAAGGAGAGAAGGAGAAGATAAGAGATTATCATGTTCGTGTTCTAGAGCTAAGGAGGAAGCTCGATGCCCGAGATCCGGAAGGAAGGACTAGTGGATGGGTTGATGAATGGCGTGGATAATCTCCTTTGTAAGCACTTCATTCTTGGGATGAAGCTTGGATATCGACAACAACGAGTGAAGTATGACCACCAGCTACCATTGAACAAGCAAATGAGATTGCAAGAAGGTAAGAAGAAAGCATGGAAGAGGAGCCCAAAGAAATTGTTGTTAAAGTAGAGCCTACACCAAAGCACCTTTGGTCCAGAATCCACAACCACTCCCGGTGAGCACAAATATTTCTCCTAGTACATCTACCGAGTATGAAGATCTGCTTAGGAAGATGGGCCGATTAACTATTAATGTTGCGAAGAAGATGTTATAGGGAGTGGTTTACAACATCTCTAGCTACATCACATAAACTATCATTGAAGAAGCACACACATGAGAGAAAATTAGTTTTAGGGATGTTCTATTGTCTCTAGTGTTTATGGAAATCGAGGTTCCCGATGGGCCAAAGGAGAAAATATGGGAATACCCTATGGAGAACAAGTCACCTATGGAAATATTTAGCAAGTACTTGTGTGAAGGATCAATGAGTGGACCGATCAATTAGGCGTGGAGAAGTAGTATGATAGACTCTACGCAACCTTGAAGAAGAGTGGCGCATACCCAAGGAGTTGCCTTCGGTGGTGGGTAAGGCAGTATAATTTTAGTTTACTAACATTTTTGCATCGCGTGATTTGCGATGAAGGACGGAGCTTGGAGCCCATGGTGAAAACTTCCATATGCCTTCACAACAAGATATTTCCAGGAATCAGTTCACTGGTTTTCTGATGTGCGTTGCCTAACCTTCAATGCAGATAAGGTAGATTACGACTACCATACATTGAGAAAGACATGTCTATCTAGGATGGACTGCCTACATTGAGAGGCTCATCTCAGATGTATTAAACATGAAACCTGTAAGCTTAGCAGTTGGGGATACCAGAGCAACGCTTATGTACCTTCAACTCAAGCCCAAGCTAGAGAATAAGTATGTGGAGAATGATTTCGTGCTCCTAGGGCCGCTAAAAGGTAAGAATACAATGGAAAATGTTCCAAAGATCTAAGTCCACCGAGACAATACAAGTAGATGATGAAGAAGAGGAGCATGAAGATAGTGGTGGTTTGGAGCACAGAGGTAAGAGGTAGCCTCCAAATAAGGAAGAAGCTGAGTGCGTGACTACTCCACCCTAGCCACAAGAAGGAGATGATGAGGATCTGGATGCAGTCAAGGAGAGTGCCGCTCAAAAGAGTATTCAAGAGAACAAGGACCCAAGGTGCTACTCCACAATTAGTGCATAGATCACCTCGACTCTCTCCATAAAAGGAGACAACTGAGAAGAGAAGAAGGAAGTTGAAGTTGAATGAGGAGGTAGAAGAGTCTGAGGAAAGTGCACCCAATTCCCCTACACCTCTAGAGAATGTGGAAGAACAAAAGGACGAAGAAATGAAGGATGGAGAAGAGGGAGAAAAGGAGGTAGATGAGACAACGACCGAGACCGCCAGGCACGAAGAACAAGCTCCAAATATTGAAGCCCAAGTTCCTAAGGGCCAAGATCAAAGAGAACAAGTGGAGAATATGTTCCACTGGTCATGGGCTATGCATTGAGGACACAGGTAAAATTGTTCGCGCCCATTTTCAGAGCATAGTGACACAAAAGGAGTTGTATGGTTGGGAGCTGATGGATGAAGATATGGAAACCATGCGCACAAGGAAGTAATTGTCATGGTCAATGCACACACATGGATGAACCAAAATTTGATGTATGTGAAGAGTCACGTGTATCAATGAGGTTAAATAAGACACTCGGGCGATACATAACAATAAAGCCTACTGTTATGTCAGATGAACAAGTGAGCAATGCTTTGGTGAAAGTCTTGACAGAGGTGGCAGGATGAAATATGGATAAAGCTGCAACAATTAGGGTGCTAAGAGAAGAACTCAAAACTAAGGATGCAAAATAAACGTGCCTAAAGAAATGAAAAGACTTGCACAAAAGAAGAACATTGTTTTCATCAGCATGGCAGAGGAAGTTGGGGACAATATCATGAAAGCAAAGCCACACTTAGAGCCAAAGGTACCCAAAACATTTCCTTCGACAATGCATTATGTAAGTACCTTAGTGGACTTAGTGCTTGAAGATGAACCTCTGCGCATGCTAGCACCAAAGAATCCTGAGCAAGAAGCAGAGCGAGAAAAGGCTTTGGTGATGAGAAAGATTGCATCATATGAGGGGTTTCTTTAGAGCTTGCAGGAGGAGTGAAGAAAGCAAATCAAGCGTTGAATATCTCTGTACAACCCGAAGTAGTTAGAAGAACATGACCATTTTGGAAGACAATGAAGTCCTGAAAGCCATGAAGGATGAGACCTTGGGGCATAACGATTAGTGCTTGTCAAGTAGAAGTGCGAGGCCCTTACAACAGCTCAAGAACCACACAAGGAAAGGTTGGATGAGCTTGGGAAACTCATCGCACAAAAGATGGACTTATTAGAAGGAAGAATGATTGCCATGTCCAACATTGTGTTGGTCTTGTAGAATGAGAAAGGAGAGATTGCAAAAGATGAGTTAGAGTCAATTGTAGTGGATATCCTAGAAAAGGAAGAATCCGCGCACTCAATGATTGACAGACTTTAGAGGCGGAAATAAAAGAGGAATATCCATAATTAATTCTTCAGGTTGAAGCAGAAGATGTTGCAAGGTAAAGAAATTTTTTTATTCATCACAATTCTTTCTATTCTTGTATTCATATTCTTTGATTCATTTTGGAGATAACCATTGCCGGGGTGGTAATGCAACTAGTGTGGGGTAATGTTGGTCACCAAGATTTGAAACTTAGCTAAGAACATACGAAGGTTCACGTGGAAGAGCAAAGTGTATTCAAAGGCGTGGAAGGATCGTGCGTGAAGAAGAGAGATAAATTTAGGACTTAGCCGTTTTCACGATGATGAGCTATTTTTAGAGATAGCGTGCCAAACACACAAACAAGTTCTTGACTTGCACGACATGCATTGGCTATTTTTGGAGGATCGGCTACAAAACACTTTGCATGGATGTGGGCTAAAAATAGAATTGTGAATTGATAGTTGACTAAGAGAGATCTATTGTTAGCATTCTTGCATGTAAGCCTATTTTTGTAATGGCGCATGGCTAATAATAGCATGCGACCTATTTTGGGATTAGATAAGCGGTGAAGGGAAAGTCCCCACCCTTATAAATATGTAGTGAACTATGTAGCATAGAGATGATGTGATAACCGAGTTATGGTGAGGTTATGTTGCCAAATACGATGCGCGCATGAACATATACTACTATTATTGTAAAGAAGCTTCATGTATTCTTGTATTTAATATAATGTAGGTTATTGACTAAATCGAGGTGTTAATCATGGTTATAGTTTATTACTGCATGAATGATTTCATTATGATTATTGTTTGATTCATGATAATTTAAGATCTAGATCTGAATATGTTTTGTAGAATGTTATATTAGTTATGGATCTGAATGCTTTAAGTCTTCATCATGCTAACATCCTACAACAACCCCGAAGAGGGCTCAGTACCTTTGCGCACTTCGGGTGAGTGCTCGATCTAGGTGAGTGATGTATCAACGCTGGGATTTTAATGGTGAATTCTAGGCTGCATCAACCAAATCGGCTTTTGTCATCTCTTGTTATTTTAGCTTCGATGTGGTGCCTTAATTAAATCTGGGGCACTCGTTGGCACCTTGGTCCCACAATGTGCACTCGGTCCTATTTTCACTTTCCCGCCACTTTTTGGGATCCTTCTAGTCATTTAACATCTTTATCTTTCTTGTAGTCAACCTTTTCAGGTCTAATTATGAAATTAGATCAGAAAACCCTATAAATATAAATTTATGAGACTAGAAGGAGGGACCTAACATCATCTACTACTATCATCCATCTATAATTTCATTCATATATTGCATTAGAGATCATTTGCATCCACATAGCTCCATCACAAGGCACAAGGCTAGGACATCTGTATCACACTTCATAGGGGAGGGATTCTATTATATTTCATGCACACATTGTATTAAATTTTCTACAGTTATTTCTCACTACTTCACAAAGTGTGATGGTGCACAAGTGCAACCTAGAGCATGGTCACACACAATTACACATAGAACTAATCGGGTTTAAGATGTAGTGCAATGCTCGGTTAGTAAGTCCACCATTCAGCAACCGAGGTCAATTCGACCCCTTCATATGAATATTTTTTTAGGGTTTGATGCTTGTTTGGGGTCTTATAGGTATTTACTTCATCTTGGATTATTGGTGACATTTGAGGTGGCACAAAGAATCTAACGTGACACATAACAAATGTTCGGACCACCTCCGAGATTTTCGAAGATCGGTTTAGAGCTTCGCACGGTACTAGGTGCCCATATTACAAACCAGGGCACCCACTTGTGCCCTGATCCCTCTCTATGTGCTCTAGTCTAGCTAGATCATTTAGATCCATCCTTTTCAGATTCCTACTTAATCGTTCCCGCTTCTTGATTTTGCGGTTATCATTGCCACACGGTCTGCAAGAATCATTATTGGTTGAGTCCTTTCCTCTTCTCTCTTGCACACATTAGGGTTAACATTTCATTTTGTATAGTTACTTAGATCATTCACATATTTCTTAACCGCATTCATTTAATTTATTACAATTGTTCATAGCTTAGATTAACTACCCCAACATACCTAATTTTAGTTAATCATTTTGGTGAGCCCGACTCAATCATTCACACTTCTAGATTCTTCATTCATTTCTTGTCATCCTAGGTTTTCATCATCACAAATATCTCAATAAATGATTATCTCCTTGCTAATCTTGATTTATTACAAAGAGTCTAATATTTTCTTACTACTACTTGCATTTTGACTAACATGCACCTAGATGCGGTTTATCGAGATTTTTTGACACTTTTTCCTCACATATTGTACTTAAGTCTAATCTTCCCTCTGATTTTCACACTTTTGATAATGACCCGCCTCTACATATTATCTCTCGTATTTATAATGTCGTTGTTAAGAATACTTTGATTGATACTTGATCTAAACTTAACTTGTGTCCTATATCATTCCTCTAAGTTTTAGGTCTTACCGCTTATGACGTTACTAGTTAGTCCATCTAGTATTTCACTGCGTGCTTATGATGGTTCTATCTTCCCTTGTCTCAGTTACGTTTCTTTACCTATCATTGTTGGTCCAAAGACTGTCCACACTGTATTTTTCATTGTTGATTTCCCAGTCTCCTATAATTGTCTTTTGGGAAGGCCTTGGCTTCATACTATGAAAGTTGTCACATTTACTGTACATAATTGTGTTAAATTCTTACATGAGAGCATTGAGTACACCATTTTTCATGACCGCGATCCATTCTAGTATTGCGATCGATATCCTAACACTAGTATTCCCATCCCGCACATTGATATTACAGGTGAGCCCCAACATAGGGAAGAACCACCTCACCTACCACCACTTAATGGCCGTTTGTGTGATAGAAGCAGTTCCTCCTTTGCCACTTGTCGCCACTACTGTAATGATTCTTTATTAGGGACTTGTCCAATTAATGGATGTCGCTCTATCACCTCCACCATGACATATATCACCTACATTAGTACGACCACCATTCAATTACACTCTTCATGAATGACTCATAAGAGGAACATATTCCATTTGATCCTACATGAGATGTCACTATATGTTCACGTGATGGTTTATCTTGGCTTGGTTTTTATTTTGAGACATTCATCCCCTTCTCATGATCCTCATCTCTACTATGTCTTTATCAATATTACCGCCGCTTATGGTTTACGTGTATTTCATCTTACGGTCTACTTATCACGTACCCCTTGTTCTTCTCCACTCACATTAGGGAATCTTGGATTACTTATATTGGGGGTACATTAGATCCTAGTCATATAGATACTTCATTTCCTATGCCCTTTGGTCGTGTTTTTATCTACTGATAGTTCTTTTCTTGGCTAGTTACAAACCTCACTCGTTGGTATGCACATGGTTTCACACTTCCTCCATTCACTAATGATGAATATGCCATGGGTATGTACAACCTACACCTCAATGGTTCATTGAATGACCAATCAGAAACTATTGCTTATCAAGTAGCCTATGCTTATCCATATAACTTTGACCTAGAGGATGATGATCTTATCGATGACTTTATATGATCTTCTTACACATAATTTGGTGGGTATAGTATTTCATACATTACCCCCTCTCATAATAAGCATAGACATATTTGTAGTCACAAAATCATGCACTTAAGTATTATTTAACCCGGTCTCGTCTCTTTATCCGATTTACTTAAGTGATGTCCCACTTGTCGAATATTTTACAAAAATCCCTAGACACCACATATTTTTATGAAAATATGCTACCACACTATCTAAGTTAAGTACTTCATATTTTCTTTATCAATCCTAGTCTTGATGAGCATGTATCTAATCAACCACTATTAGCATCGATTCACACTTTACATACATTATTTCAAGATAAATTTCAAGCCTTGCATACATTCTTTCAAGATAAATTTGCAGCCACCGAATCCACTATCACATCCCTTAGATCTGAAATTCAACAGCTTAAGGATGCTTCTCAATCACATGTGTGTTCTCCTTCACCATCTCCTATTCCATCTATGTCCACTACATGTCATCTAGTTGAACCTCAAGATGTCCCATTACCCAAACCTCTCATGCTTGATTGCAATACTAAGCCACATGACTCGCTCACCGAGCTTCTTAGTCATCAATTGATCAGTCTCAACAATCTATCGAGTATTATCCTCCTTGGCACCAAACAAAACATCAAGGTCGTCCATATTTCTATTATCATCTACTTAATGGACATAATGACCACAATTTCTATTCTTTACAACGTAGCGTCAAACATCTTGAGCGTCAGTGGATTTATTTCATTCTTTGAAAAACCTCCTATTGCACACCCACCTACAAATACTACACCCACATGGGCTCCTAAGTCTCTTTCTCCTTCGGTTAGTCAAGATCCATCTAAATAAGATTTTGGAGCTACTAGTGACCCTCTTTCTAAGGAATTTCTTGATGATTCTCTTTTTTCGTTACATAGGTGATATTGACAACCCCTCCCATGTGCATAACAATTCTTCTCCTAGTTCAATGAGTGTTGCTTCTATTTATAATGTTGTTTATTCTCCACGAATTGAGCATCGTTATACCACTTCTCATACACCTTCTTCATTAGTCAAGTACTACCTAAGCAATCACCTATGAGTTCCCCAAGTCAATAAAGTCGGTGACCTATCAAAATTAGTTCACAAACCACTTCTACTAGGTTTTCTACTACATTATCAGATAAACCTAAGCAATCTCCCTTGAGACTCAGTACAACACAACCTCTTACCAAATCTACACTCTAACCAATTAACTTTGTTAAAGTAACTAATCCTCCTCCTAGTGTTTACGATACATTTTCATTTTCACCGCCACCACCTAGTTCTACTACAAACTTTGTCCAACAAGGTTCCACCACACGTAAACTTGGCCTTTGGTAGGTGACTTTTGTTACTCTACCCTCCTGATGACACACTCATATTCTTGGGGTTCTTATATGATTGTTGAGGGATATTTTACCATAAAGAACCTCATTTTATCTTACATTTATCCATTACATCACCACCTATACATACACACATCTATAATACTCCTTATGCATCATCAATTAAATGAAATCCATCATGTCTCATCACCCCTATACATCATTTATTACATAGTACACATGTTATCATACACTTGGGGGCATAACATCCACGTTCCCCCTAATATTAACATCCACACATATTTTACTTTTGCATAGAACTCATACATTAATTGTATAGCATACACATACTCCTCCCACATCATAGTATTGTCATTACACGATGACGCACTCTTGTGCTTCGGTTCACACTTGAATGTTGAGGGATTACCATTACACTGAACCCCACACACCACACTTAGGCATTACACGTTACATTTCCTCCTACATTTCATGTGTCATACACCATCCATTCTGTATTTATCATACATTATACTAATCCTCACACATTCATTCTAGTCATTCAAATATCCACACATTTCATCACATTATACATTGCACGTTTCTCATATCCTACATCTTCTATATTACACTAGTCATCATTTCCTATGAGTCTAGTTTTACATTCCATCCCTACATTCTACATTTACACTAGGTCACATTATATATGGGTCTAGCTTTACATTTTATCACTACACATTTTATTTCTTATCTACACCTATCACTGCATATTACATATTACATAGTCTACACACCCTACACACCCTATATCGCATTATTCACACAACGCATTCATACATCATCTATATTCTACATACTACACTAGATTACATTTCATATGGGTCTAGATTTACATTTTATCATTATACATTCCATTTCTATATACACCTATTATTGCATTTCACACATTACATATCCTATACACACTACACATCCTACATTGCATTTCCCACACCGCGCATTTACATACCATATTTATCACTTGGTAGTTCATACTATGTTGGCTTCTACGCATTTTCTTCACTACCATTTAATGCACTTTAGTTCCTCAGTCCATACTCATACGAGGATTTACCAATCAAATGGACCTTAAATTTGCCATGCGACATTTCCTCATGCGACATTTTCCTCATGCAACATTTCCAACGTTAGTGACATACACCTTAGGTTAAATTGTCACCTATTCTATCATTTTGTAGTGGTATACACCTTAGGTTACATCACCACTCCATCCTTTCATCTTGTAGTGACATACACTTTAGGCTAAATCGTCACCCATCTCCATCCTTTCATCATATAGTGATATACGCTTAGGGCTAAATCATCACTCATTTATTCAACAAGTCGTAATATAGACTTGGCTATAGGGTTCACACACATCTCTCCACATGTCGCATTTCATCACCATTACATATACACACTCATCACAAGTGTGCTAGAAACAACCAACACTACTCGATCATTTCCCGATGATGCACTCTTATTTGATTCATTCTTTGCTTGAGGGGAAAACCAAATGAACCTCATCGCATACATTTCCATCTACTCGAGGGAAACGTTGCTCCTATTTTTCTGTTTTTCATTCCATTTTATCCATCCACATTATCTTGCATTGTCTTGGGGGAATTTACTTTTGATTAATAGTGTTTTACATGATCACTTTACTACACATGTTAGACTGTTTTCTTATATCTCATTATTATACACACATGTGCATTTACGTCTTTGTTTAGTGTGATCACGAGATACATGACTCTACAAACGGCATGGATGCTTGTCTTCTACCCTTCATATCTTTGGTCATTAGGGCATCCACTTTCATCTTATCCAGGTGTTATTGTTTCATTTTGTACTTAACATCTTATACTACTTGCTCATACACACTTTGACATATTGGTTATCGCTCTAACATGCTAACGGGTGTTCCATGTGCAACACTTGTTTTATAGGATTACATGTTTCCATGACTACTTGTTTGTTCCTTTCTATACTTGTCTTCCATTGTTTGCCATTGTATGCGGGCTTTGCTCTTTTCTTGTGTGCACACTTGTTTTTGTTTGCGACCATGATGGCCTTACATGTCTTGTGACATCATGAGTGATGTCCCATGTTTACAACTTGATTTGTGCGGTCTACTTATTTTCTTGCGTGTTTACACTACTTTGTTTGGTAGTTATTACATTGTCTACGTATTTTACACTTGTCTTATTGTATGCATGTTTTTTTGGACTAACACTTATTTTGGATGACCATCCCATTTTTGTGCACCTTGGTATCTATCGAGCGATTTCCCTTTCCCTTGTAGGGTAGAGTTATATAGGTCGAGTGCGGCAGGTCCTCTTTGGGGATGCACTCTATTTTCAAAGACATCGCATGCACCCCCAAAGAGGGGGGCATCATTAAGGGTTTTACATATTAACATAGCGTATTTACACCGGTTGAGTACAATGCATTTTTCGCCCTTGACATTATGGGTTTACATACGGTGAGTGAGTTCAAACAGTCTACAAACTCCATATACATTGTCCTCTATAGGACATGGTGTCCTTTGGCATTTATGTGGAGAAATTACAGGCTTGGATGTTATAGTGGGTGTGCTTCTCTACACTACTTTGTCCGGTAGCGTCATATTGCAAAAAAAATAAGACAATATAAAGATATATTCACACATTTCAACAAAAGCGGTTAAATATTGGAGGACATAGAGTATTTACTCCTGTACTTATTCATCCAGGTGGTGTGAGATCGCCTAAAAAAACTCGTGAGAAGTAAAGGATATCCTTCTACACCCTTTTCCTCGACATAAATTAGGTGCACACGTGTCATTTCCACTATTCTTTTTAGGTATTTTACATTTACGTACTTTACACATTTCAATACACGTGTATTTTACACAATGTTTTTACATACATATATATTTGACTACTTGATAATTTTCTCCTTACTGAGTCCAACCGTATGAGAAATAAGTAATCAAATTAGGGCAACAAAGGTGACAACGACGATGATGACAACATCAACGACAACAAACTGTGTGATGAAACTTGCCTTTATTAACCACGTAGGTACACACACCGAAACAACTACACACATGTTCCAACATAGGTCCACTCTCATCACTTCTAATGCACATTTTTTTATCTTTAGAATCCACACTCCACTTTTTTTTTTGTCATTCCACTAGTCCATCAACTTGTCTTCTTCTACACTCTACATGAATATCGGTACACATCTCTATCTACTTTATGTTATCGAGTGTTCTGCTCACCAACATAAAGTGGGGAAAATGTAGACACAAAATCATGCAATTAAAGCATTATTTAGCTCGGTCTTTTACTACTAATTAGAGGGTTCTCAAGTGAAGAAAGCACTAATTAATTCCACCTTTTGGCCGTCTTATTTTTATATTTTATTTTGTCATCCCACACTTTGTATACATATCCACCTATTTTATAAATTTTCCTTCATTTTAGCCTAAATGGGGTGCCTTGGGCCCCAGAGTGCCTCGGTCGTACTTGGGGCACCTTGATCTATGTTCCACTTTCCCACTTCTTTTTGGGGTCTTTCTAGTTGTTTTTCATCCTTATCTTTTTCCTATTTGGTCATGTCAGGGTTAATTATGAAATTAGAGCAAGAGAACCTTATAAATACAAAGTTATGAGACCATAATGAGGGTCCTAGCGTCACATACTACTATCACTCCATCTAGAGTTACATTCATTGCATCACTTACATCCACATAGTGTCATGCATTAAGGCTAGGATATTTGCATCAACACACACAACATAGGGGGGGATTCTATTCTATTTCATGTACATGTGCTATTACATTTTCTGTATTTATTATTGATCACCGCTTCACAAAATGCGTGACAGGAAGAGCACCTAGGGAGGGAACGACATGTACACACAAACACCAAAGCTACATTTGGGTTTGAAATGTAGTGTACCACTTAGACTAGTAAGCCCAATGGTATGGTAGTGAGGTTAGTTTGACCCATTCATTTTGCATCATTATTTTTAGGGTTTTGATACTTCTTTATTTCTTGTAGTTCATTCCTTTATCTTGTGTTATTTCACACATTCGACGTAGTTCGGAAAATTTAGTATGACAGACATGCAGTATTCGAGATCAGCTTGTGACCTGCGAAAACCAAAATCTTAGCATTTGCAGAAATATGGGTATCTATTGTACACATACCGGGGAGCTCCGGTACCTACGTGGGCACTACGGTCTACTCAGATCTTCCATATATGACCCTTACAGGACGTTTGAGTGATCGTCTCCACTTCAAAATCCACTTCATCTGTGACAACCTGTGATAGTCTCCAACAATCAACTAAGTCTTTTCTCTTTATACCTTTACACATTTAAGGTTTTATTTCACTTAATATAATTATTTACATCATTTCATATTGTCTTAGTATACTTTACAACGTTTTAGTCCTCCTATTTTAGATTAACTAGTTGTACTTCTCATAATATTAGTTTAATTTTAGTTAATAAATATTTCTCATCTTTACATTACTTGCTCGTTCATACCCTTACATAACATTCACCGCACTCTTAGCATTTGTGCATACCCCATCTTAACATCATCTCATCTTTTATAGTCATACGTATGTTATAGCATCGTCATTACCCGATGACACACTCTTGTGCTTCAGTTCACACTTGACTGTTGAGGGCTTACTACACATGAACCCAACGTTTCCTCACACATCTCGAATCATATAGCATACATTCTATATTTGGTATATGGCATCTTGACATTTGTGCATTTATACATCATGCATCATGTTATTCATCATTATGCATACACCATTGTCTACACGTCTTACATCCTACACTACTTATCCTACATACTACATTATTGATTTACCTACATAACTTACAACCCATTCATGTTACACCAAGCATTTCCACACATATTCTACTTCCTATACTAGTCATCATCATATATGAACTAGCATTATATCATCTTGCATCACCCATTACTAGTCTATCTACATATACTATATACATTGCATTTTACATATTCTAGTTTGTCATTCTACACATAGCGTATTTACACATTCCACTCATCACATGGTTATATTTTATCCTTACACATACTACATTGTTTTCTACGCGTTGCACTCACTACCCGATGATGCACTTTAGTTCCTCGGTCCATACTCGACTGTTGAGGGTTTACAAATCAAATGGACCTTACATTCATCACATGTTTATCATTCTACCTTTCATCATGCAACATTCGTAGGATAGTTGCATACGTAAGGTTCACACACATTTGTTCTATATGTCACATATCATCACCACTACGTATACACATTCATCACAACATGTTAGACACAACACACTATTTGACCATTTCCCAATGATGCACTCTCATTTATGGTTCATTCTTGACTATTGAGGGGAAAACAAATGAACCTCAATGCATACATTTCCATTCACTTGGGGGCATATGGCTCCTATCATTCCATCTTGCATTCCATTCCATCCATCCACAACATACTACATATTATGGTTGCTTTTATTCTTGCTTACTTTTGCTTGTTCATGGTCACTTTATTACACATGCTAGTTTGATTACTTGTATTTCATTTACCTATATCATCCACACGTGTGTTCACATATTTTATATTTGTGATCACAAATACATGTCTTTTACATGAAACATGGATGTTTGCCTTCTACCCTTCCTACAATGGTTGTTGGGGACATCCACATTCGTTTATCATAGGTGTTATTGTTTCATTATATACTTATAAATTTATATTATTTTCCTATACACGATTTTGACATACTAGCTATCTTTCTAACATGCTAACGGGTGCTTCATCTACAACATTTGTTATACAGGGATATTTGTTTCCATACTTGTTTGTTCCATTGTCATGTTATTATTTTCTATTGTTTTTAGGTCTTTCCCTTTGTTTGTGAGCACACATTTTTTTTTCGCCATTATCGCCTTGCGTGGCTTGCGACATCGTGAGTGATGTCTCATGTTTTAGCACACTTTGTACTACTTTGTTGTCTTCTTGCATGTTTACATTACTTTTCTTAGTAGATTTTACCCTATTTGCGTAGATTACACATGTTTTCCAGA
Source organism: Taxus wallichiana var. yunnanensis (assembly GCA_018340775.1). Lineage (NCBI taxonomy): Eukaryota > Viridiplantae > Streptophyta > Pinopsida > Cupressales > Taxaceae > Taxus > Taxus wallichiana. Next base: position 242,627,263 of record CM031241.1, read on the forward strand.
TGCATGCATGTTTTTTTACACTTATCTTTGGCTAGCCTTCTTCTTTATACATGCCTTGATTTTTACAGAGTATTTTCCAGATTACAACGTATATTGGGTGGTCCTCTTTTGGGATTGTATGTCTCCTATCAACGACATTGCATGCGCCCCAAAAGGGGGCATCATTTGGAGGTTTTTACATACTAACACAATTATTCTACACCAGTTCGAGTTCGAGTATATATAGAGAGTGGGTTTAGACCAATCTACAAAATCCATACATAGTGATTTTATAGGACATGGCATCCTTAGCATTTTGGGAAGCAGTTACAAGCTTGGAGGTTACAATGGGTGTGCCTCTCTACACTACTTCAGCCAGTGGCGTAAAATTTCCCAAAAACCAGGATGTACAAAGATCTATACACACACATTCAGGGAAGTAGTTAGATATTGGAGGACACATATCATTTCCTCCCTACACTTCTTTGGCATATGGCACAAGATCACCCAAAAAACTTGTAGTACAAGATATCCTTCTACACTCTCTTTCTCAACATGGATCAGGTGCACATGTTCCATTTACATTTGCATATTTTACATTTACATGCTTTCATATACATGTGTCTTTTACATTGCGTTTTTACACATACATACATATTTGACTACTTGATCGTTTTCTCCTTGCATGTCCGGTCGTATGAGAAACAAACATTCAAATGGAGGAAACAAAAAAATAAAATCGTCAACATTAACACTTCGTGACAATGCACACTTTACTAACCATGCAGGTACATCACATACATAAGCAACTACACACACGTTCCACCCTAGGTTCACTCTCATCACTTTTTATTTGCATATTTTCTATCTTTAGTTTCCACACTCCATATTTTTTTCATTCCATGCTTTTGTCTAGTCCTTGATGAATTTTTTTCTATTCTTCATGGACATTAGGTACACATCTCTATCTACTTTATGATACCAAGTTTTTCACTCACCAACATAAAGTGGGGAAAATGTAGACACAAAATTATGCACTTTAGATATTATTTAGTCCTGGTCTCATACTACTATTTAGAGGTTTTGAGTGAAGAAAGTACTAATTAACCCTAGATCCTTTGGCCATCTTTTTTTGTTTTACTTAGTCATTACCAACCTCTTGTGCCCATATGCCCGGTCAACTTATGTCATCACACATTATTTTAGTTTCGATTAGGTTGCCTAAATTAGTATTGAGGCGCCTGTGGGTGCCTTGATCCCACTAGGGGCGCCCCAGTCCTTTTTACACTTTCCCACCACTTTTTGGGCTCCTATAGACATTTTACATCTTTATCTTTCTTTTGGTCGGTCTTTTTAGGGTTAATTTTGAAATTATATCAAAAGAAACCTATAAATATAAATTTATGAGACCATAATGAGGACCTAACATCATATACTACTATCATCTATCTAGAGTTGTATCCATATATTGCATTGAAGATTACTTGCATCCACATAGCTCCATCACAAGGCAGAAGGCTAGGACATCTAGATTACACTTCATAGGGGAGGGTTATATTTTATTTCATGCACACATTCTATGACATTTTCTACACATAGTTATTGCTCGTTACTTCACAAAGTGTGACTGGAACAAGAGTAACCTAGAGAATGTTCAGACACACTTGCACATAGAACTATGTCGGGTCCGAGATGTAGTGTAGCGCTAAGTTAATAAGTTCACCATTGTGGCAGGTGAGGTTAGTCTGACCCCTTCATATGCATTTTTATTTTTAGGGTTTGATGTTTTTTGGGGTCTTACATGTCTTTACGTCATCTTTTATTATTGGGGACATTTGAGGTGACACGAAGAATCTAACACAACACACAATTAATATTCCAGACCACCTCCCATCCTTGTGAAGATCGGTTTTATATTTTTGCACATACCAAAGTACACCTAGGTTACGAGACCAAAGTGCCCATATGACACCCAAGTCCTTCTCCAAGTGCTCCAGTCCAGCTAGATCCTCCAGATCCATCCTTTTCGGGATTCCTACATAGTCACTCATGCTTCCTAATTTTCTAGTCATCACTGTGACACAGATCTATGAGCATATGTTATTCAACTGAGTTATTTCCTCTTCTCTCTTGCACATTAGGGTTATAATTTCATTTTGCGTAGTTACTTACATCATTTGCATACTTCTTTACTACTTTCATTTACTTTGTTAAAGTTGTTCATAGCTTAGATCAACAACCCCAAAATACCTAATTTTAGTTAATCACATTCAAAGTTGTTATAGGTTGAAGATGAGCACAATCATTGGTTTGTGTATTTAAATGCCTATGATAGTGATAAAATAATGTTTAAAAACTGGTTTTATAGCCTAAGTCACAAACAATTGAGCAAGTTGCTAAATATTGTAGCTTGTTCTCGAAGTTGAAGAGTTATGGAATCTTCTTACTCAAAATTCCTTGATCTTTGGTGAAGTTTGAAAGTCAAAAATGTTACAAACAATAAATCTCTCTCCAAGCTCATTGTGAGAAAATGAAAAGACATCTTTTTCTTTATCATATAAAGTTAAGTGTCAAAAGATTTTTCAACTTATAAGGTGAATGTGAAGAGATAATGTTGTATATAGAGCTCAAATAAGTTGATGAATAAGTTGAGAAGGTAAAGTGTGATGAAAAAGAAAGCTTAGAACAAAAGTTAGTTTTTGAAGATTAATGTGATAGATGAGCTAATGCAATGATATATAGTAATAGATACAAAAACACAAAAGTGAATAACAACAAGAATTGAAGTGTGATGTAGTTGCATGAATCGTATTAGTGGTTGATAAGGTTTTTATATGATGTGAGTGAGAAGACAATATAGAGAAAATAGTGAAAAGAGAACTATGATTTTGGAGAAAATTGTGATGTAAGTTGAGTTTGCATGTTGAGAGAGCATGGTATAAAAAAACCTAACAATGTTGAGAGATAGAGGTCCTAATTTAAACCGAGAAAATAGTGTTGAAGAATCCAAATCTTTTACCGAGACATTAGATTTGAAGAGTCCGAAGACTAAAATAAATAGGATATTCATCTTGTAGCCCAAGAAGGATAATGGAGTGTTGTTAAGAGTGAGAAAGTAGGTGAACTAGAGTTGAAGATTTGAAGAATGTGCAGTGAATTGTGAAAGGTAGGTTGTTACTTTAGGATCAGTATCAAATATTTTGGAATCCTAATTAAAGTGTGATAAGATATTTTATACTTACTGAGTTGTAGGTCAATCTAATCAGGAAGTGGTTACTTTCTGGAAAGTTATGGCTTGCATATGGTCAATTTATTGCTTGACTTGAAGTTGCAGCTTCATCAATTGAGTTGTAGCTCAACACCCTTGTAAGTATTTATAAAGGTGATGTAATGTACAATAGCTAAAGATATGTGGTATAAACTGAAAAAACTTTATGAAGGAGACAATAAATCAAAATTATAAAAATTACAAACTTACAAGGCACAATTTGAGAGCATAAGAATGAAGGAAGGTGAGAACATTGCTTCATACTTCCAAATAATGGATGAACTCATAAATATGATCAAAGGATTGGGTGAGAAGATAAAATAGAGTGTGTTTATTTAGAAGGTGCTCAGATCCTTGTCTTCAAAATTTGATGCCAAAGTTTTAGTAGTAGAGGAAGCTAAAGACTTAACCACATTGACAATGGATGATCTTCATGGAATATTAACTGCATATGAGATGAGAATCAGTGACTCAAAGTTAGGAAATAAAGAGGTAGATTTAAAAGGCGATAAAGAATCACAGGGAAAGAAGAACACCATTGATTCTGATATGGAGATTGATGAAGAGAAGGTGGAGGCCTTGTTTGTAAGAAAGATGAAGAGAGGTCCAGGTAAGTACAAAGGTAAGCTTCCATTTAAGTGTTTCAGTTGTGGCCAAGTTGGTCATTTTTCTTCTAAGTGTCCTAATAAACATAAGGGAAATCAAGATGATGAGGAATCTTCTCAAAAACAAAATAATAAATTCAAGAAGCAAGGTGGGAAAAATAAATACTTCAAAAACAAGAAAAACTTCTACACACAAGAAGGTTCAATATTCATGATTATGTGATTCTAACAACTTTGAAAGTGATGATCAATGTACACAAATTGAAACCTTGTTTATGGCTATAGAAGTGTGTTGTAAGAAATTCAAAAGGAAAATTCAGACTCAATATGAAAGTTCAGATGAAGAAGAAGCAAAAGTCAATCTTGAGGTTGAACTAATAAGTGCTCTAGAAGAGATAAAGCATCAAAGGAAGAGAAACCAAAAATTGAAACTCATGGTGAAAGAGTATGAAGGAAATATTATCCTTCTTGAGGAAAATCAGAAAAAGGAAGCTCAAGAACATGAAGAAATGGTTAAGGAATTTGAAGCACAAGTCAAGCAAATTGAAGAATCTTTCAAAATCAAGGAAGAAGAACATTTGAAGCTCAAAACTGAAATGGAGCTGCTGCAAACTCAGTTGGATCAGACCTCTACAAAATTGAAAGTCTACCACAAGTTTGAAAAGAGAACAATTGATCTAGGTGATCTCTTAAGCAAGCAAAGAGATGCAAATGAAAAAAAAAGTTTGGGATTTGAAGAGAAGAAGGAAGATGTCAAGTTAGCAAGCAAGAAGGTGACAAAGAAAATTTTAGAGCCCCCTAAAGTTACGAAATCTAATTTCAAGAAGAAACATCATCTAGGAAGACATTATGCCATGAGGTATGCTCATTCATTTTATGGATTTTGTTATTCATGTAACGAATTTTGTCACAAAGATGCAAAATTTAATTTGTATATCAAATGTCATGGTAGACATGAACTTCTATCATGTAAGAAACACAGATGAAATGATTTGTTATAATTGCCAAAAGTATGGGCATATAGTCAAAATTATTAGCTTATAGCCAAATTTTATTATCAAAGACCTCCACAATAGAACAAGAATGCCTATAAGGTTAAATCATATCCTATAGGTACAAAAGAGTAGAGATTTATAACAAATAACCTTTCATTCTCGAGTGAAGACATGGAGTGGTATATTGACAATGGGTGTTCTAGCCATATGACAGGAAACAAGAGAAAATTCATATCTTTAGAATAAAATGCTTGGTGGACAATTCCGTGGACATAAAAACCCAAAATAAAGGAACCACGATCGTGGTTCCTGAATTCTAGGTTCGGTAATTACCGAACCTAAAACCGCGATCGCGGTTTAGAACCATGGAGCGCGGTTATAAACCACGATCGCGGAACTCTGAGACAAAATTTAGCAGTCCCGCGACTCCTTATTTTCCTCATTTTTCATTTCAAACCGTGATTTTTCCTAAACATTTTTCACTCACGCTTTCAATACCACCTCAAAATTGCTCATCGGACTTCTGGATAGTGATAGATTCAACCATGCCGCCAAGACGAGGAGGTAAGTCCCCGATTGTAATCATTTTTTTGCATTTTAGGTTTTTTTTTTTTTTAAGTTTTTTGCATTTTCATGGGTTTTTTGAAATGTTTGTTTATGTATACAATTTTCTTGTTTTATCAGTTGGTCGGCAAGCTCGAAATCGTGCAAACCATCAAAACATTCCTCAAAACCCACCGAACATTCCTCAAAACCCTCCGAACATTCCTCAAAACCCTCCTCCAAACATAGATCCGCCTCCTGTGGCTCCTTCTGTCCCCACTGAGCCAGCAGGAATGCAAGATAATATCATTGGAAGAATCGAGAAAATAAAATTGTCATTGAGAACCTAATTCAAACTATAAGACAAAATCATGCTACAAATCCATCCCGCATGACTTTAGCCAATACATTGCAAACATTGATTGGTGAAGTCGAGTCTGCAACCAACCAAATACATAGATGGAACACCTTTAGAAGTGACTGTAGGTGGTGGTATGCGGATAAACTATCCCATGCGGCCGTCAAAGACAAAAAAATTTGGAAAAGACCTCATTTGTGCATTATTTACCGACCCTAGAACCAATGCCCCCTGCAGTTACTTGCAAACGGTTCCCAATCCATTGGTGCCATGATGACAGAATCAAAAACAATTTTTGGGACCGATGGTGGATGGTTTTTGATTATCCACCATGCAACAACAATGAGGTTCCTCTTTATTTTTTGAAGAAATTATATTGCGAGTTCGTGCTCAATGAGGTCTCGAATTATTTTGACTTTTCTGACTTTTTGGTCGAGGAGGTGGCTCTGCACAGAGTAGACCTGGTGCATGCGTAGGTCAGCCTAGGATCCCCCATGCCCCAAAACCCCCACTTGCCTTCAGTTATCCCTCCTACAGTGAAGGAGGTTGTGGAGATTGATACATTTGCATGCATTGAGGGAGCTCACTGACACTCTCACCCAAGATATAGACCGTGATTGCATCGGTGATGTTGGTGGGCTGGGATTCTAGTGCACCACACCACTGTGGATCATGTGGTGCCGTATGCACTGCAGGCGAGACATCATTTGCTAGTTCACAAGATTTCTTTTCTATAGATGAGATGTTGGGAATGTTTTTGGAACTGGAGCCACTGATATTGGTCTTTCACAGGTAAATTTCAAATAAATTTAAATATATATATATATATATATATATAAAATAGTTTAATTCACATGTTTGAGATATTAATATATATATATATATATGATTGTACGTCATGTACATACATGTAAAAAACTAATTTTTTATTTTATTTTAAATAGCAAGAGCTGGTGAAGGAAACATCCGGCGTCGACATGCTAGCTACTATGGTTGGGCGTGTTTCAAATGTAAGTTTCAAGTTGTACAAACTTACATTTTTAATAAATCATTTGATTGCACTAGATTATTATTATAATTTGTTTCACGTGTATGTTGTACATGTATATTAATATTTTTCTCTTTTATACATGGGAGCTCGTGGGTCATCATCTCGCTCGAGGAACCGAGGCTATTGCACACGCCTCACATGAGTTTTACATAGGTTAGTAAATCTCTTTACACTTTGTTTCTAATTACTGGAAGTTCACGTGGATTACATGCTTTGGACCTCTGTCATGTAGATTTTAATATTGATTTGTACATATTTTTTGTATAGCTTATGACTGCTAGAGAGACTCCTCCATATATGCAGACTGTGGAGGCTGTTGTAGATACTGCCATAGCATCTGTAGATCCACTAACTGAGGTACACAATTTTTTAAATTTGTTAAATTTTGGAGGTTCATTATTTCTTATTATTTACTTAAATCTACAATATCAAATTTTGTAGGTATATGTGAAATATTTAATTTGAAAATTAATTATTTGTATGTAGCTTACCCCTCGTGAGTCTATTGTTGTCCCTGCGACGCGTCAACAACAAATTGATAGGGATCATGACATTGCGGTAAGATTTCACATGCATTTTAACTAAATTGTACAAGTTTCTAAATTTTGAATGTATTTTAAAATTTTGGGTGTTAAAAACTTGTTGTTTATGAATGTGCAGGTTAGGTTGCAGGCATGCTTAGAGACACCTAGGACCACATGGATGAAATCCATAGTGGCATCTCCCTCCACTACATCCCCAGGTCGTGGACGTGCTACTTCTAGTAGGGCGAAGAGAGGGAAGATGTTTCATGAGTAGATTTATAGTCCACCTGGATGTACATATGTGGTCATGAGTAGATTCACAGTCCATTGTATATATATAGCCTTTTGCGACCGCATGTGGTCCCATATGTACATTATGACACGTGCTTAGTTCGAGATGTACACATACATTATGAACTTATGTACATATATATTTTCAGAGACGTGCGTCTGGAGCACACTTTGTTTGATTCTTATATATATATATATATATATATATATATATATATATATATATCCATGTGTGTTGGTTAAATCATATTTATGACTTTTTCAGTTCTTCTTTAACAAGCAGTGTAACGTGGTTAATCATCATCTTTGAATGGGTATATACCAATTTTTCTATATGTTCTTTGTCTTGTTTGTTTACTAATGACTCAAAGAGGATTTCACTATGAGACTTATGTTTGTTTTTCTTGCACTTGGATTTTCAGAAGTAGTCTTGATTTTTCTTATACTCTTTTTATTCAAGTGTTCACACATCTGTACTTTTTATCCAAAGTATGCACAATCATCTAGGTTGATTGGAAAATATTTCTTATGATCCCCCTTCAAAATAGAATCCCTGATTCCCATGAATTCTGCAAATGTCTCATCATTATCAAAGAAATAAATTGGCATGTGAAATTTTTTATTCCAATCTATCGGTTCAGGATATAGTAGGGTAAATTTTCAATTGGATGGAGTATCTAATTATATGACAAGGTAAAAAGAACTCAATTAGGAAATATGTTACTTGAGTAAAGATCCTCGTATAGTCTCCATTGGGAATATGCATCGTTGTCAAAATGAGATGAGCCATCCTCATTTTTTGAATAGGTTGTGTAGATATCTCATAAGGTGGATCATTATGGGGCCTGATTCCAAGGCCATGTTCAAGTTCAATTTAAAATAAGGAATGGGAATAGGTTTGGAACCTTCTTTGTGCGTTGATTTTGCATCCTTGAATCCATTATAAGGTCATGACATATACCATGCAGTGGACTTTAATATACTGTGGATCTTGATGACATGATGACATCATGCCATGGTACCCTAAGGTACCCTCCTAGTGGGATCTTCTATCATATTCTCCTCAGATAGGAGACCACTGGAAATAAACTTCTCCAATGGTTTAGGGCATCTATCTCTAGTGATTTTGAATTGGAAGCATGGTTTTCCACGTGTTATGAGAGACACTGAGAGATCTTATATTAATAAGGCATGTTGAGGACTTAATTTATCATCTAGATTGCATTCTTTTGATATGTTGCCTCCAACAATGTTAAGGGATTGACCAATGATGGAAATTTCTTATTACAACTGAGTGAGTACATTTGGAACCAAATGTTCTTTGATAACTTTTTTTTATAATGGGACAACAATATCTGGATAGAAGGACATTCAAAAGTTTCACGAAAAAAATGTGCAATTCTCTACAATGTGTGAATGGTTCTGGATCACTTGGGATGGTGATTATCTAACCTTCATGCCATAAATTCATACACTGATGGAAGGTGGAGAAAATGGCCTTCATGACATGGATCCATGGGCACCCTAAGAGCATGTTGTAAAGAATATCCAATTCAAGGCCATGGAATTTTTAGATCATGATACATGTTGGCCCTACTTATATTGGAACCACTATAGTACCTATTGATTCTCACTCTTCATTATATAATACTTGATGTGATTATAATAGTTTTTGTACCCAAATCAGTTTCTGAATGGCCTAGTTGTTTCACCAGTTTCAATATGCAGATGTTTAGATAGGACCTGCAAACCACAAGCACTATTTTGATCTGACGATGAGTTACAATGAGCTCTATGTATATGGGTAACTTTTTCTCTTGGTTATTGCGTGGGATTGCATTTTGATGAAAAGAGATATGATCGTTGGAGTCTTGAGGTGTGTACTAATTTCTTGAAGGTGTGTGAGATCTATTTTTGTCGACACCCCAAGTAACTCATAAGTGTTTTATATAATATTTTCTTATGAGCAATGGTATAAAGATGCTAGATCTGTAAAACTGAAATAGTTAATTATATCTAGATTGTATTTTCATAATTTACAATCTTGGATGCTTGCATTGTTTTGTCTTGGAACAATTCACATATCGCATCATTCACTTGTGCAATATTCAAACCAATAGATCTATAGGGATTATCTGATAGTATGGAAAATGTTTTCAAGAGGTAGAGCATGCGTTATTTTAAAGAATATGGTGAGTATACTCTTAAATTGGTAATATGCTCCAAGAATTGTTCTTGTGATGATTATATAAGAATAAGCTAGTGAGGCAGGTAGCTAGTTTGGTCTATGAAGAGGTTTCTTGAATCAGTATATACATATAATGCTACAACTTGTCTGTAAAGAATATTTCACAGGTGAAATGTGTATATGTCAAGCCCAACCATGGCATGTTATGATGCATTCAAAGTGGTCAATCAGGTCTAGAAGTGTGTTTCATTCCAAAATACAAGTATCTGTGTCTAGTGTCCATTGTGCTACATGACTTGAAATTTTCAAATTTTCTCTAATTTTGTAACCTACATGCCTGTAGGTGTTACTTAGTGCTTGAAAAAAATGCTCAATGCCTAATCTTGACAGGAGTACATATACATGATCTTCTTGAAGGTACTCTAGGTGATTTCGTGTGCTAGAAAGGCATTTTTTCGACAAGATGAAGCTAGATTTGGAGGGAAGGTTGATGATTTTATGATAATCAGTTTACAATGATATGAAAAGGAGATTCTATAGAGCTATATGATGATGTGTATGATACAAAACACTCAGGGGGACATTGTTTATTTAAAGGCTTTTGAGGTCTGTGATGAGTGTATTCTCCAAGAACAAGTAAGGTATGAGTCATGAATGCATTATTTCATCCCAATATGAAGGCTACAAACATGTGACTAAATCAAGTTTTGGTGCCTAACAAGTAGAGTTGGCCCAAAGATGAAGGTAAGAAGGATCATTTTTCTATTATGCATCATCTTTGGCATGAACTATAGAGATGACTGTTTTAGGTACAGGTCTGGTATAGTGGATTCTTGAAGGTGAAAAAAAAGCTTTTGTGAGGAATGAATTTTTGCATACCTACAAGGTGAATGATGGTGCTCTTACTCAAAGAAAATTTATATGATGATGATTTATCAATGATTATCAACATGTTCAGATCATGCATATGTTATTCCCAGGGGAGCTTAGTGTCTCTATGCTTGAAAAGAGGCTAAAATAGTTTTTGAGTGAAATTTCAAGATTTTGAGCTTATTTAAGACATTTGGTTGATGTTTCTAATGAAGAGGTGATCCTATCAGGAGGAGAAAGATGAAGAACATGTTGTTAAATGTATGCCTTTGTCATTAATGTAAAAAATGGGGATAAGTATAACTAGTTTTTCATCAATGAAAAAGGGGGAGATTGTTGGCATGTAGTTTCATATTTAAGGTTGTCAAACGCTATATTTTATATTTTATAAGTGTAAGGTTGTCAAACGTTATATTTTGCAAACGGTGGGTCATGGCACCAAACCGATCGCATGGCACATGTCCGGGTGGCCAAGTGAACACTAGAGGAGGTGGTGTTTTGGTGCGCGAAAGGGTCGTTGCTTCCGGGCTACTTCGTTCGGCGTAGTCCCTTAAGAGCCCTGAGACCAAAATATCGTTCAACTTCGACGGGTGACTACTCGGACTCCGTGGCACCTAGAGAGGCCTCATCTGATCTGGACACCTCGGTGTAGGGACCCTCTACAATAGCCTCTCTCGATTTTTTTCCTTCTCATTTCGGTGCTCTCGTTGTCCTATTGTTTGTAAACGCACAAAATAGTGCAGTTGGAGCCAGTGTAAGGTTGTCAAACATGCTATATTTTGCAAACGGTGGGTCGTGGCACCAAACCGACTATGTTGGCACACGTCCGGGTGGCAGGTGAACGCTAGAGGAGGTGGTGTTTCGATGCGCGAAAGGGTCGTTGCTTCCGGGCTACTTCATTCGGGCGTAGTCCCTTAAGAGCCCTGAGACCAAAATATCGTTCAACTTCGACGGTGACTACTCGGACTCCGTGGCACCTAGAGAGGCCTCGTCTAATTTGACACCTTAGCGTAGGGACCCTATACAATATCCTCTCTCGGTTTTTTCCTTCTCATTTCGGTGCTCTCGTTGTCCTACTGTTTGCAAACGCGTGAAATAGTGCAGTTGGAGCCAGTGTAAGGTTATCAAACGCTATATTTTACAAACGGTGGGGGTGGTGGCAACCGATGATGTGCCGATATGTGGGTGGCTAGGTGAATGCACATCTGGTGTTTCGCAGGTGAACGCTAGAGGAGGTGGTGTTTTGACCACGCGAAAGGGTTCATGCTTAGGGCTACTTGCGTTTGGGCGTAGTCCCTTAAGAGCCCCGAGACCAAAATATCGTTCAACTTCGACGGGTGACTACTCGGACTGAATGCAGGAGTGGCACTTCGTTCGGCGTAGTCCCTTAAGAGCCCTAAGACCAAAATATCATTCAACTTCGACTTGGTGACTACTCGAGACTGGCACCTGGAGAGGCCTCGTCTCGATCCGATACCTGGTGTAGGACCCTCTACAATATACTCTCTCACCCTTTTTTTCTTTCTCATTTTGGTGCTCTCGTTTGTCCCTGTTTGTTTAAACGCGTGAAATAGTGCGGTTGGAGCCGAGTGTAAGGTTCAAACGCTATATTTTGCAAATGGTGGGTCATGGCGTGGAACCGATGCATATTTCGAAACATTTGGGTGGCAAGGTGAATGCTAGAGGAGGTAGTGTTTTTGTGCGTGAAAGGGTCATTGCTTTCAGGCTACTTCGTTCGGGCGTAGTCCCTTAAGAGCCCTGAGACCAAAATATCATTCAACTTCGACGGGTGACTACTCGGACTCGTGGCACCTAGAGAGGCCTCATCTGATATAACACCTTTAGGGACCCTTCTCATTTCGGTTTTCCTTCTCATTTCGGTGCTCTCGCTGTCCTACTGTTTGCAAACGCGTGAAATAGTGCAGTTGGAGCCAATGTAAGGTTGTCAAACGCTATATTTTGCAAACGGTGGGTCGTGGCACCGAACCGACTATGCCGACACATCCGGGTGGCTAGGTGAACGCTAGAGGAGGTGGTTTTTGGTGCGCGAAAGGGTTGTTGCTTCCGGGCTACTTCGTTCGGGCGTAGTCCCTTAAGAGCCCTGAGACCAAAATATCGTTCAACTTCGATGGGTGACTACTCGGACTCCGTGGCACCTAGAGGCCTCGTCTGATCCAACACCTGGCGTAGGGACCCTCTACAATATCCTCTCTCGGTTTTTTCCTTCTCATTTCGGTGCTCTCATTGTCCTATTGTTTGCAAATGCGCGAAATAGTGCAGTTGGAGCAGTGTAAGGTTGTCAAACGCTATATTTTGCAAACGGTGGGTCGTGGCACCAAACCGACTACGCCGGCACATCTAGGTGGCCAGGTGAATGCTAGAGGAGGTGGTGTTTGGTGCGCGAAAGGGTCGTTGCTTCCGGCTACTTCGTTCGGGCGTAGTCCCTTAAGAGCCCTGAGACCAAAATATCGTTCAACTTCGACGGGTGACTACTCGGACTCGTGGCACCTAGAGAGGCCTCGTTTGATCGAAACCTGGTGTAGGGACCCTCTATAATAGCCTCTCTCAGTTTTTTTCCTTCTCATTTTGGTGCTCTCATTGTCCTACTATTTGCAAACGCGCGAAATAGTGCAGTTGGAGCAGTGTAAGGTTGTCAAATGCTATATTTTGCAAATGGTGGGTCGTGGCACCAAACCGACTACGCCGACACGTCCGAGTGGCCAGGTGAATGCTAGAGGAGGTGGTGTTTTGGTGCGCGAAAGGGTCGTTGCTTCCGGGCTACTTCGTTCGGTGTAGTCCCTTAAGAGCCCTGAGACCAAAATATCGTTCAACTTCGACGGGTGACTACTCGGACTCCGTGGCACCTAGAGAGGCCTTGTCTGATCCGACACCTCGATGTAGGGACCCTCTACAATAGCCTCTCTCAATTTTTTTCCTTCTCATTTGGTGCTCTCGTTGTCCTACTGTTTGCAAACGCGTGAAATAGTGCAGTTGGAGCTAGTGTAAGGTTGTCAAACGCTATATTTTGCAAACGGTGGGTCGTGGCACGAACCGACTATGCCGCACATCTAGGTGCTAGGTGAACACTAGAGGAGGTGGTGTTTTGGTGCGCGAAAGGGTCATTGCTTCCGGGCTACTTCGTTCGGGCGTAGTCCCTTAAGAGCCCTGAGACCAAAATATCGTTCAACTTCGACGGGTGACTACTCGGACTCCGTGGCACCTAGAGAGGCCTCGTGTCTGATCCGGCACCTGGTGTAGGGACCCTCTACAATAGCCTCTCTCAATTTTTTTTTCCTTCTCATTTTGGTGCTCTCGCTGTCCTATTGTTTGCAAACGCGTGAAATAGTGCAGTTGGAGCCAGTGTAAGGTTGTCAAACGCTATATTTTGCAAATGGTGGGTCGTGGCACCGAACCGACTACGCCGGCATGTCGGGTGGCTAGGTGAATGCTAGAGGAGGTGGTGTTTTGGTGTGCAAAAGGGTCGTTGCTTCCGGGCTACTTCGTTCGGGCGTAGTCCCTTAAGAGCCCTGAGACCAAAATATCGTTCAACTTCGACGGGTGACTACTCAGACTCTGTGGCACCTAGAGAGGCCTCGTCGATCTAGCACCTGGTGTAGAGACCCTCTACAATAGCCTCTCTCTTTTTTTCCTTCTCATTTCGGTGCTCTCACTGTCCTACTATTTACAAACGCGCAAAATAGTGCAGTTGGAGCCAGTGTAAGGTTGTCAAACGCTATATTTTGCAAATGGTGGGTCGTGGCACCGAACCGACGCGTAGGCCGCATGTTTGGGTGGCCAGGTGAAACTAGAGGGAGGTGGTGTTTTAGTGCGCGAAAGGGTCGTTGCTTAAGGCTACTTCATTCGGGCGTAGTCCTTAAGAGTCCCGAGACCAAAATATCGTACAACTTTTGTCCGATATGAAACCTCGGCATAGGGACCCTCTACAATAGGAGCTTTTTTCCTTTCATTTGGCACGCGTAGGTATGGTCTAAACACTTGGGAGGAGTTGTTTTCAAAATTTACAAATTTTTACAACATTTTTAAAATTTACAACATTTTTTTAAAATTTACAATATTTTCAAAATTTACAACTTTTTCAAAATTTACAACTTTTTTTGATTTTCAAAATTTTTTTTCAAAATTTAACTTTTTCAAAAATGAAAACTTCAACTTTTTTTCAAACAATGAAAGCTTCTCTTAGCAAGAATTTAAAATTCTCTACTAATAGTTAACCACGTGAAGGTGGAAGCTTTTTTCGCACCACTAACCTAAACATAAAAGTGTTAGTCAAAGAAATTTAAGTTTCAAATCAAAACCATATACTATCTATATATGTACACAAAATACACAAATTTAAAATAAAATATATTCAAACTTAAATCTAGATCTTTAAACTAAAAAATTTATATATATATATATATATATATATATAAATTGAAAAGAAATTATATATACCAAACATGAGCATTGTAAATTCATTCCAATGAACCATCAAGATCGGATCTACTCGAATAGCAGAGAGATTGCTTCATGATCGACTTCGAACCTTCCAAAGAATCTTGTTATTAGGCCTTCTCGATATCTATACAATTTGAATATTTGTCGCTAGAACTAGATGTGAATATAAGAGTATTTTTTGTGTGTCTCAAAGTCTTCAAACACCCAAACAGAGGAATTTTTTAATGGATACCGTCGAAGCCAAGTTCCAGTAACTACCACTGACCCTGTAGGATACTCAATATCTTCGCCATCTATAATAGGAGAAGTCAACTTCTTTCTTTCCTCGATGCAACAACATAAGAAATAGTCTATTCCTTCTTCATTATTTTCTGTCGCAATTACTACAAACACATGTCCTACAAAAAAATAACCAAGGTTGAACAACTCAAATTTAAATTACATATTAAAATTTCAATGGACATAACTCAATACAAAAATTAAATAAATAACCATAAATACCTTGTCGCACCAAAATCAAAATTTCACAAAGTCCTTGGATGTTGTAACTTCATCTGCAGAAACAAGTCGTAATGCTTGTGGAGGTTGATAACTAGGAAGCGGAGTTAGAGGCCTACAAATCCATCCTTCCACCCATTCTTGTGAATCACACTCAGCAGTGACAAATTTGATACAAGATGCACAAAAACATGTCAACTTTCTTGTCCATACGGCCCACGAAGTAGCGTCTGAGCTACAAAATGAGTGCATATCACTGGACCCAGTGAGTGTCATACAATCCTTCGTAGTTAGCAATATGTTTTTCCTCTATCAACCAAAAATATCTGCAAACTATGGAATTTTCTTGAGAACCTCGGGCCATGTTGTCAGTACACCATTCCACTATGCTCTTTGCATCTTTTAATTTAGCACCATCTTTGTACTTCAACTCTTCTCTTGCAAGAGCTCTTTTCACACATGCCCCTGCACCGTCATGCTCTCCTTTTCCATGTCTAGCCTCAGTGAAACTCCAAATATGTTGCACACCCATCTTGACGTGCATTCTGCTCATCCAATAAAACATTCGTGCATTCTTAAACTGAGACGTGTAATTATCTGACCATATATAATGTTGTTTGAAGTGGATGTCCCTATCAGACAAGTTTCCATAAAATAACTGGAAACACCCTTGCACAAATTCAAGTAGAATGAGTATGATCATCACTGATATAAAAGTGGTACTCTCTTAAAAATTTTCGATCATTCTTCTGAACTGTCAGGAGAATGTAGAAATGCTATATGCACAAAAATGGCAACTTGTACTGAGTTGTAATATTGCGATAGAACCTCCATTTGTGGTTCGCAATGTGTAATTCTCACAAAATCGACCCTTTGAAACAATAGTACCAATAGGAAATGTGTCTTTGCATAGCTTGAATTGTTCATCCAACCATCGAGCTCTATGTGTATGCCTCGCATACTCATAAAAATTTCATCCTTAAATTTTCTCATAAATTGAAAAATGGGCATTTGTTTTGTAATTAGCTCACACCGTTTCGACTCTTTTCCATCTTTCAACTGGTATGCAACTGATTTATATTTATCAAATTCAACTAAATTATGTCCTATTGTACCTTCAATTTGCTCATGGATGTAACTTTCCAATTTAGGTAATCCGCCGCATGTACTACAACTTCCATCTAAACAATCTTGACTATAAAAAAATTGTCCAACTTCTTTTTCACAAAATATAGTAGGAATGAAATCCCTAGAAGATATTGGTGGAACTTGAACACCACATTCAGATAACATAGTTTTAGAATGAAAATTAGAATGAATACGTAAAAATTTAGCATAATGCATCGCAAATTCAACATGTTGCCTACAACAAGTGGTGCGAGCATGGTTGATTTTCACATAGAATGGTTTCAACATTTCAAAAAAATGTTGACTAATTTTAATTTCCAGATTCTCTTGTTCAAACTTACGAAAAAATTGAGTTTGAGTCATATCTAAGAAATGCTTTGGATGTGGTTCACGATTAGTAGAACCAACTCTCCGTTTTATAACATCTCTTGTATTAGGTGAAACTCTAGTGTTATCATGCCAAAATTTAATAACTTCTCTTATAGCATCAGAATTATTTTTGTCCTTACGTGGTGCTCTAGCAGAAAATGCCCAAAAATCGACATTATTGAGTGATTGAAGGATATTACATCTTTCAATTGCTTTCATTAGATTTTTTCGATTAACTTGCAACATTCGACTTGTTTGCGTAATCAAACGTTGTTTTTTTATTGATTCACTTACAACACTAGTAGCAAGTACATGACGCACAATATTACTATCCCTAGTGCGTCTCTTGACACCAATAATGTGATATGCATCATGAAGGTTTTCAACAATTGTAGAGGTTTGACCACGTATATTAGATGTTGTCAATCCTAAGGTGTTTAATGTAGGTCTCATTTTAATCAATTTCATCAAACTAACCAACAATCGACATCTTTGGGAATCATTTAAAATTTTAAAATGATTATCCCAAATTTCAAAGTGGCTTTTCTTCTGATTTGTCGTTCAGAAAGTTTGTCAGACATTGGTTTCAAAATGTTTTCATCAATTTCAATAAAAATTAGGTTTCTTACGTAAAATCCTAGGAGGTGTTTTTTGTCAAATTTTGCTTGTCTAAAGTTTCAACATGAATTTCCTTATTCACATTTTCATTGTCTCCTTCAATTTCAACATTTGCTACATCATGAGTATTTAATTCTTCTTCAACATTGACAGTAAAAACTTCTTCATCACGAGTATTTAATTCAACTTCAATTGATCGATAAAGTAGAAACATTACCTAGTTCTTCATTGCTTACAATAGTTGGGATTGAAGATGAACCTCTTCTAGATTCATGAAGTTTCCGCATTTGCTCAGCATTTTGAATTTTGTTGGCCTCTAATTCGTTTGGTGTTTTTTTACTTAATGACTTCCTTTTTTGACTTCGTTTTTGTCTCCCATGATGTTTTGCTTCGGTGATAAGAAAAACGTGCAGAAAAAGACAAAATTTCACAGTAATTCATACGGTAAGGTCAGAGAGTAAAAATCACATGGTAATTTAGACATTGGGATGTGTGTAAATATGATTTATGAACTGCGAGCGCGCTTTATAAACCGCGATCGCGGTTTATAAAGCGCGCTTGCGGTTCATAAATCATATTTACACACATCCCAATGTCATCGTTTATGTTTAAAGCGCGCTCATGGTTCATGTTTAAAAACCGCGATCGCGCTTTATAAACCACGATCGCGCTTTATAAACCGTGATCGCGGATCTATCTGCCAAACCTAAGCCTCGGAAAATCTTTTTTTTTCCCCAACCAAAGCTATGGAAGGTCATTATGAAGTGTAAAAGGTCAAAAAACCTCAAATCTGCTCTTCCAAAGACTTGAACCATGCTAAAAAACTGAAAACATTTCACAAAAATGGTGCCATCACGTAGGGGAGACTCTTAGCTTCGTAGAAATATTGTTTTTAAAGTGAATAGAATAAGATAAATATCATTTTATAATTTTTTACTAACAATAGGTCTTTAAGACATTTTTTCCCGTGAATGTTCATGTCTACGTTTAAGACTGTAACTTTTGTTTCGCTTATCAAAATATGATAAAACTTATACCATCCCAAGTGTGGACAAATTCTATACACGTTAAAAAAATAAAATTTGATTTCGATATTTTTTGATATAGTTATGGCGGGCAAACGGAAAGTGCTCCGTTTTCTAAATATTTTCAGACCACTTTCATGGAAAAAATCATTAAAAAAAATATTGCTCAAAAAAATACAAAATAAAATCCATCCCAAGATAGACAACTACATCTAACGTTTCACCAAAGGAAAAAAAAATAACAAGATTTGGTCATCCAAAATGCGGGCAAACGGACTACAATCTTATAAGTTTTTAAAAAAAAAAAACTAAGTCATATAATTTTAAGTGTTTAATATAGCTAAACTTGTCCATTTTTTTCATCAACTTCCCGCACTTACCCCGTGGTGTTTCATCATAAAGGTTGTGACATAAGGAAAGAGAAAACATGAAAGGTGGTTGGAAAAGCAAAGAGAACTAAAAATAACATGTATGTTCTCAAAGAAGTAAAAAAGAAAAATGTTTCACAAGTAAAGTGGATGAGAGCTGGCTTTGGCACAAAAAATTGGACATCTAAATTTTGACAATCTTGTCAAAATTAGTTCTATGGGGTGTGTTAGAAACATGCCTAAGATCAGAAAACCAACTGATAAAATTTGTAAAGCATGCCTCCATGGGAAATAAACAAAGAGAAGCTTCAAAACAAAAGAATATTCTACCACACAACCTTTAGAGTTGATTCATATAGATCTTGTAGGACCAACTAGAACTGAAAGCATACAGGGAGATAGCTATTTCATGTTTTTGATTGATGATTTCAATAGGATGACATGGGTTGCATTTCTCAAAGAAAAGTTAGAGGAACTAGAAATATTTAAAGTTTTGAAAGCGCTAGCTGAAAATGAAAATAATGGAAAAATAAAGAGCTTAAGGTCTGATAGTGAGGAATTTTGGTCGGCTAAATTTGATGAATTTTGTGAGACTTGTGGGATAAGGAGACAATTATCAATTGCAAGGAAACCTAAAAACTGGGGTAGTGGAAAGGAAGAATATAATGGTACAAGAAATGGCTAGAACTATGCTCAATGAATCAAAATTATATGATGGATACTAGAGAGAAGTAGTTAGAACAATAGTATACATTTTGAATAGAGCGCAAGTTAGAATAAAAGAGAAAAACACACCATATGAGCTATGGAAAGGAAGGCCTACAAGTTTAAAGCACCTCAGAGTATTTGGAAGTAAGTGCTACATCAAGAGGGATGATGAAAATCAAGGTAAGTTTGACTCAAGGTGTGATGAAGGCATCTTTTTAGGATACTCAGTTGTTAGTTTAACACACACACACACACACTATAATAAGATTAAAAAAAAGATAGTAAAGAACACTAATGTTATAGTTGATGAATCATGTTCAAATAAGGTGAAAAGTCAGCCTAAAGAAACTCCACAAGCTGTTGTAAATCAGGATGATGAAGAAATTTCAGAAGTTGAACATGAAGAAGAAAGTGAAGAAGAAGAAATAACTGATACCAAAACACCCTCATAGAAGGCTAGAAGAGATCATCCTTCTAGCCAAATCATAGGAAATAAGGAAGCAAACATTCAAACAAGAAGAAGGATGAAAATTGCTCAAAATCAAGAAGTTACAACTCTTTTATCCAAAATAGAACCAGAGAATGTAATGGAGGCAAGTAAGGATCAAAATTGGATAAAAGAAATGAATGAAGAGATGGACCAAATTGAGAAAAATGAAACATGAGAGCTGGTACCTAGGCCAAAGGACAAGAATATCATTGGAACCAAGTGGGTTTTTAGGAACAAATTGAATGAAAAAGGTGAAGTAATAAGAAATAAAGCAAGGCTAGTTTGTAAAGGTTATGCACAGTGGAAGGAGTAGATTTTGATGAAACATTTTATCCTATGGATAGGATGGAATCCATTAGGATCTTCTTAGCATATGCAGCTCATAAAGGATTCAAAGTATATCAAATGGATGTGAAATCAACATTTCTCAATGGGCACTTGAATGAAGAGGTTTATATTGAGCAACCAGATGGTTTTACTCTTACTGATGATTTGGATTATGTATAGCAGTTGAAAAAGGAACCTGTATGGGATTAAACAAGAACCAAGGGTTTGGTATAGTAGGTTAAACAAGTATTTTATTGAGAAAGGATTCAGAAAAGGTGTAGCTAATAGTAATTTGTACATAAAGGAAGAAGAAGAACACATGTTGATTGTTTTTGTTTATGTGGATGACATCATTTTTGGGAGAAACAATGAAAGCATGTCACATGGCTTCTCTGAGGTAATGAAAAAATAATTTGAAATGTCAATGGTAGGTGAACTTTCATTTTTCGTAGGGCTGCAAATTCTTCGGAACAAGGGAAGAATATTTATCTCACAAACAAAGTACATTAAGGAAATTCTTAAGAGATTCTAGATGTAATATTGCAAGCCAATAAACACTCCCATGAGTGTAGGGTGTAAACTCAATAAGGAATATAGTTCACCAAAGGTAAATAAAACTTTATATGTATCCATGATAGGCAATCTTATATATTCAATAACATCTAGAACTGATATTATGCAAGTAGTTAGTTTGGTAGCAAGATTTCAAGAAGATCTAAGGGAAGTTCGGAAAAGTACCTCTTGGGGACATTAGATTATGGTCTTTGGTATCCAAGATGTAATGAATTTCATATTAAATCCTTAACAGATGCAGATTGGGAAAGCAACATAGATGATAGAAAAATCACAACTGGTGGACCCCGCTTTATAGGTAAGTTTATTGTTTCATGGTTGAGTTAAAAACAATCTCTTGTAGATATTTCTACATGTGAAGATTAGTATATTGCACCATCTATTTGTTGCAAACAAGAGATGTGGACGAAACAAAATCTTGAAGACTACAAAGTGGAAAATGAAGGTTTCATTCCTTTATACTATGATAGTACAAGTGTTATAAGTGTTTCAAAGAATCCAATGTTGTAAGTTCATAGACAAAACATATACCCATCAAATATCATTTTACGAGAGAAAAGTCAATGAGTAGAGAATTCGGCTTGACAGTATCTACAAAAGAAGAAGTGGTTGATATAATGAAAAAATATTTTCCTAGATCCAGTTTTAGCGGTTAAGGCATAAATTAGGGTAACACCATCCCCTAATAGTCACTAAATATCTCATAATGATAAGGGGAGAAAATTAGGTGCCAAAATTGCTCCAATAGGTCTCGTAGTTTGAGTATAGAGACAGATAGAGTTTTCTCTCTAATCCTAGGAAATATTCAAGAGGTCTATAAAAGATAGTAGAAGAAAGTGAAGGATAAACATTCATGGATTCATCTCAAGAGGAGTTTTTCAGGTGTTGAATGACGAAGAATTGCATCCGATTGAGTCTTTTCAATCAAGAAAGCAACATATTTCGTGGTGAGATCCTTAAGGTATGAACATGCTCTATTTTGTTTTTCTTTCAAGCTAATAAGATTGTTGTGTTTGTGCACCTTTGTCATAGATGTCAAAGGGGGAGAGAGTGTGCTAGAAACTTGAATTCATGGTCTTGCATGTTTGCAGATTTTAACATATCAATTTCCCATCGAAGTTTTTGCTTGTTACCATCAATGACAAAGAGGGATATTGTTGAACTCTGTTACATTGATGGTTGTTGTCATTAATGTTACATGGCATTGATGGAAAAGGAAGAGCGAAATTACATCCATGTAGGTGTTTATCGGCGTTGCTCGTGGTTTAATTTGGTTTCAGAGTGCGACAAGATCAAACAGTGAGGTAGTTGATCACTAAAGGTAGAGTACGGTACAGTTGGCTAGCTATTTTTAGATGGTCTACATGCCAAGTAATGATGTTTTAAGCATGGGAAAGAGCTCTTACAGTACACGGTGTGTTTCAAGTCATTTTGTGGAAGTTTCATTTGAAACCGACCCATGTATGCTTGTTTATAGAGTCTGATGAGGTGTGAGAGGTTGGTACAGGTCATGGAAAGGTCATTTAAGCATGGGAGTAGCCTAGGAATGTTGTCTAGGGTATGTATGAGCATCAACAAGGTGTATTTTAGCTCCTGGAGGCAGATTTCAAAAATTCACCAAAGATGGTCTTGAGAACTTACAGTAGTGTAGTTTGATGAAAATGAGATAGGTTTGAAGATTACATGCATATTTATGAAAAAATAATCTTATGGATCATGTAGAGGGGTGAGTTTTGGTGCTTCATGCCAAATTTCATCAAGTTATGAAATGGTATGTGAAAGTTGTGTAAGTTTTTCTAAAACTGGTTCTTTGAGAAGTGCATAATAAGTTGTTTGGATTCTTAACACTCAAGAAAAATATAGTGCCTTCTTCAGATAAATCATAGAAGAAATTTTTGTATAGGATTCCAAGATTGAAATATTTCAAAAAATTTCAGGTAAAATGGGTAAGTATCAAAGAAATTATGAGCTTTTTTCTAGCTATGGTTTTCCTTCTCTTAAGCACCTTCTTAAGTCGTTTATAGAAAAAAAAGTTATCGGTTAACCAAAAACAATTGGATGATAATTATTGAAGCTTGTCATGGTTCATTAGTGATGTTTTTATGTTTATTGTGCTTTGTTTATGATCTTGAAAGGGCTAAGTTCAGTACAAAATCCTCATAGTAAGTACATGTGTAGTGACTATAGTTGGGATGTATGAAAGTACTATGATCTTAAGGTTCACTAAAATCATTTGAATTGAAGTGAGTGTTTCTCATTCCTAGATTTTTTGAATACCTTGAACGTGTTGTATGAACATTGTACAAATTGGGTATATCTTGACTTGTGAAGAACTTTTGAGTGCTTATGCTTGATTTGGCAAAGCATGTACACTGTTAACTGTGTGGTTGCTTGGGAATTTCATAATTAAGAGAGTATGACCTCAAAGTCCTCTTAAAAATTGTGATGTATTTGGAAAATGTATCACTTCACATATGGATATTATGACAAGATGAGTGAAGATTGGATATGTGCTTGAAACAATCAAGATGAAGACCGAACTCCAATGTGCATGTACGGACAAACAAGGTGGATATGGTTTATTGGCTTATTGATGCTTCTTGAGCACTATGTTATGGTTTTATATTCACCATTGGTCCCATCATATCATTCGGAATGATGGCCTAAGACCTCAAAGCATTTTATTGCTTAAAAACCATTATAATGTCATGTTTCATATCATTGCGCACTTTACCTCGTAGTTTTGGGAGAAAATAGAATAGTTTCATGGTGTCTAGTTGATTGGAAAAGGTGGAATGTTGTTCAACACAACCTCATAAGTTGGAATTTTGAAATTCCATCAAGAATTGAGCATGAAAATCATTTTTATGCGGTCCTCGTGCATTTAGAGTCATCTTAACCCTGAAACTAGGGTTTTTAAACATTTTTATCGAATTCTCGACAACCATCCAATGGAAATTTGAATTTTTTGAAGAAATATATTATTCTGGAGGATTCGACCCTTTGTAAGAATAATTTTTCAATTTGATCAAGAAATTGAAGATAATTCAATGAAAATGCCAAAAGGAACTCGTGCATTCTCAGTACAGGTCGTTTTTGAATGTTTGTTACAATTTATTATGTTGAATCTTCATGACACTTTCTATAACTCCTTCATGAGTCTATACATTGCGGATTATTAAAATGTGGATAATGGAGTGCTGCTAAGAGTGAGATAACAGTGAACTAGAGATGAAGATTTGATGAAAGTGTAGGTGAATTGTGAAGGCGGGTTGTTAATTTAGGATCACTATCAAATGTTTTGGCATCATAATCAAAGTGTGATCATAAATTTTGCACTACCGAGTTGTAGCTCAGTCTAATCAGGAAGTGGTTTCTTTCTAGAAAGTTGTGGCTTGCATATGGTCAATTTTTGACTTGAAGTTGTAGCTTCATCAGTTGAGTTGTAGTTCAACATCTTTGTAACCATTTGGTTTATAGTCCTTTTGTTTAGTGGGTTTTCTCCCAATTTTGGTTTCCCAATTAAAAATTCTTGTCTCTCTTGTGTGTGATTTCCATTTCCTTTTGATGTGTGTTGTTGCTTAAGTAAGAAATCTGATTGGTTTTTTAATTAAGGTTGAATTAAACATTGATTCACCCCCTCTCAGTGTTCCAGTTTCTAACAATAGTTTCCATACTATATATGAACCAACAAATTCCTTGAAACATAAAAAAACACTTTCCAAACCCTTGAGCTATCTAAGTCATATTTTAAGGCCAACAAGACTTGGTGAGAGGTTCCTTGGATGAGCATGTGCAATCTATTGCATGTACCTCCTTTCAAGAGAGCCATCATCCCGAGCATTTGTGTGGGACTATATAGGTTTTATGAGCTTGTGTGTGCTCTCACTTCCCCTAAAACATCAACATTTAGTATTATAGGGTAAAAATGGGTGCAACACTCGCATAGATCAACACTTAGAAAGATATAATATAATAGGGTTGTAAACCAAAAGCATTTTCTTTGGTCTAATCAGCTCAAAAATTTACAAATGATTACAAAATTTCAAAAGATTTATGTAAAGAGTCAAAAACCATGAAATTAGAAAAGGGAAGTGAGGCTCCTTTCCTAATTGAGAACCACATTTTTCATATCAATTTTTATCCCCCTGTTCTAGCACATGTTACTCCTTGAATTTGGTACATAAAAACATGTGTAACTAAGAACTCTTTTGAGTGTGAATTCCTTAACACAATTGCTACAAAATTCACATCAACCTCAATTTTCATTACAAAAGAGTCTCAAAGGTTGATCTTTGCACTTGTATGTACTTGTTAAGAAATGTCTTGAAAGTGAATTTGTTAATATGATAGAAAATAATTCAAAAGCATCTCGAAGTTGCATGTGACCATGAAAAAGAATTCACATAATTTGTAACCCTATAACATGACAAACATTTATTATTTTACTTAACTTCCAAAAAAATATAAATGCATACACTAATTTTTGTAATTCTGATATGAGAGTGAAGTATACTAAAACAAGGTTATCAAAGTCAATAAAAGAAAACAAATAGAGAGCCTTCTTGATCGTTAATCAAAGCTTCCAAATCCAAAACAAATCAAGAAACTCTTACCAAAATTAGCTTTATACATGTACTCATCATGATGTGGAGATGAATATCATGCATTATCAAGATGTAATAGCTATTCAAATAGCTAATAGCCAATAATAATGTTTGTATGTTAACATCACTCATAAGAATATATTAGACCAAATAAAACCGCACCTAATATTTGTAGATAACATCAATCCAATGTTTTGGAAAGGAATAAACGGTAATTTTAACATTTCTCATTAGTACAAAGGAATTGGGAGTAATGTTTGTTAACCAATTAGATCTTAGAGAAGGCATAATAACATTAGATCAGGAACCCATTACCATTACACATAGAGAAAGTGCATGTAATCAACATATGGTAGAGAGGGGATACCATGCATTACTAAGATATCTAAGCGAGTCAAAAAAACTAAGAGTAAACAACAATATATTCATCCAAGAAAAAAAGATAAACCTAGCTTAAACTCATATGAACCTAGGGATAAATCTTGTATAAACGTGTTAATATTTGCTTATTGATTAAACTATCATTTACCCACTTGTAATGGGTGCAAAATAGAAGCAATAGATCAAGGAAACCATTATCAAATAGAGAAAATGCATGTAATAAATAAGTTTTAGAGAGTTAAGACCATAAATTAGTATTTAAGTTCTTACTAAATAATGTTTACATGCTAGAAATCCGTAAACCAATCTTAAATCTAGGCCCAAATTTTGCATAAAGACATCAAACTCAATGTTTTCACACACCAATAGTTATATACCCATTTCTCATGGGTGAAAAAATAGAAACACGGGGATCGTATGTAGGATCCAAATACATCTTGGCTTGAATCCAAAATTTCCAAACTAGACTAAATTACTAATACAAGATCCTATAATGAAATAACTTTCAATGAATATCCGAAAGCCAAAAAAAAGAAACAAATCCATTGATGTCACAAAGTGCCTCAAATAATCAAGACCACATACATCAAATTCAAAACAAG
This sequence comes from Taxus wallichiana var. yunnanensis, assembly GCA_018340775.1. NCBI lineage: Eukaryota > Viridiplantae > Streptophyta > Pinopsida > Cupressales > Taxaceae > Taxus > Taxus wallichiana. The sequence goes on from CM031241.1 coordinate 242,654,087, forward strand.
TTGAAGTGTTATAAGTCAATCACCTCATACCTTTCTCCCTTATGAAACTTGGAAGCTTTAATGTCGAACATCATTATTTCCATACTCGAGTACAAAGGAATGCTCCTTCAAGAAACTCAATTGAATAACCCTTTCATCCGATCACACACAATCAACCCAAGTAATGACAACTCATTTTCATATCTTGAAAAAACTTAGCCCAAATAATAAGTGAAATAAATCTAAATATCATAATGGAGGAGTTCCTTTACTAAATTGAAAATGAGGGGTTAGTCTTTTCCAAAAATTAAAATTTGTTTAAAAAATGTAAAATAGAGGATAGTGCTAAGTGACACCCTTATGAGGGGAACAACATAAAGCGAGAGATGTGATCTCACAAGCCAATTTTAGTACCTCACATAGATCCATGGAATGTTGTGGATACATAATCTAGTTGAAACAATGTAATAGTTTGGACACCCAAATGTGAATTGTTGAGAGGACAAGATCCTTCCCGAGTGTAAAATCAACATCTACATTTCCGCATGCCCTCGAAGGGTAGAGAGTCTCCTTCACTACCACTTGAAGATAAGAAACTCACATATATCTCAATCCTTCGTGCTTTTCCGATTACCCATCATGTCCTCCAACTCATCCTACAAAGGCCCATAACCAATTTTGACATTCCCCACTCTGTAAACAACATCGATATATCATTTCCTAAAATATCATTTCTTACCTACCATTAAAAGTTAAAACAACCTCAAATGGATTCTCGACCAATCCATAGTATGCACCTAGCTATAGTGTACATAAGATAGGAAGTCATGTAGAAGGTTTTGGTCTGATGCACTTGATTGAGTTGTTGAGTCAAATTTTCACATACGATTTCTCCCCAATTCAATGCATATGTTCCTTCACAAATCAAATTGATGTAAATGCACATCCAATATTGGAATTCTTGAATAGAAGGTAGGCCCATTTCTCTTTCTAGTAGTGTTATAATGTCTTATAGTTCCTCAACAAAATCAATCATGTAGAGAGTCTTAGACAGTTTTGATGACCCTCTCTTCTTGAATTTTAACCAAGATTTGAAAATCATACACTGATACTTATTGGGGGTGAGGTTAAAATCATTTCAGCATCACCTTTGGTTAATATCTTGGACCGTTTGAAAGTAGGTATACCCAAGGCCGAGATAATATGATGAGCATCTAGTTATGCAATGACTTGCCCTTTAGGATCCTTAAATTGCTTGGTTTGTGGATTGAAACATGAAGCATAAGATAGAAATGTGTCAGCATGTTGAACAGATGTAGGAAAACCCCTGCATGAGCTTATCCACTATTCAAAATGCTACAAGGTAGTATGGTTGGACTATTATCATTTATTCTACCCCAAAAATCATTTAAATCCATGTGCTTAATATCACTCTCTCCTATTTCAGGGACTGAGTTTTTTAGGGAAGAAATAGGTTCATATCTGTCATATTAAAACTTCATTTTAACAAATTGGACGTTGGTTCATTTTCTAAAGGAATTGAGAAGAAGGGAACCAAAAAAACACAATCTCAAAGGAGGGAAAACAATGATAATGTTACTCACCAATTAGATAAGCAGAAAGGCGACCTCCCAACGTTCTCCATGCAATTTGAATTTTCAAATTCGGCTTCAGACTGAGGAAGAAACGAGCAAAACTGTGATTTTGGATGCAAGGAAAGGCCAGGGCAAGAAAACGACTAAGCAGGGGTGATAATTCGTGATTTTGAGGACAAGAATGGAGTGGGAGGAGTTTTATAATTTTGGGAAACAAATTTTCCCTCCGTCTCACCCCTCAAGCTCATGAAACAATTAATCAAATAAAAACATGCCCAACAGAACAATCAAAACCAATCTCCTATCAACTTTGGAATTTAAGGTGGGTGAATCGGCGTTTCAGGAATAGGGGCATACAGGAACACTTCCAACGGTTCAAGTTGTGCCCGAAAAAGCAGACATGGCTGACGTTGGAGTGGGATTCGAGAGAAGTGGTGAGTCGGAGAGCAAGAGTCATAAGGGAACAAAGGTGAGAATTCCAACAATTCCCAATTTAATTGATATATCCGATGACTTGGGGCAAGAGTTTCATCAGTGCCCAAAACAGTCGATGAAGTCGATAAGGCAAGCAAAGTGGACAAGGCACCATTGTGGGGAACAAGAGGAACGAGAGAATTGTTCCTTAAAACATATTATTCATCTGATCCAAGCCCCCAAAACACCAATTTTTTTCTAACTCCCAAATTCTCCTTCATTACTAAATCAACATGGGATAGGGGGAACCAAGAAATGCAAGATCTTACCCAAAACCCAACAAATTAAAAATTTCAACTTTTTGGGTAGATGACAACATAAATTAACCATATTGTTGATTACAGAAGCATCTCAGGAGTTGCATGTGACCATGAACAATAATTCACACAATTTGTAACACTATAGCATGATAATGACATCTATTATGTTACTTTACTTCTAACAAATAGAAATCCATAAACTAAATTTTGTAATTATGGTATGAGAGTGAAGTATACTAAAACAAGGTTATCAAAATTTTCAATAAAAGAAAACAAATAGAGAGCCTTCTTGCTTCGTTGATCGGGATTCTCAGTCCAAAATAGATCAAGGAACTCTTCCCAAAAATAGTTATATACATGCACTTGCATGATGTGGAGATGAATATCATGCATTATCAAGATGTAATAGTTATTCAAATAGCTAATAGCTAATAATAATATTTGTAGGCTAGGAACAATCATAGAACTATTTTCCACCGGATAAACCCGCACCTAATATTTGCAGAGATAACAATAATCAATGTTTTGGAAATGACTAAACGGTAACTTTAACATTTCTCATTAGTACAAAGGCATTAAGAGTAGTTCCCTGTAACCATTTAGATCTTAGAGAAGGCATAGTAACATTACATCAAGGAACCCATTACCACATAGAGAAAGTGCATGTAATCAACATATGGTAGAGGGTGGATATCATGCATTTTAAAGATATCTCAGCACTCTAAAAAATTAAGAGTAAACAACAATATTTTCATCCAAGAAATAATCATAAACCTAGCTTAAACTCATATGAACCTAGGGCTAAATTTTGCAATAATGTGTTAATGATTTCTTATTGATTAAACTATCATTTACCCACTTATAATGGGTGCAAAAACATTAACAATAGATCAAGGAAACCATTATAAAATAGTGAAAGTGCATGTTTAATCAATAAGTTTTAGGAGTCAAGACCATACATTAGTATTTAAGTTATTATCAATAATGTTTGCATGCTAGAAAATTGTAAACCAATCTTAAATCTAGACCCAAATTTTGTAGAAGGCATCAAACTTAATGTTCTCACACACCAACAATCATATACCCATTTCTCATGGGTGAAAAAATAGAAACATGGAGATTTGTATCTAGGATCCAAATAAATCTTTGATTTGAATCCAACATTTCCAAACCAGACTAAATTACCAATACAAGATCATATAACCAAATAACTTTAAAGGGGTATCTAAAAGCCAAAAAAATTAGACACAAATCCTCTAATATCACAATGTGTCTCGAGAAAATCAAGACCATATACATTGAATTCAAAACAAGTTGAAGTGTTATAAATCAATCAACTCGAGACATTTCTTCCTTATCCAACTTAGAAGCTTGGTTGTCCAACATCATTATTTTCATCCTCAAGCACAAAGGAATGCTCCTTCCAAAGTAGCTCATTGAATAGCCCTTTCACATGATCACACATAATAAACCCATATATGGACAACTCATTGTCGTATTAAACAAACTTAGCCCAAACAATAAGGGAAACAACTTTAAATATCATAACGGAGGAGATCCTTTACTAAATTGTAAATGAGGGGTTAGTCCTTTCCAAAAAAAGTAAATTATGTTTAAAAAATGTAAAATAGAGGATAATGCTAAGTGGCATCCTTTTGAGAGGAACAACTTAAAGCATATCTATGCCATCTCACAAGCCAATTGTAGTACCTCACACAAATCCATGGGATGTTGCGAGATGCAGGCTTGATGGAAATAATGCAATAGTTTGGGCACCCAAATGTGAATGGTGGAGAGGATGAGAGCCTTCCCAATGCAAACTCGACATCCACATTCTCCCAGCCCTCGAACGTTTTACGAGTCTCCTTCACCACCGCGCACAAATAGGAAGCTCACATATGTCCGAATCCACATGCTTTTGTGTTTGCCCACCATGCCCTCTAACTCGTCCTACAAAGACCTAAAACCATTTTTGTCTTCCCCACTGTCAACAACGTCAATATGTCGGTTCCCGAAAATATCATTTCTTACCTATAATTAGAAAAAAAACAATCCCTAAATAATTTTCAACCAACATTAATGGAAATAGAAAATTAGTAAAGTGTTTTTTTTTAAAATGCTCTAGTGCAGGTAGGGAACACATTGTCCTCATTCTCAACGTATATCTCCATTTCTCAAAGGATACATTGTCTACTTAGTTTCAATGTTGCTAAGTAATATATCCACCATCCCAACCCCGCTTCAAAATTCAAACACAAAAAAACATTTCCAATTCCCACGTGAGTCGAGGAAATTAAAGAGATGAAAAATCCCACATGTACAAAAAAAACAAACAATCTAATACGTAACACGGCTATATATATTTGTTAATTCAATCCAAGTTCCAGTGTGATTAAGCGTTCTATTCTGCGTACATGACCTGTTAATCGGGGAAGAAAGTTCTCTAATCTTTGAGGTTGACAAAAACATATTTTTGTTTGAATGTCAGCCTTGAATGTTAGGAGAGGATTTTTCCTTGACTAATCATGCCATGTAAAACGAATTTACGATGACTCTGAGGGTTTTGGTTTATTGTTATTGTTTAATTAAATATTTTTCATTTAAAGCAAAAGATTGTTTTGTGTCTTGTAGGGGTGTTGGTTTAATTGATTGAATTGTTTTCAGTAGAACGGATTAGTATTCAAATTTATGTGTTTTGTTGTCATGTGTTTTTTTGTTTTAGTTTTAGATTCCATACTGGTTGGTTTTGTAAAGGTTATTAAAAAATTTCTTTTATTCATTTAAAATTTTTTTTTTTATTAGAATTTTTATTTTTGACTTTTAGATAAAGTTAATTTATGTTGATTCCATATTAGAGGTTATTTATTTTCATTCACTAGAAAATTAACTCTCTATTAATCAATAATAATATATAAATTCAATAAATCTTGTGTTTTTTTATGAATAGGATTTATATTATATTAACAAGTAAAATGATACAAGATTATTCAATAAACCTTATTTTGATGGAATGTTATAATGAAAACTGTGTTTGCTTGTTGTTGGTTTCATAACTTGAAAGATCCCGTTTCTATATAATTTGGTAAGATCTAATATCAAAAATTATATAGAAATACTTTGATTTTAAAAAAAATAAATTCAAATGGTTGTAAATACAAATCTTATTATCAGATTTTAGTTGCAGTTTTCCTTTCTTTTCCTTTTTATTTTTATTGAATAAAGTTGTTTACACTATAATAAGCAGTCTAAAAGAGACTGCAAATAAGAATAAAGAGGAAAACTGTGCCAACAAGATAAACTAGAAATTTACAACATAGAACTTATACATAATGGAGAGGAAGATTGTGCTAAACAGATATAATTGACAATCTACAATATGAAATTTATACACAATAGCTTTTGAGCAGTCACAAATATCAAGATTACATACAAGTAATACTGTAAAAACAATCTACTAAATACAAAAACAAATAACAATAGAATTAACAACCCATTGAATATGAAGATAAAATAGACATCTTCAACATAAAATTTAAGAAGACTGCTAAAGAGAAATAATTAACAATCTGTAACATAGAATTTATATGCAATAGATTTCGAACAATGATAAATATCAAAATTACATACAAGCAACACTGTAAAAATGACCTACTGAATACAAAAGTGAATAACAACAGAATAAACAACCCCACTCAGTATAGAAACAAAACCAACAATAATAATATTTATCTCATATAATTTAACAACCTTTATATTTATGATGACTTAAATGTAGCCTTGTCATTTCTGAAGTTGAATAATTTGTAGTTTATCCTCCTTTAACAATACCAATACCACATTTTAGTTGAGTTGACTTGCCTCTTTATTCTTCTTTTAACAATGCCAAGTTGAGTTGGCTTCGTTTGGGAAAAGGAAATGTGAATTCTTAAACCGAAAAACATTTTTTTGGCCCATTCAAAACAAAACAATACCTACCACATGTACAAATAAACAATAATATCACATTTAATTTGTCAATGTAAAGGTAAAGACAATTTGAGGAAATTGCTCTCTATGAGACATGACAACGAACTTTCAATATTTTATACCTTGGAGACTTAACACACTACAATTAACTAATAAGACAACATGAAATCTACCCAAAAAAAAAAAAAAAAAAGTCATTGGAAACCGCTCAAAACTGGTTCTGTTAAGAGTGTTTCTTAATGTAATTAAATTTTCATCAGCACAACTCATTCTCACTTATCCTAAGTACCAAAACAAATACACAAACACGTATACATCCCAAAGATCAGTTGATCCAATCATGTTGATCTTGTCAAATGAGATGTTTCAGGGCAATTTTTGACCATTTTGTTGCTTATGTAGCCACATTTTCCTCACTATGAGAAACATGTATTTTTCATTTGTATAGCAATATATGTACACGAGTGGCATGCAGTCAACAATTACATCCCATATAACCAGAAAAATGAAAATAGATTCAATCAATCCTTGATACTAAGTCAAAGATAATTATCTCTGCACCCAAAATGGGATGCTTATCTTTGAATCAAAAAAACAAAAACTACCTTCCAGACACAACTGACAATGTATAGGAATAACTCAGATTTCTGAAGTTAATCCTCCCATCTTGATCTCTCACCTCTTCCACTACTGCCCCTATACTTCTTGAACCGCTCTGCATAGATGCCTCCTCATCAAGATTCAACAAGTCAACTATAATCATCTTTGTCTCAGGGGATCCTCTACCTCAAACCTTCCCTCAAGCATATCTACAACCTTGTTCATGGCCGGCCTCAATCTTGACTTCTCCTGAATGCACCAAATAGCAACCTTAATCAACAATCTCAGCTGCCTTTCATCAACAGTCCCCATATCCAATCTCCTATCAACAATCTCCTCCAACTTCCCCTCCCTTGCCTTCTTCATAACAATGCTAGGAAAATAAGTCCAATTCCTAGAATTTCCATCCCCATATCCCTGGCTCACATTCCTCCTCCCCCAATCAATTCAAACACCACCATTCCAAAACCATAGACATCACTCTTCATAGTAATCCCTTGGTCCAAAAGCCACTCAGGGGCCATATACCCCTTAGTCCCCCTTATGGTGGTCATCACCCTGCTCTCATCCCTACCCATCAACCTAGACAACCCAAAATCAGAAACCTTAGCCTCAAACTTCCCATCCAGCAATATGTTCTCTGGCTTCACATCCAAATGCAAAACCCTGGCTCTGCAATCATGGTGCAAATATGACAATGCCTTGGCAACACCCATAATAACTTGATACCTTTGGGTCCATCCCAGCACTTGGGTGGGTTCCCTCCTTTCACTAAAAATCCATGAGGCCAAAGACCCATTGGGAACATATTCATAGACCAAGATTCTATTGGGACCTTCTGCACAGAACCCAATTAGCCTAACCAGATTAATATGGTTCACATTTGCTATGGCAGCCACCTCTGCTTCAAACTCCTTTCTCCCCTGATCTGATCTATTAATCCTCTTCACAGCTATCTCTGTCCCATCTGGAAAGACTCCTTTGAATACAGAAGCAGATGCCCCTGACCCAACAAGACACTGAAACTATTTGTTGCAGATTCAAGCTCTTTGTAGGTGAATTTTTGGGCATCCCTGCAACCTTGTGGAGGAAACTGTATTCATGCCTTATCTGGCTGCCTTCACTGGCTAAGTCCCTGTTTCTGTGAGACTCTTTTCTCTCTTCTCTGTATTTTATGAAGATCCAGAGGAGAATTATTGTTTGTGCAGTCCATGCTGCTGCTGCTACAATGAAAAAGCTCTTACATAGGCCTAGAGTGATTCTGGCAACTATGATGAGGACTATGAGGATTACAGTGGCAGTCAGAGCTGCAATTGCACGTCGGCTCTTCATTTGTCTTGGAGAAATACTGCAATTTTTGGTTTGTTGGGTATGGTAATGAGAGCAAAAAAATTGGGTATCAACAACGACTTTGTCTTCTTTGTTTGGATGTATCTTCTTACCGTTACAACCAAGGTTTCCTCTACAAATATTCTAGATTGTTCACTCCGCCATTGTTGTGGATGTGAGAACCCCAACGTGCATATGCCATACGTGAAGACTAAGAGTTGTTGACCAGCACAAAAGATGCCATTGCCCGGCAAGAGTAGCAGATTTTATTTGGCATTTATAAATAGTAGACAAGCTTATCTAGATTCGCTATTCCATATTAAAAGGGTCAAAATATCTCAAGTCTTCTGGTTTAACGGTTATATCATGAAGACTTTGTCTTGCTAGTGATGTTTTGTGAAAAATTGTTTTGCTATAATAATCTTTCTATTTTATAATGTAAATTCCAATATTAGGCTGTGGATTCATAATAAAAGATATAATTTTACATCTTTACAGATGATACTAGCAGCATCAGCTCTAAGGTGCTTGTGAAAGGCAGCCTTGGCATGTTCGATTTGTATTCATTCATTACATGGTATATAATTATTTAAAAAAAAAAATTGTCTTTTAAATATTGTGTGATTAGATGTATTAGAGTAATGTGATTTATTTTTAAAACCTTTGGTTTTATATTATCTGACCCATTTTAGTTATTAAACTTAAATATGAAATTGAGACGTAAGTGAATACAAATGAGATAGTAATGCATGTTAAATTTTTTCCTTGATGTGCTTGTCTTCATGTATTTGGAACAATACTATATGTCAACAAGGCATTGTTGTTGGAGGGTGCACATATCACAACGGTAATACAAATTAACATGAGGTTGAAGATGGTAATCAAAGAAAGTATAGTTATATAATTGTACATAAATAGTGTCATCATCATGGTAATCATTGCTCTACATTCACTTTTCAATCAATTATATGGTATAAAATTCTTTTAGGTTATTTTAATGGCTACATCAAGTTGCGTTTCATTGTTAATTTGTAGTATAAAAACAAACTCATCAATCTTGAAGAGACTCATTTTGAATATAATATCAAAAACATTATATATAATAAACTCATTTTGAATATAATATGTAAAATATGAATATTTGATTGGAATATAACGTTTAAATTACTTGTATGAATAAAATTGAAGTGTTTTTTTAAAAATTCACATAATTACAATAATAATTGTATGAAGATATTAAAAAACCATACATTTCAATGAAATTATATGATGATAGAAAACCCATTGGTTGCTTTTGAGACAATCAAATGGCTTCAAAACATATCCAATTGTGACTCCGATTCATTTCAAAAGAATTTGTACATGTACCCAAAAAATGCAAAAATTATTGTCACAAATGTCATCAATGTAACTTGTACACCGTCACCCACTTGATTTAATATAATTTGAATTAAATCTAATTATGGAGTAACTACTGTGATATGTGATATACAAATGCTAATAGATAGTAAAGATGCAAGCAAACAAGCATGTACATTGTGAAAACCTAAGCAAGAGACGAAGATACAAATACTTGGCTGATTTCCTAGAATACTTGGAGGTGATCCGGGTAGGTGAAATCTTGAAACAGATGTAGACAATGTCATTGTGATGCTCACTAGAAATGTTGGAACTCGGGATCGGTGCAAGAAAAAGGCCCCTACAGGAGGGCAAGGGCACTTGGGCACTGGCAAATAGATCTGGGTGCTAGTGGTCATGCAAATGCTTAGGAACTGATTTCTTTTGTGTCACAAGAGATTCACTGTTAATTCATATTTTTCACTTTATATTTACTCCTTGATCACCTTTGAAGGTACATGTAACTCGTAAAATAAAATATCTACCTACACGTGTCTACAAACCACATCAAATCTAATAAAAAGATGCAGAATGTGGATTCGGACTGACCCCATGGGTCACTCGAAGAGAACTTACTATCGAGCATTGCACTACATCTCAGACCCCATGTAGTTATATGTGAAAGTGTGTGTAATGATTCCCTAGGATGCCCTTGTGCAAGTTGCACTAAGATAATGGGCTAGATCTAGAATGCTCTAGATGCAAATGTGTGGGATGGAATAGAATAGACTTCCCCTCCTATGTTGTGTATATGAAGTGATGCATCCCTTGTCCCTTGAATGAGTGTGCTAGATGGATGCCTTGAAGTGCTTTTATGCCTTTAGATGTAAGCTTAGGTGATAGTATGTAATGCTTAGTACTTGGTCCCGATTTTTGAGAAGTAACTAAGTATATATATGATTCCCTTGTTTGAATTTTGTAATTGACAACTGGAAGGCCAACCCATAAGTGAAAAAGATGCCAAAAATATAAAAGAGACCCAAAAAGATCAAACAAAAGTAAGAAAGGGTTAGTAGCGCCCAAGTATGGACAAAAGCGCCTGAGCACTGGTGTCCTAATCAAGGCGTCAATGTTTGAGGCCATAAAAGATAAATCGGTTAGGTTCCATCAGTGAGCTACATAGGATGTGTCAGGACCAAGAAAGATACGATAAAAAGAGGCCAAAGATAGTTGTCAAGCACTAGTTTTCTTTCTTAGGAATCATGTATACATTAGTATGCTTTAGAACCTAGAAATGTAGCCAAGTGTGTGACTTTTTGTCTACATTTTCCCGCACCTTATGTTGTTGAGTGAAAACACGATAACATAAAGTAGATAGAATATTTTTACCTTGTGATCCTATTGAGAAGAGTGTTTCCAATAGCGTGCCAAGTGGACAAGTGAAGCATAAAGTGATTGCAAAGTGAAGCGTGAAGACTAGGAAAGGGAAGTAGACCCTAGGGGTGAAGCGTATGCATTGTAGTGTGTTGTTATAGCTTGTGTGATCTACTTATTATTGAGTATAAAGACATATATACAAGAGAAGAGCAAGAAATTAGTCAAAGTTCTATATATGATAGATCAGAGAAATGTGTATATAAGTATGTAAAAGAGTGTAAAAGTGTGTAAAATAAAAGTGTGCACCTGATGTATAAAAGAGTAAAATATAGAAAGTTTTCTTGTTTCTTGGAGTTTCTAATTTTGAATGTTGATGGTGAGGTTTTTGGGTGATCTCACACCAAGAGCAAGTTTTTGGGCGATCTCACGTTAGACAAGTTTTTTAGGTGATCTCATGCCAAAGGTGAGTTTTTTTGGCGATCTCACACCAAGAGCGAGTGTTAGGGAGATAGGTATAGTTTTAATCTCCTTCCATGAATCTACCCAATAAGCACCATTGTAGATGGTACATCCCGATTTGTTCCAATTGTCCCAATTTGTTTTATTAGTTTTAATTTTTTTTTATTATAAGAGATAAAATGCATTCTGTGAATGAAGGAAAGTTCTGCATCTTGTAGAACTACTCTATAAACTATTGAAGATTGTTTTTTATGATAAATTAACTATTTTTGCCCCAAGACATTAGTGGCTAGGGGAGGAAATAAGTGCCTGACGCTACCATTTGATAGTTAGACGCTAGTGTTTGACCGTGTTTTGGACCTAAGTCGATTTTCGGGTCATTATGTACATGTGTGTTCCTTTGATGTTTTTGTATTATGTTGATATGTACTATAGCTCGATTTGTTGTAGGGGTGATTTATTTACCCAATATATGCCCCCTTGTTTGGGGTGCATATGACGATAATAGGATAATGTGACCCAAAGGAGAGGACCAGAGACCGATATGCATATTTGAATTCGATGCCTATAGGGGAAGGGGACATGCATGGTAGAAACCAAGACACATGCAAACAAAATACGCTAGTAAGAAGTGTTAGTACAATCAAAGTATACACGTAGAATAAAATGTAACAAAAATTATATAACACAATGGATTGTAAAAATCAAGTTTCATACATGGGACATCACTCACAATGTCACAAGACAATCAGGGTTGAAGTGACCAAAAGCATACAATGATCATATAAAAATATAATGCATAGCTCCTAAGCAATAGAAAGCAATGGGAAGTGAGTAGTGACAGAAAGTCGTGGTTGTATATATATTGAAAGGAAAATGATACACATGAGCCACCCATTATCATGTTAGAAAGATAAATAGTATGTCAAGACATGTACATATCAATGGAAAGTAAGTATTGGTAAGAATAAGTAATGAACAATAAAACAATAGAACATGTAATGTGTGAGAGTAGTAAAAGTAGATGCCCCTAAGAGCCTTGGTGGGACTAGAAATGGATTTAGTGTTGAGCATCATGCATCGTGTAAGGATCTATAAGAGATATGCATTCACATCTAAAGACCAAGTGAACGTGCATGTGTATATATAGAAAGATAATAACATTTAGTAAAAATACATTTAGCATGGAAAACGAAGTGTAACATGTAAATAGAATATGCTAGCAAGAATAAATGAAACTAAGATATGTAAATGCTATGTGAGTGGGATGGTGTGATATGAAAGGTGTGAAGATGATATGAGCAACGTTTCCCCAAGCGGATGTGTATGAGATGAGGTTCATTTATAAAATCCCCATCAATAGTCAAGAATGAACCATAGAACAAGAGTGTGTCATCGGGAAATGAGTGTGTTGTATGAGAGTAGATGTTAGAAAGATATATCATAAAGCACATAACATGAAGTGTATACGATATAAGGTTCATTTCAAAATTATAAGCTCAACAATAAATTATGAACCATAGCACTAGAGTGCGTCATAGAGTGATGAAAATATAATGTGTGTATCAAGGAGTGTAGGAGTGCTGAGAAATATTTAGACATGAAGCACAAAGTGTGAAGTGTAATTTAGTGGAAACTTACGAGAGAATTGATAGTGATGGTGGGGGAAGAAAATGAAATTCCCCCAAGTGTGTAAGGGATAGAAGGCTATTTAATGATAGTGAAGGGTGAGGGCCCTCCACCCGATATCTAAGGAGATAAAGGCATGTGATGATGCTCTAATATCGGTGGTGTATGAGAGTAATTATGTACACGTGAAGGAGACCTATGTGATGAAGGAGGTGTTGAACATCTATGTGAAGGGGCTTCCGAGTAGGGGAATTAGGTCGATGATGTGGGCTAATGGACAGATGAGGACGGTAAGGTCGTGATGTAGGTTGTGTTTGAATAGGAGAGCTAGGTGCAGAGGTTGCTTTAGATTTGAGAGGCATATGAAGCCTAAATGTCATGATTAGTGTACATGTATAAAGTAAAAGTGGGTTGAGGCAATGGTGTACATGGTGGAACGCCTTTGATAGTAATAACCTTTATATTATGGATGAACTTGAGACATAAATGATGCATGGAAGGGATGGCTTGGGTGACGCAGAGCCAAGAGAGACCTAAGAGCATGTCACATCCTTTGATTGAAGATGTAACAATGAATGGTATAAGCATGGTAAGGGCCCAACTATAATGGGAAGCTTGACATAACCAAAATAATTAGGAACCGAAATGTGATAAGAGACATTAGACATTTAATATCTAGGAGTAGTGCTACAGAGCATACATTGGTAGGAGCCAATGGATAGATCATAGTATTGTTGACAATATAGAAACCAATAGAAGCATTGATATGTAATGAATCAAAAGTAAATGTAGCGTGATAATCATGATCCAAGAATGTAATGACCGGTGGTGGTGCATCAGTAGTAGAAATAAGGAAATCAAGAGGCCTTGATGAAGGAGGAGGCACAAGGTAATATACATGGTTGGTTGTAGTAAGAATTGGAAACTTTCTTTTCATGCTTGGGCAAAGGGTCATTAAATATTTTTAGCTTTTTATTATCATTGACCAACTTAGAAGTAGATGGCTTAGGGAGCTCGATTGCATTGTTATCAATGAGATCTTGAATAAGATGTTTAAGTTTAAAGCAGCGATTATTAGATTGCCCAACGCATTGGTGATAATCACATTGTGCATTTTCATCATAGTTACGACCAGGGCGAGAAGGATCGAGATTGAATGGTGGTGAAAGAGTAATAAGATTACTTTTGATAAGTTATGCAATAGAAACCAAGGTGCGTAGGGTATTTTGGTAAAAGTATGCTTTGGAGGTTGCAATTAAAGCTTGTTCAAGTGTAGAAACAACATTAATAATGGATTTTTCTTCGATGGGCTTAGGAGATGGTTTGAAAGTATATTTAGCTTGAAACCGATTAGAGGATGAGGATGAAGCATTGTCATAGTATTTCAATTTTCCCATAGATAAAAGTTTTCCTTCACACATTTGAGTGTATGGAATAATTGATCAAAGGATGGAGAGGTCTCAAAGATAAAACTCTCTTAAAGTGGAGGTAAGATAATTTGAATAAAAATATCTTGTAATTCAGAATCAGTAAGTACATTAGTCATCTTAGCTAGGTTATTATTATAACACAAAACATAGCTAGCTAGAAACTCATTAGTTCCTTGTTTGATTTGAGAAATTTGTTTATAGGATATCTTGGTGCTGATATTGATGGAAAAGTGAGAAAGGAAAGCATCAGCTAAGTGTGTAAAATAAGTTACCAAGTGAATAGGTAGATCATAGAACCAATGCATGGTGTAATCTTGTAAACTTCTAGGAAATAGCTTAGCTAGCAATGTATGGTCATCCACATAGTCAAGACATGCCACATGAAAAGATCAAATATTCTCCTTAGGGCACCATGGCCATTGAAGGTGGGAATATCATGTGTAATGAAGTTGGGAGGAAGTGGGTAAGAAAATATGGCAGGTGCAAAAGGGGTGTGAAGGAGTAATGAGGAATCAAGATATGGAGAGGAATGTGAAGTAGCTTGTTGTAGTTGACGGATTTGAATTTTTAGATCCTAGTATAAAGAAGCTAGGTCTTGAGTACCTGAAGAGGATACTTTCCATGTGTGAGAAGTAAGATGTGGGGTGAAATGATTGGTAGGAGTAGGAATAGAAATGGGAACAATGTAAGTATGTAGAAGGGTAGAATTATAAGGTTGTGTCACAATAGGAATGGAAGCATTATTAGATGCAATAAGGTTGAACTCAGCTAGGTTAATGGTTTCCTCATGAGCAACAAAAATGTGAAATCTAATTCTCGAGGATGCTCAACAATATGGGCCTAGAGATCATGAAAGTCTTCATTGGTAAAGGGTTCATAGGTTTCAGCCATGGAATAAAAATTGAAAGAATGCCTAGAAGGAAGACTGGGTTCGAGTGAGTGGGTTCACCAAATGATTTAATATAATTTGAATTAAATATAATTGCAGAGTAACTATTGTAATATGTGATATACAAATGCTAATGTATAGTAAAGACACAAGAAAACAAGCATGTATAATATGAAACCCTAAGAAAGAGAGGGAGATAGGAGACTTAGCTAATTTCTAAGTAGATTGGAGGTGATCTGGGTAGGTGAAATATTGAAATGGACTTTATACAATTTCATTTATGCTCACTAGAAATTTTGGAACCAAGAAACAACACAAGAAAGTGGCACTCGTAGGAGGGCACGAGTGCTTGGGTGCTGGTGACTAGATCTAGGTGTTGGTGGCCATACAAATGCTTAGGAACTGATTTCTTTTGTGTCACAAGAGGTTCATTGTTGATTCATGTTTGTCACTTGATATTCACTCCTTGATCATCGAAGGTACTGTAACCTGCCAAAAAATATATTTACCTACACATGTCTACAAACCACATCAAATCTAATAAAAAATACACAAACTGTGGATTTAGACTGAACCCGACATTCACCTAAAG
This sequence comes from Taxus wallichiana var. yunnanensis, assembly GCA_018340775.1. Taxonomy (NCBI): domain Eukaryota; kingdom Viridiplantae; phylum Streptophyta; class Pinopsida; order Cupressales; family Taxaceae; genus Taxus; species Taxus wallichiana. The sequence continues at coordinate 242,670,004 of CM031241.1, forward strand.
AGTGAAATTACTGCTGAGCGTTGCACTACATCTCACACCCCATGTATTTCTATGTGAAAGTGTGTGTAATAATGCCCTAGGATGCCCTTGTGAAATTTGCACTAAGATATTAGGTTAGATCTATAATTCTCTAGATGTAAATGTGTGAGATGAAATAGAATAGAATTCCCCTCTTATGTTGTGTATGCATAAGTGATGCAGCCATTATCCCTTGAATGAGTGTGTTAGATGGATGCCTTGAAGTGATTTTGTGCCTTTAGATGCAAACTTAGGTGATAGTATGAAATGCTTACTACTTGGTCCTAATTTTTGAGAAGTAACTAAGTATATATATGATTACATTACTTGAATTTTGTAATTAAAAAATAGAAGGCCGAAACATAAGTGAAAAATATTCCCAAAAGCTAAAAGATACCCAAAAAGAGCAAATAAGGTAAGAAAGGTTTATGAGCACCCAATATGGACATAAATTCCTAGGCGCTAGTGTCCTACGTGGTGTTAGTGTCTAAGGCCATAAAAGATAAAATAGTCGAGTTTCGTCAGGGGCTATAGGGTGTGTCCAACCAAAGAGACATTAAGATATAAATAAAAGAGTCCAAATATAGTTGTCAACCACTACTTTTCTTTCTTATAAATCATGTATACATTCGTATGCTTTATGACCTAGAAATGCACCCAAGTGCATGATTTCGTGTCTACACCACCATCGAAAGAGAATATTTGAACATTTCATTCCATCAACCAACATAATATTTCATTTAGTAATGTCCTTATCCCCATCCAACTCAATATGTATTCAATTCTCCCTCACATTACTGAAATAGATAACAAAAATATTCTAGCCAAGAAAGAGATTAGAACATACCATAAATTTATTATTGAAAGGAAATGCACTCGATCACCATCAATCTCAGGTATTCTTCCCATATAGAAGTCCATCTAACCTTGGAGAAAATAGGAATCACTTTAAAAGTAAAATAAAAATTATCTTATTGTCTAGTTAGTGTTGATTTCTTACTCACCTTGAACAAAATTAATCAAAACATACATTTAATAAGTAAAATCATCATTTTTCTCTTGTATTAGATTTGGATAGGTTAATTTTATTTTTCCCATCGTCCTTAAGATAACACTTATGAATTCAAGAATATAGTAAGGTTGTGTAATTCCTATTTAGCTTACCAATTCTAAATATAAATATTTATAAGCTCTAAGGATTATTAAAAAGAAATATAATATTTAAAGGGTTGTATGGTGAGGATGACTTATTGTTAAACCGTCAACCAAAGTAAAAGTCCCTATAATACCCGACATAGAGTAGCTTTGTGTAAACACTCAAATTTGGTAACTTGTCCTTTCAAATGATTTTTTTGGTTTTTTCTCTTCCTAAGAAAAATGATCACATTCTAATTCCAATCAAGTACATCCCTTTAGCTCAATCTTGAATTTATCATCTCCACACTATGTAATGACATTAATTCAGCAATTAATTATTATATAAATTAGTAAATTATCTTTGTGCATCATTCTAGAAAATATGGTTTCACATCACAAGTTACAGGTAAAAGCACTGATTTGGTTGAGAAAGAACTATGACCTTGGTTGACCTATATGGTATTTCATCTTTACATATTTTGAATCTACTTTCAATTTGAATATATTAAGTGTGTCATTTCATATTCATAATTTGGCCTTTTCATGTAATATTTCATCTATGAAAGGCTATATAAGCAAATCAATATCTCTCGTATTACTCACCTAACACTTTCATAAGCTCTTATTGCAAATATCAATAGAAAAACACTTAAGTCTCTCCTAAATCTTCCAAATTTAGTTTCAAATCACTTAGATCAGAAACTACAATAGATTTCAATAACTCAACCAATTCAAAGAGTATAACTTCCTCCATTTTCAAGCATGTAAAGGTCTTAGAGTCATGTCTTAGCAATAGTAAAGTGACTTCAAGAATTTTCAAGGGTTTTTTTCAAGAGATAGAGGGTTTAGTATAGCAGCTAAAGCAAAATACATCACACAACTATTGTGTTGGGTACAATCGCTACTCCAAAGTTAGCTCAATATATTTTTGTTAAGAGACACAAGGTCGCTCATAAGCGGTCAAATTAGATCGAACATGTTTGTGCACCTACGAAAACTATATGAGTTTGAATCTCACTCTAGGGCATGTAGTGTAGCACTTGAATTAGTTCATCAAGGATTGATTTTCAATGGTAGTGATTATATTATTTTGTTAAGACTCTTTTATCAAACACTTTTGTTGCCCTACCTCTAGGTTATTTTGATCGCTCGGGGCCAAAGTCTACTAAGTATGAAAAGACCCGTGGGAGCTTTGCATGTGTCCCATCGGGGCTGGTGTAGCTCCAAAGATGGACCATATAAGTAGGTGCTCCACCTAGCGCAAGCTCTCCATGTGTCTATCCGGCACATGTTTGATATAATCCATGGGAACAAAGGACCCTAAATGAGTGCAAACCCTCCACGTGGCAAAAAGGAAACTTCACCAATCAAAGACTCAATAGCAATACCAAGTAGGGGGCATATACATGGACTCCTATAAATGGGAAAAATCTTTATTCCAGATCCAAATTAAAAAATTGACAGTGGTAGCAGTGCATTTAAAATATTTGGGGGTGGGAGCCAGAAGGATAAGTGTAGGGCCTTATCAAAATTGAAGGCAAAAAGGTGGTATATGGGAGTGGCAACCGAAGGAGGTCTTTAAAATTAGGAAAGGAAGAAGACTTAAGAGGGAGGGAATTCGGATCCGAAGGAGGAAAAAAATTGAAGAGTTCGGTATGCTTTGTAAAATATAGCCTTAGTAGGCCTTTGTCATAGAAGAGAAGAGTAATCTGTGCTTTCATGGGCCTTATGTACCATTTCTCTATATGAATAAAGAGTTCTTATTCTGTGCAATTGGATTTTCACATGTTCTAAACTTTTGTTTCTTTTATAAAAGTAGTTCTAAATGAGTCAGGAAATTCATCGTGCTTGATGCCCTTAGAATTTCCCTATTTCATTTATTATCTATAAATCAATCATTTCAGTTCCTTAGATTTTGCGTTATCAGAGTAGTAGATCGTGTTGTTTAGCCCTTCAACTATTCTAGATAAAGATCTCAAGTTTTCCGTCATTTTCATTTCTCTTAGATCGGTGCATCACCTTTTATTTTATTCATTTACGTGTTTTCCTCTAACCCTACCCTAACCACTAGAGAAGATCCAACTTCTTTAAAATATGGAGGTCACCTTAGGGTGCACGTCTCACCAACCTAAGGTTTCCTACGACTCTGACGGTTCGTCCATAAGTATTATCGTCAACAATTTTCCTAGCATGCCCGGTGGGACATTAATTCTGGATTGAGTAGCATCAAAAATATATCAAACTAGAGTAAGGTCCATCTCGCCCACTTGAAGGAACAAACAAATGCGAACGAGGGAGAGAGCAAGGGAAGAGGGTATGATTGACTATTTGCAGTTATCTCCCCATGACATAGAAGGGGAAGAAAGGTTCAGAGGTCTCTGTCCCCCTGAACCAGACTCTTTCAACCCCTCCACCAAGGAGGCCTTTCACACATCAACTAGGACTCTCAGACCTATCATTATGGCTCATCTTCAGCCTCCACCTCCAAGACCATTTGTTTCATGGGATTAGGGAAGCCCACTCATCTTGCTCGCGCCCCTAGTGGTATGGAACCCCATTCTAGCCAATGCATTAAAAGCATTACCCAAGTTCGGTGGTGAGTATTTCAAAAACCCGAGGAACATCTCCAGGACGTAGTAGAGATACGCGTAGTACATTATATAAGGGAATAAGATGTGGCCTTACGTTTAATGGCCGCCTCTTTTAAGGGAAGGGTCATGAAATGGTACCAATCTTTAACTCCTAATACTATTGGTACCTGGGACCAATTAGGGGGGCCATTGGTGACAAGGTTCAACAAAAAGGGAGATCGGTCATCACTCCTACAACAACTAATTGGTATTAAAAAGGGTCCATAAGAATTGATGATATATTTTAACACCCGGTTCCATAAAACCTAGAAAAGGATTCCGGCCTTGGCTAGACCACCTGCAGGTATGGCTATTGTCTTTTACCTAAAAGCCCTAAATTCAGATATTTCGGTAATGATTCAATCATTGGGAGGGGATTATTTTCCATAGGCCTATAACATTGTGGTCCAAGCTGAGAATAATCTAATAGATGCCAGAAGCTCCCCCGAAATCTTTTACCGATAAATCTAGAGATAGCCCCCATTCCACAAGTACAAACACCGAGCCCATCCTCAACCCCTACATCTTTATATAATTACCCCCCTGTGGTTATGGTTCCCACTCCTACCACTATGTCCTCATCTTCCTCTCCGAAATGGAGGAGATGAGGAATATCCTGAGAAGTTTTTCTAACGAAATAGTGAACCTTAAAAGGAATCAGGAAGCCTATCCAAGGAAAAATTATCAGAGTTTCCAAGGTAACTGGCCCGCTTACCCCTCTACATACTAGAATACTTAGAGGCCACCAACTACTCAACCATCAAATCAAATAGTCCCTATACCAATGCCTCTTCAAACCATTCCCCCCAATAGCGGAAGAGAGCTAGTCCCCAGAAAAAACCATCTGGCTGAGGAACCCAACGCCTGGTGCTTCCCTTGCAATAATTCTCATATGTCAAGAGATGCACCCAAGGGAACCCTGCAGCCTAACGATAGGTGAGCAATGATTAAGAGAAGGTTATGAAGCATGTACAGCTGGACCTCACCAATTAGAGGGAGCCCAAAGCGCCACTTTCACTACCCAGATTCAAGGGATGTCCCTAGAAAAAGAGTCGGAGATTACACCAGAGCATGCCCTTTTCTCTTGGTTAGAAGAGGAGGATTTTGTCTTCATAAATGAGGTATCTATTCGAAGCCCATTTAGTTTAACTACAACACCCACTTCAAGAAAAGGATCATTGAAGTAGATGCACCGGCTCCAACTTCGATCGACAAGGTGTACAAGGAGCCTCCAATTATCGTGAACACACCGTCACCAAAAATAAAGGAAGCTCCAAAACCAATTATACAGGATCAAGAGGTCCATCACCTTGATAAGGAAAGAACAAAGCATCAACCACCTCTCAAACCATCGCTGGCTAGACCCATCAACATATTCCAACAGCTGAAAAAGGCACCAACCATCGTGTCTTTATGGGATCTTCTAAGCATTCCAAGCAGAAGGAGTTTTTCCAAGAAGCACTAAAATTAGAAGGGGATGCGACCAAGGTGGGTCCTCTAAAGGATGGGTTAAAGATGCTCGAGCACCTGCAAAAGCTATATTTCTAAATCATAAAGGAGAGGCGGGTAAGCCGAGGCCCAACCCCTTCTTTTTAACTCTCATTATAGGTAAGAAGTTATTACATAACTCCATGATAGATTTCGGTGCAAGCACTACTATCATGCCTTAGGAAATAGCAGATGCTTAAGGAGTTCGATACAAACTCGTAAAGAAATGAGTTATGTAGCTGGATGGGAAATCTGTTCCAGCCATAGGGGTTATCAAGGGACTCCCATTACAACTATATTCCTGCCTGAATATAATTGTCTGCCAAGATATTGTGGTGATTAATGTCCTACTGGTATTTGGGCTCTACCTCTCCCAAGATTTCATGGATAAGATTGGCAGGTATATGAAGGGATAATTTTAGTGGTGAATATTTGTAATATGGTGAATATTCCATTTTTGAAAAATTTGAAAGGGTGAATTTTCTAGCGAGGGTCGTTGGACTGCTCGCCTAAAAACTACAAAGTTTAATTTTTTTAGGGGTCGGCTTTTCCTACCCTTGAAACTATCCCCTATATAATCCTATATTATTCTCTAGGTAGAACACTACTAGCTCACTCATACCACCTGGGAGCATATGTATTATCAAGTACAGTAAACGTGTGACAAGAGGGCGGAGGCTGTAGATGCGTGACAAAGAGTTTGTCGATGCATGACAGGGAGAGTTTGTTGATGCGCGATAGGGAGATTTTGTTGACGTGTGACAGGAGTGTGAAGGAAGTAGATGCGTGACTGAGAGTTTTTGATGCGCGACATGGAGTTTTTTGTTGCGCGACCAGATGGCGAAGGTTGCAGATGCGCGACAGAGATTTTCTATTACGCACAAATCTCATCGACACGTGTCAACAAGGTTGTTAACGCACGTCAATGAGGTTCATTGACGTGCATCAACCACCTTGATGTGCAACAAAAATCTCTATCCGCGTCGCATCGTTATGTCCCAAGACTTAAAAATCGGTGAAAATTTTGTTGTCGAGCCCCAAACAATTCACCTTCCCGTGAAACTGGTTCCGAGGATATTCGCCATGTATTTTCCACCTCCGATTTCTAAGAGGTCTCTTAAAATGAACCCTAGGTATATGTCTTTGGATTGGTCCCATTTAATCCTATGAACCAAATATGGGTCTAAAATAAAGCTCTTTTCAGAACCACTCTCCAAAGAGCATATAATGATCAAACACCTTCTAGTTTCGAGGCCTCCCATGCTATGATCACCAGAGAAGAAGAATTGTATGTAGAGGATGGAGAGCCCCAAGAGGGTGATCATCTATCTAATCTTCCCTCGAGAGATCCTTTTGGGAACTTTGATTCAACCGGCTTGGGCACTTACGTCATCTTTGACAAAAACCCCACAATCCCAAAAGTAAAAGGAGAAGGTGATGCATGACAGACTAGCTTTCCCAGTGACCCTCCAATATGGACCCTATATTTCGATGGGGCTAGAAGAAAAAATGGCTTAGAGCCATAGTTTTCCTCGAATCTCCTACTGGTAGGAAGATTCTCTAGTTAGTTCATTTCTAGTTCTCTTGCACTAGTAATGAGGTAGAGTATGAGGCCTTGGTGCATGGTTTATGCACCACCCAAAAGGAGGGTATTAGGTAGCTAAGGGTATTCAGTGATTTGGAATTGGTGGTCACACAAGTAAGGAATACCGCCACTAAGAACCCAAGGATGAGATCCTACCGACACCGGGTATGGGATTTGATAGATGATTTTGAATCTTTCAACATTAAGGTAGTTCCCCATGATCAGAATATAGAGGCGGATAGGATGGCTACCATTGGGTCTTAATTTGACCTAACCGGGATATGCTCAAAAATAAAGATACCATAAATTTGATCATTTTCCCCTCTATCCCTGACAACGTTCACCATTGGTAGGTGTTCGATAATGACCAGCAGATCATACATTTCCTCCAAGAATTGATCAAATCGCAAATCGGATCCAACATAAGATTGAAGAAACATAAGGGGACCAGATAATACAGCTAAAACGAACAAGCTCCCAAGAGGATTAATTACTCTTGAGAATATTTTTGACTCAGATGATTCTAGTACAGATAGGAGAAGGTTCGAGGCTATAAAAGAAGACTATGTAGAGCTGGAAATAGCTAGGGACAAATGACTCAAAGTTGGAAAGTTGGTGACCCAAAAGGACAAAAATCAACTTATGGCCTTGTGCCACAAGTATGATAAAGTAATGGCATGGATGTATGATGATCTCCATGGTTATGATAAGGACATTATCCAACACACCATTGACCTGGAGGCAGGAACTAAGCCCATGTGTCAAAAGCAAAGGCCCGTGAACCCTAAGGTAGAAGCCCTCATGGATGAGGAGTTAAGAAAATTACTGGAAGCTCGTATCATTTTTCCAATCAAACACACCACATGGGTCTCTAACTTGGTTCTAGTAAGGAAGAAGAATGGTGAAATACGACTATGTGTAGACTTTAGATATCTAAATAGGGCCTCCTTAAAAGACCATTACCCCCTTCCCTCTATGGAACAAATTTTACAGACACTATCGGGATCTGAAATGTTTTCTCTGTTGGATGGTTTCTTGGGTTATAACCAAATATGGCTCATAGAAAAGGATCAGCATAAAACTACCTTCATGACCAAATGGGGAACCTTCACCTACGCCAAAATGCCTTTTGGGCTCACAAACGTAGGGGCTACTTTCTAAAGAGCCATGGACATTGCGTTTGGGGCATTGATAAACAAGGTAATCCTCATATACCTTGATGACCTTACTGTGTTTATTAAACTAACAAAAGAGCATTTTGATGCTTTAGAATTTGTGTTTAAAAAATGTCAAGAGTTTGGAATCTCTTTGAATCCAAAGAAATGTATCTTCAGAATTTCCCAAGGAAAGATTTTGGGACATGTGGTGTCAAAGGAGGGAGTTTCCATTGATCTCGAGAGAGTCAAGGCCATTTTGGAGCTTTCCCCTCTTTGGTCAACAAGAAGGTTGTTCAATCCTTTTTAGGTAAGGTCAACTTCATCGGTAGGTTTATATCAAATTTCGTAGGAACTATCCACCCAATCACCCTCATGCTAAAAAGGACCTAGTTTTCAAATGGACTGAAGAGGGTCATCAGTATTTTGAATCAATAAAGGAGGCTATTGCATCGGCCCTCTGTACTCCACAACCTTGACTTCTCAAAAAGTTTCATTATGTATGTTTATGGTGGGAAAAGTAGCATAGTGTTTGTGCTAACTCAGAAAGGAGAATGACAAGGGGAGGAACACCCAATCACTTTCTTTTCAAAAACCCTCCACGACTATGAGACAAAATACAATGTTGTGGAAAGGTAATCGTACGTACCCAAAATTGTAAGGTATCGCATGCATGAACAAAGCAGTGTAATAAGTACCCCAATGATGATACAGGTCTCCTCGCAAGGTGTTCGGGATCCGGAAGAGCTCTCCAAGTATGCGTTAACATCCTGCATGCCCCGCTTAGCCCCGCGTGCTTTGTTTCCCCTTTTTCCTCTTTTCTTGCCCCTTTTCTCTTTAGTAATGAAACCGCCGCCCGATCGGGGGCGGTCTGTAACCGCCACCCGAATAGGGCGGGGTCCTTTACCACCCGCCGAGCGGCGGTCCTTTACGTGTTTTCCAGAAGGCTATTTTTACACGACTCACGTAAATTCAACGATTTACCTGCTTTCTTTTACTGCCATGAGCTTGCATTTATGGTTCTGGTTCCCTGGAATAGTGTTTTGCCATTGTTTATAGTTTAAGAGTTCTATTTGGATTTTACCTTGGGTAAATGAAAATGCTATAAATAGATGGCTTGTGCTCAAGAAAATGGCCCCTCATTCACTTCTCATCTTCTCATTTCAGTAGTTCAGTACTTTTATTAGGATTCATAGTTTAGTTTCTTTCATTGCATGCCTATTTAGCTTTGTTTTGCAGTTAGTAAGCCACATATCCATCTTGTGAAAATGCTGTCATTGCTTTAGGCCCTCGAGTTTTGCCTCCAATTTTGCCTCTAGATTTATTCTTGCAATAGGTTTAGTTTTCCTTTTGCTTAGAATGTTTAGTTTCTTTCAATACATGCTTAGTTAGCATTGTCTAGCTGTTGGTAAGCCACATATCCAACTTGTGCAAACAGTGTTGCTTGTTTTATCTAATCCATTAGAGTAGAATAGCTTAGGAAGCCATTAAAGTTGCAGGTTTTGCTCCTCAAACAGGATAGTTTCAAGTTCTGGACGCACTATGTTGCATGATTCACAATAGATCCCGCTAGGAATTGCATAAGCCAAGCTCTGTACTCTTGCGCTATCCCTCTCCTATTCGCATTCTATTCTGTCTGCATTCTGAAGGTTGTCCCTTGTTCCAACCCCTATTCCTGTTGATGTAAGCATTACACACTTTTCTGGATCTACGTGAGCACAAAGAACGAAGAGATCACACTGAGGGGACAAGATCACACGCACCATCGGATTCGCCACTGTTATGTGGAATCCAAGTTCTAGCTTTCAAAGTTCTAGTTAGAATCGTATCAAATAGAGTAGTTAATCACTTTATTTCAGTAAATTCTATTCTCGATATTGCCGGGAAGTGTGGGGATTGATAGTTTTCGAGAAACTATGATTCACTCCTCACTCCGAGGTAGGATCGAGAATCTTGTGAATAGATTAGTTACTTCATTATTTAGAATAGATATACAAATCGCACAAACAAATAGCTACACTCGGTTATTTTTGTTTGTTTTAAATTATTATTTTAGTTGTCAATTTAAATATTTTAAATAGATGCTTTCTTAAATTCATATAAATCATCGAAAATACAAAAAGAAGTCATATATGCTATAAATACATTTTGTATGCTTAGAGTTCACTTTATTGCAGTTTGTTTGTTTATATTATTACGTTTGTATGACAATTACGGGACCTAGGGAGCCCAGAGAATACGTTTTCGAGCCAATCGTGCCTCAGCCCAATCTCACAACAGCAATAAATGATATTGACCAGAATCTTAGAATCCAAGTCTTCCAAACAACAACAGACTTCTAACAGTCGATCTCAATTAAGAGGATTAAACACAAAAGACGACTGTGCACATACATTTTGGTCAAGTCACCAAACTACAGGTTACCCTAGAAAAACATTCACATGACCGTAGAAGGGTTTGAAAGAGAACAAACATTCGGGTGTGATCCTTTAGTTCCACAACCAGACGCAGGAGACACCCTCATAGATATAGATACCAGCCTAAGAATCCAGGTTAGAACGCCTGTAAGGTATTCTGAGAAAATCGCACAACTATTGGTTCTAAACATAGAAGCTGAGAAAGTGTATGATTATTGGATACTAGGAATCAGGACTTGATTCTACGTATGACCATAGCTGGCCCACAACAAACACGAACCTACGGTTGTGATCCACAAATCCCACAACCCAACGAATCCATAAGAGAATTAGATATAGACACTGGCCTACACACACTAGTATTTCAGTCTACTCCACTTCCACCTATTATCATTGAACAATTATCCCTCTTTGGATACAATAGCTAATAAAGCTAGAGAATTCTGGACTAGGCCAGAGAATCGTCCATAGAGTCAATTATATTTACCATTCACCATATGACCCTATCCGGAGAAAGATACGAAACTATACCGGGTCATTTTCCACGTATTCCACAACCTATAGATCGAATCACGCCGAGCTCGATATTGATTGGAGCCTTGAGCGTTACTCATCCTTTCGCCGACCGATCTATCACACCATTCCAAAGTTAGAAGGGCCTTCTTTCCTTAGATTCGTAGATTCCATTAGTGCGTGTTGAAGATATTAGATTGCCTAACTAGTTTGTTTACATCCCACACATATTCTATCCCCACCGGCTGTCTCGGCACGACCTCGGGAGGTTAGGTACGTGGAAGAGTTACTTGTAGATTCCCACGCTCGCTTGTCACTTTTCCGGCGTACAAAATTGGTGAACCCAACGTGAAACAAACAACTGTTTCACCTTCTGTACCTCATTAGCCTTCACATCAGCTTCACCAACAAAATTGGTGAACCTGACGTGAAACAAACAACTGTTTCGCCTTCTGCGTTTTCACAAATCACCTTCACTCCTTCCCATTATTCTACGGGTATTCATATACCCCCCGAATATGTCGGGATTCGATGCATATGGCAGACCCCTCTTGGGTCTTAAGGCATACTATGCCCAACAAAATAGACAATCATCACCCTCACTCTCAATATGGGGCGACAACTATTCAACTAGTCAGTTGTCAAAGCATAAACCCCAAGGACTAGATATATTTCATCTTTCCAAACTGAGGAGTTGGAACAACTCGCTCAAACACAACAAACAGAGCCTTCAGGCTCAAATAATATGACGTTCACTGGAGAATCTGTTTCATCTCCTCAGGTACTACTTAGACCACACATTAGTAGACAATCGGACCCATACTTAGTTCTAGATAGCATTATTCCTAGATGACGAACAACGCTCTCGGAATATGTATCCACCTGTAGGAAGTTTACAACCAAAACCCGAGGTCTCTTTTCAAGAAAATGCCTCTCTGCCATTACATATAGAAAATACCCTCGAAGGAACTTGGCAAGACAGCGATCAGTTCATAGCAGGATATCACATGCCTATACAAAATCATGGTATACAATGAATGCCATCAAGGCGTAATATCGTGACTTCACCAAATAAAGTCATCTCCACTCTAATAGAAAAGGTTAGAGGGTTAGAGCTTGCTCAAGCAAGTCGAAACTCGCAATTCATGCAAACAGGAGTTCCAATCCTCCACACCATTCTAGCCAGGTAGATCTCCTCACAGGAGTAGGCACGTTAGGCATGACCCCTCAGTATTCACAACAAATGCCAACTAGACCCACCATCTCTAGCACCATTCCTCCCGGTCTAGCGCAGAACAATCCATTTCTGGATAATACCCCTCCATACTTAAACATGTACTCCAAATCGCCACAAAGGGATATGTTCTCCTCTCTCAGGCATCTTTTCTCAAACACAGGGACTTCCCTATGTCCCTGTCAGTGCATACCAACAACCCATCCCACCACCACTCCCTCAACAACCACCATCAATGGTCGAAAACTATGCGATAGGGACTTATTCAGAATATCTGAAGGAACCCTTAGACTTCACTATACGAAGTGTCATGCTTCCAAGACCCCTTCCCGATTTACCCAAGTACAAAGGCGAGGGAGATCCAAACGCGCATATCAAAGCTTATGCTACAGCCATACGTGAACTACTCCCATGGGATGGGGTTGTTGCTAAAATATTCCCAAAAACTTTGGAAGGCATCGCTCTCGATTGGTATTATAGAATACCTGAGGCTTCCATACATTCATTTAAACAACTTGTGTCTGAGTTCATCAAGGCCTTCGACATGAACAAACTATTAAGGACAGGAATCAGGGAGTTCTTACACATCAAGCAAGAACATAACGAATCTGTCACCCATTTCATCCAAAGGTGGCGCACAGTTCTTTATTCTTCAGCAAGTGCTCCAAACATGGATCAGATGGAACTATGTGATTTATTCCTTCATTCTCTCAGCAGAGAGGTGAAAGAAGAAGTCCAGAAGTTCCCATTAAGAACTTACGATGAAGTACTTGAGAGCGCTCTTCGAATAGACCAAGCAGTGATAGATAGTGGACGTAAGACATATGGAGAAAACGGGAGGTTAATCATCTCCAGCCAGAACACTACAAATTATCCCACTACCACGAATGTCAACCAAGGACCCAAAATCCTTAACAAAAATTGGGGTGTAACAACGGATGGAGTAACCAACCAGCCCAAGAAGGTAAATATTGTCAATACTCCATCACAAACAAACAACCAGCGAAACAACAACTTTACCCCGACAATCAATACAGTGGATTTTACCCATCCACCACAACAACAACAACAACGGCGTAATCCCATACAAGGGGCAAGCCAAAATCATTTGGTTATCAAAACCAAAGCCAGAAACAACAAATGCAGAATTTTAATCCTAATAGGCAACAGTTTGATCAGAATTTTAGGCCACAATATATACCAAACCAACAAAACAGGAATTACAATCCCAATTCTTATTGTGGCTTCCACAAAATTTGGGGTCATGATACTAGAACGTGTCGTGACTACAATAAATTCATGCAACGTTTACCGGAAGAACAAAGACAGTTCTTCATAGATTTGTTTTTGGCAGATCCTGTATCATCACCACCAAATACGCTTGCAGGGGCAGTTTCCCCTCAGAATGCTCCTCTCAAGATCTTTAACGATCCACTCCCAAATCATGATAGCAATAGGTTGAATCCAACTGGAACAAACAAGAGTGCAATGACAGGAAACAATGATCATGAGGCCTCGACTTCGCTAAATCCATTAGTTGCGCCGCAACTAGGAAGTCAACCACGACCTAAGGTAGTCGGATTAGTAGAGTTAGACTCGGAATTACCCATTGAAGCTGTAACAAGAACACGAGAGTATTTCTCTCAAACAAGTCCAAATCACCTGCCAGAAATAGATAACATCCAACAAAACATAACAAAACCTGTGGGTGCTTATGATTTAATTAATGATCTAACAAAAACCTTCTCGCATATTTCGTTTCTCGACTTGCTAAAAACTCTCCTGCCTACAGGGCTGCTCTTTTAGAAGCATTAGGTTTAAGTCATTTAATTAACATCACTCCACCACCAAACACAGGTAAATCATATAGAATTTTATGTTCACCCTTCCGGGATAGGCAAATAGGGATGTCGAATTCATATTCGAAATAAGTAAAATGCCTACAGAGATCCCGAGATCGCACGCCGAGGCGATCCAGACTTACACTTGCAAGTATGGGTTTATAATAACTATGTAAAATGGGCAATGGTTGACGATGGGGCCGCGGTTAACATAGTCCCCTTCTCTTTCCTCCAAAAATTAGGGTATGGGGAAACAAACTGTTCCACCACTCGAAATACATTAAGAGGCTATGATAGCCTTAAAGCCACTTCGATAGGAACCATAATACTACCGGTCACCTTAGGACCCAAAACAATCCTAACTAAGTTTTATATTATAGATCGGGAAACTAATTATAATATGATCCTCGGCCGACCATGGATACACCGCATGAAGGCAATCCCTTCTACGTTATTTCAAGAAGTAAGATTCTTACATCTAGGAAAGGTATTTGTAGCCAAAGGTGATCCAAAACCTTTCGATTTACACCTAGCTGATTTAAAGAAAAGACCAGGTGTACACTCGAAATTTGAACTTCCAACAAACCAACTTAACAAACCCACTGACCCAAAACCAGAGGAGAAGTTGGTACCTACAACGGATCTTGAAACCATCAGCATAGCCAAAACAACCCCAACCCCTAACGATAAAGCTAAAGAAACCGTATCATTAGGGACTACTGCAAAAATCGTTGAATTAATAGAACAAGATTTACCAATGTTCTTACCATTTGATTCAGTAGGCATAGGATATTCCCTAGGGATTGGTTCTCTTCCAGCAGAGGATCTCTGCATGGTGGAAGTAGAGTGTGCAAACACAACAAATACCCCAACATCTATATTCCCAGCTAAGTATTGGACTCTCCATTTTGATGGGGCTAGGTGCCGTTATGGAGCGGGGGCAGGTATAATTCTTACCTCACCCGAGGAAAAAGTCCTGCCATTTTCCTTTAAACTAAATTTTGAATGCACAAATAACGGTGCAGAATACGAAGCCCTCCTCCTTGGCCTCACCTTAGCCAAGAGAATTGGTATTAACAACATCAGAGTCTTAGGAGACTCACAATTAGTGGCAAACCAAGTCTCTGAGGTATATGAAACTAAAGCCGAACACTTGCAGCTTTACAAAAATGCTGTATTAGATTTAAGCAAGGCATTTAACTTCATATCTATTGAAGCAATCCGCATGAGAGAAAAATCTTCTCGCCGACTCGATAGCAACTTCAGCATCACGTTTTACTCCAAGCAATGAGCTAGAAGATACTCATTTCACAGTGTCCATTCGTGACGAACCATTGATAAAAATAATCATGAATCCCCTCTCAGCGGAAGTGAATCTACTACCCTGACCATATGATAATGATATGGCCACTTTGCAATACTTAAACACCTATGCGGCATTGCATCTTTCCTATCCTATGCTAGATTTGTCCTTAATTCCACATTCATCTTCCTATTTCAGAAATCCCATGAGGGATCATCCCTCACAAATGGAACCTAACATATACGCAGTAGAAAATGGGGATGATCTGGATTTACCTCCAGCACCACCTGAGTTCGAAGAGGGTAACGCCTCTTTGATCGAAGAAACGATCGATGTCAACATCGGAACGGAAGACGAGCTGAGAATTTTAAAACTAGGATCTTCGTTAACACCAGAAGAAGTGGAAATACATACGCGGATCCTCAAAGAACATCAGAAGGCATTTGCATTTAATTATAAGGAAATGACAGGAGTTGCACCCCACATTGTGGTGCACAACCTCGTCACTAAATCAGATGCAAAGCCAGTTAAGAAAAAATCAAGACCTATGAAACCCAAAGTAGCTCTCATGGTAAAGGAGGAGGTAATAAAACTCCTTCAGGTAGGATTCATCAAGCCAGTCGATTACTCCCAATGGGTATCCAACATCGTTCGCATCCTCAAGAAGAATGGAAAGATACACATTTGCATAGATTTTCGAGACATCAACAAAGCGTGTCCCAAGGACGACTTCCCGTTACCATCCATTGATGTCATTGTTGATGCAACAGCTGGATTTAAACTTTTGTCTCTTATGGATGGATTCTGGGCACAATCAAATCGAATATCCGAGCAAGATCAAGCTAAAACTACGTTTATAACTCCTTGGGGAACCTATTGCTTTATCTTTGTTATGCCTTTCGGTCTCAAAAATGCTGGTGCTACGTACCCAATGGGCTATGACGTATATATTTCATGATCTAATTCATAAAATCGTGGAATCCTATGTAGATGACTTGTTAGCTAAGGCCAAGAAGTCTTTGTGACCATCTGAAGTACTCGCGTCATTCTTTCAGCGTCTAATAGAATACGGAGTCACGCTAAATCCAGAGAAATGCGTCTTTGGTGTAACAGGAGGGAAGCTCCTAGGTTATATTATATCATCACGAGGAATAGATGTTGACCCAACCAATTCGGGCTGTCCTCGAAATGGTTCCACCTTCGGATGAATCTGGAATCAGGTCATTTCTCGGAAAGCTAGGTGCAATCCGAAGATTCATCCCGGACTTGAGCTTTGCTATTCATCCAATCAACAATTTACTCAAGAAAGATTATAGCATTGATTGGACCGAAGACTGCAATGAAGCTTTTAACGCAGTTAAGCGTTTCTTGTTGTCACCACCTACACTAATGCCACCTAAGATAGACCGCCCGTTGATTTTATACTCATGAGCTACCAATATCTCATTAACTTGCATATTGGCCCAAGAAGGCGATGACAAAAGAGAACGCACGATTTATTTCATTATCCGAACACTACTCGACTATGAAACACGCTATACACAATTGTAACGAGAATGTCTCGCTATAGTCTTTGCAACCAAACGCCTAAGACATTATATGTTAAACCAAGAAACAAGGGTCATGGTAAAAACAGACCATTTACTGAACTTTCCTCACACAAGGGTCCTTGTCTAAAAAAATTTGGACGTTTCATAACCTTAATGGGAGAATTCAAATTAACATTTGTAAATCAAAAGTCAGTCAAGGGACAAATCATTGCGGATTGGTTAGCGAGATAACCCATTAGATAGAGGCGATCTGTCGACACTAAAATTTTCCTCCATAATTTCTATTTCATTAATGTATGTATTAGGAATAGGATGTTGTTAAGTATAATTAGTAGTAGCATCCGATAGAAGATAACGACACTTTGCCCGATGCGACGCGCCAATAATGTGGAGTACGGTAGAATGATCCAAAGTACAATAGGAATGTTGTAAAAAGTAAATATTTGTCGTAAGTGGTCCGGTAATGTTAAAATGTCAAAGTTTGGGTAATTAGAGAAGTAGGGTCTACATGATTAGGAATTAGAAATATTATATTAGTAATAAGGACAAGGAGTGAGGTCATAAATATTTTGTGTATTTTATTTGTAAAAATTCTAAAAATGTGGAACCCATGTAAAATGATAAGGTTTATCTTATCTTAAAAGATAAGCTTACATGTACAGATAAGAGTTAAGGTATGGAATATGATTCATCAGAGTGGATTTCTTATCCTATCTTAGAGATAAGATGGATAAGCCTGGAAGTTCTATAAATAGAGAGGCCACCCCCCTCATTTAGCATAGAAAGAAGTAGTGAGAAATATTGTAGGAAGCGTGCGAAGGAGCCATCGGTTAAAGGTGTGTTGAAGAAGCCATTAAGAGGTGTAATTGTAAAGTTTCTCCCATAGTCTTGGTGAAAGGCAAGTGAAGTCAATAACACTTGAAGTACCTCATGGGTGAGATTGTAACAATTTCATGTTAATATTATAATTTACTTTGATATTTCAGATTTGTCATCATTTCGTCTTATCATAGTCGATGGTATTCTTGTGTTATGTTGTTGTTTTGTTTCTAGATTACATCCACCAAACTAAAGGCTGTGCATTAGTAAATAATCATAGCATGAGGAGTTCGGTGAAGAATTATCATAGTGCCGGATTGGTGATGACATTTTGGTTCCGTTGCCGGGACCATTCCTCGTTGGTGGATTTTCTGGAGAGATATTCCCACTTAGTCAAAAATCAATTGGAGGGTAACCTTATTTTTACTGTGCATAGTAGTTACCATGGTAAATTCATTTTTACCGTGAATAGTAGTTACCATGATAAAGTCATTTTTGCTGTGAATAGTATTTATCACAGTAAAGTCACTTTTTACCATGAATAGTAATTACTGCATAACTTCACTTTTACCGTGAATAGTGTTTACCACAATAAAGTCGAGTTTTTACCGCGATAAGTCAAGTTTTACCATAGTTTACCGTGTTCATTTCTATTTTTCTTGTAGAAAGGTGTAAAGTCACTTTCTAGTATAGTGATTCCAATTATTTGTGCACATAAGTCTTGTTGATTGTACTTGTGGGTTGGTATTTCACGGTGGTTACTTTTAAAAATGGGAAAGATTCCTATTTTTTCAGCTCAATCTAATGAATATGCTTCTTCTTTCATTCAAGAGTTTAAACGATCTTGTATTTGTAATGGCCTCATAAGAAGGGAACAATGGACTGAATTTTTTCCTACCTTTTTGGATGGTTCAGCACTTAGGTGGTTTGAAACACTAGGTGATAATGTGAAAAATTCATGGGATTTATTAACTGAAAGTTTTCTTGAAGAATTTGGTAAACAACAGAAATATGCAGATCTCATGATCGAGATCACAAAGCTATCCCAAGGAGAGAAGGAGAAGATAAGGGATTATCATGCTCGTGTTCTAGAGCTAAGGAGGAAGCTCGATGCCCAGATTCGGAAGGAAGGATTAGCGGATGGGTTGATGAATGGCGTGGATAATCTCCTCTGTAAGCACTTCATTCTTGGGATGAAGCTAGAGATCAGACAACGAGTGAAGTATGACCGCCTAGCTACCATTGACACATGCAAAGGAGATTGCAAGAAGGCAAGAAGAAATCATGGAAGAGGAGCCCAAAGAAAATTGTTGCTAAAGTAGAGCCTACACCAAAGACCTTTGGTCGAGAATCCAAAACCACTCCGGTGAGCACAAATATTTCTCCTAGTACATCTATTGAGTATGAATATTTGCTCAAAAGATGGGTCGATTAACTATTAATCTTCTTGAGAAAGGAATTTAGTTCTCGGGGAGGAGATAGAGGTCGAAAAGAAATATTCTGAAGTTGTATGTTATGGTTGTTATAAAAGGGTCATTATAAGTATAATTGTCAGATAGAGCTTCTACATCGGTAAATGAGATAATGATAAAGGAAAAGCACTGTGAATTCTTTTGATGTAGTAGAGAAGAAAGAAATAATGAAGTAGATGTGTTTGTAACAAAAAGAAAGAAAGAAAAAGATAATCAAGATGGAAATGATCCTAAGAAGATGAAAGGAGAAACTAGTAAGAAACATAGGAGAAGAAAGTTGGGTGTGCGGGATTTTCGATTTCACGAGGCAAGGACCATACTCCATCTTGGAGGATTTGTCAAAAGGCCTACAAATATTACATATGGTCAACTCTTGGCTATGTCTTCGGAGAAAAGACGGGAGTTGCAAAGTGGACTCAATGCTCGGACGAAGAAAGGAGGTTGAGGTCCCTGTTTTGGAGGAGGAGGCAAATCCCTATGCTCCACAAGTGAGGTATTATGTAATGGTATTTTAATTCATGATGTCTTAGTTGATGGAGGTGCTGCGATTAATGTAATGACCGAGTCCTGTAATGAATATGTTGGGTTTAAAAATTGATCGCCCTTCAACACTTATGTTAAGGTCATTAAATAAAGGAAAAACTAAACCGAAGGTGTAGTTTCAAATGTGGCAATATCATTATGGGTGTTGTATGTGTGGTAGACTTTCGGGTGATGAAAAATGGTATGCATTGCGTACCCAATGTTCTTTGGGAAGACCATGGCTAAGGAGAGTTCATGCAAGAAACTCTTTGGAATGAAGGTTTCATGACACTTGGACGTGGTAGAGAGAGGGTGAAGATAAACGTGATCCCTCGACATCATAAGGTAGAACGTGGATTCAAGTGATGAAGCGATGATTGGACATCCTCACGATTACTCTAGTACCGGTGAAGTGGACACTTTGAAGATGAAGAAAGTGAAGTTGATGTTTGAGTCATGGATATCCTTCCAAAGTCACACCAACTCATGACCCCATAAAATTATACGAAGAAGAAGTTGATGATAGTCTCCAACAAATAAAGATTGGTGATCTTTGTGATGGAGAGTGAGAAGGAATCCTACCTCCGGCTCTTTCGAAGGTACATACACCTATTCACTTTTGATTACAAGGAACTCCGTCGAGTAAGTTGGGTAGAACATTCTATTGAGTGGTAGATGGTGCTAAGCCCATAAAGCAAATGCCATATAGAATGAATCCTAATTTTCCAAGGCGTAAAAGAAGAAATAGATAAGTTGCTTGATGCGGGATTCATATTTCTTGTGGAGAATTCAGAATGGGTTTCTCCCATTGTGATCTCAATAAAAAGGAATGGGAAGCTACGCATTTGTGTTGATTACGGGAAGCTCAATAAGGCAACAAAGAAGGATCATTACCCTCTTCCATTTTGAGATCGGATCTTGGACGAAGTAGCTGGCCAGAGTGCTATAGTTTCTTTGATGGATATAGCGGCTACAACCAAGTTCGTATAGAGAAAGATCAAAGACCACGTTCACCACTCCTTGGGAACGTTTTCTTATAGAGTTATGCCTTTTGGGTTGTGTAATGCTCGGTAACATTCAGCGTTTGATGAATAGGGTGTTTGAACCCTACATTGGGACCTTCATCGAGTATTCCTAGATGATTTTTGCATCTATGGGAGCAAGTTGGACCACATGCACCGAGATGGAGATAGCATTTCAAAGGTTAGATGAAGCACAAGCCTCACTAAACCCTACAAAGTGTTTCTTTGGATGTTCTAAAGGTGTTTTGTTAGGGCATGTTGTATCAGAGATGATATTGGTGCGATCTGATAAAGTTTCAAAAATCAAAGATTTACCATTTCCTATGAATAGAAGTAAGTTGAGATCATTTTTAGGTCATGTGGTTCTTATAGAAGGTTCATCAAGAATTTCTCAAAGATTGCATGACCACTAACCCGATTCTTGAAGAAGGATGTTACTTATGAACCGGGAAATAAGGCGCATGAAGCTTTTGAACAATGAAGGAAGCCCTAGTGTCTTCACTGTTTTAAAGAATCTATTGGAGCAAGCCATTCATTGTATACACTAATGCCTCGGATGCAGCACTAGGAAGTACTTTGAGCCAAAAGGATGAAAATGGGAATGAACATCCAATTTTCTTTGGGAGTAGACAAATGAGAAGTCTTTGAGGTAAATTATCATGTAATCGAAAAAGAGGCTCTAGCTATCATTTTTCTTTGTAAAGAATTTTAGAAATTACTTGCTTTAGGGAAAAATTTCTAGTTGTAACAAATATCGGGCTCTAAAATATATTTTAAATAAGCCTAACCCATCGGGGAGGATAGCAAGATGGATAATTTTGCTACAAGAGTTTGAATTTGATATTATAGATAGGCCAAGAAAGAAGCATGTCAATGCGGATGCACTCTCTCGAGCCTATGATGGTTTAGGATCATCTTGTGATGATGATGATTTCCCGATGCAACATTGTTCTCCTTGACACAATCCCTAGTGAATACATAGATATTTGGAATTATCGAATGAATTCAAGTTTCTGATGGTGCCAATCAAAGACTAAGAGAAAGATTACTCAAGCCCGATCGTCCATATTCTATTACTGCATGGAGTATTATTTCGAATAGGACACGATGGAGCAGATAAAGAGGCGAGTTGGACGTGATCAAGGAAGGAAGCTGCTAGAAGAATTCCACAATGGTACATGTGGAGGGCACTTCTCTGGACAACTTACAACAAGAATGATCTTGGATGCGAGGTTATCACCGCCCACTCTTTTTAAATATTGTTATAATTATTGTAAGACATGTGATATTTGTCAAACACATGGTAATCATAAGACTTCATCATCTCCATTATGCCCTATTCTTCCACTTGGTCCCTTTGAAAAGTGGGGAATAGACATTGTGGAGGTCCACTTCCAACTACTTCACGCCAAAATAAGTATATTGTTGTGGCCACAGTTATTTGACCAAGTGGGTTGAAGCTAGGCCATTGAAAACAACTTCCATGGATGAAGTGGCAAGGTTCATATATGAACGCATTGTCACCAGATTTGGTTGTCCATTAGAAATTGTAGAATGAGATCAAGGAAGCCACTTCATTAATGAGGTGGTAGAAGCCCTAGTCAATAAGTTTTCTATTAAGCATAGGAAGGCAACAACATACAAACCAAGCACAAATGGACGGGTGGAGCGAACAAATTTTGTGTTGTGTCAAATTCTAGCAAAGATGCAACCTTGCAGTACATAAATGGGATAAGAGGATTCATGCAGCATTGTGGGCATATAGGGAAACATCAAAGTCAGCAACATGATACTCTCCATTTGGTTGTCCTATGGCATTGATCCGAGTTCTTCCTATTGAGTTTGATATTCCCACTTTGTGAGAGTTATGAAAAATGAAAGGATGGATGAAAGTGATTGAAGAAAAGAAAGGTTGGTACATCTTCATTTGCTAGAGGAAATGAGGGAAATAGCAAAGGATACAAGCCATAAGAAGAAAATGAAGCGAGAAGGAATACTTTGATCAAAATATCCGTTGGTCTCCATTTCATGTGAATGACTTAGTTCTAGTATATGATTCCGAGATACAAAAAAAAGAAGCAGAAAATTTCTTCCAAAATGGATGGGGTCCTACAAAATAAGCAATTTGTGCATGAAAATGGTACGTCACTGATTGGAGGAATTAGATGGCACTCCCATTATGAAATGGGTCAACCACGACAAGTTGAAGATTTTCCAAGCACGAGAATAGTCTACTCAGGGACGGAGTAGAAGCTAGGAAGGGGAAGATGTCGACACTAACATTTTCCTCCATAATTTCTATTTCATTAATGTATGTATTAGGAATAGGATGTTGTTAAGTATAATTAGTAGTAGCGTCGATAGAAGATAACGGCGTTCTGACAAGATAATGCCGCCAATAATGTGGAGTACAGTATGAGTAAAAAGTACAATAGGAATGTTGTAAAAGTAAATATTTGTCGTAAGTGGTCCGGTAATGTTAAAATGTCAAATTTTGGGTAATTAGATAAGTAGGGTCTACATGATTAGGAATTAGAAATATTATATTAGTAATAAGGACAAGGAGTGAGGTCATAAATATTTTGTGTATTTTATTTGTAAAAATTCTAAAAATGTGGAACCCATGTAAAATGATAAGGTTTATCTTATCTTAAAAGATAACTTACATGTACGAGATAAGAGTTAAGGTATGGAATATGATTCATCGAGTGGATTTCTTATCCTATCTTAGAGATAAGATGGATAACTGGAAGTTCTATAAATAGAGGCCACCCCCTCATTTAGCATAGAAAGAAGTAGTGAGAAATATTGTAGGAAGTGTGCGAAGGAAGCCATCGATTAATGGTGTGTTGAAGAAGCCATTAAGAGGTGTAATTGTAAAGTTTCTCCCATAGTCTTGGTGAAAGGCAAGTGAAGTCAATAACACTTGAAGTACCTCATGGGTGAGATTGTAACAATTTCATGTTAATATTATAATTTACTTTGATATTTCAGATTTGTCATCATTCCATCTTATCATAGTCGATGGTATTCTTTTGTTATGTTGTTGTTTTGTCTCTAGATTACATCCACCAAACTAAAGGCTGTGCATTAGTAAATAATCATAGCACGAGGAGTTCGGTGAAGAATTATCATAGTGCTGGATTGGTGATGATAGATCTAGTAGATTTAGATTTTCCAAATGAGTGTGTATACTACATCGAAAACCGACCCTCTATCTCTCGAGTGCCCTTGCTGAAGTACGATGATATCATTAACTATATCATGGACCATACATATCCAGAAGGAGCTACACCACAACAAAGAAGGCGGTTACGCATTATCGTAGCTAAGTACGTCATTATAGAGCAAGTTCTCTATCGAAAGGCATTCGATGGAATGCTCCTAAGATGTGTCGACACAGAAGAGTCCAAGAAGATTCTCCATGAATCTCACAGCGGAATATGCGGAGGCCATTTCGGTGGTCACGCCACTGCTCAAAAAATACATTGAATGGGCTATTTCTGGCCCACTCTAGAACATGACGCAATAGAGTTTGTACGCAGGTGTCGCAAGTGCCAAGAATTCTCCCATGAGATTCACATGCCGACACAAGTTCTGCAACCAATCGCTACTCCGTGGCCCTTTTCTATATGGGGCCTGGACTTAATAGGGAAATTCTCTCCCTCATCCACTGAGACGGCCATAATTTTATAATTACGGCCCTTTGAATATTTCACCAAATGGGTAGAGGCCATGCCTCTTACCACTATGTACTTGGTTCCGTAATCGCCAAGTTCATTTTGAACCAAATCATTTGTAGATACGGTATCCCGCAAATCATTATCTGTGATAATGGAACTTATTTTAAGAATGAAGAGGTTCATGAGCTATGCAATAAATTTAAAATAAGCCATCATACGGCTTCCTTGTATTATCCCCAAGCCAACGGGTAGGCTGAAGCAACAAACAAAACACTGAAAGCCATTCTCCTTAAAACGATAAAAGAAAACAAACGAGATTGGCATTTGAAGTTATATCCGGCCTTATGGGCCCACCGAACCTCAATAAGAACACCAACAGGAGAAACTCCTTTCTCGCTGGTATTTGGGGCAGAAGCGGTTCTCCCACTTGAGGTTGAAATACCCAGTCTCCACATTTCACTACAAGGGATTCTGGATGAAGATGCTTACAGAGAAGCACGTCTTTCCCAACTAGAAATCCTAGATGAAACTAGGTTAGGACGCCGAACAATGACATAGAATCTATGCTGACCGGATGTGCTTTGGCAAATACAACAAGAAGGTCTATGAACGTGACATATACGAAGGTGATCTGGTTCTAAGGCTGGACAACCGGATCGATAAAAAGACCAGCGAAGGAAGGAAATTCTGGCCCAAATGGTTGGGCCCATACCGAGTCATGAAGGACTATGGAAATGGTGCATACCTCTTATGTACGCTAGAAGGTGAGGAGTTTGGCGAAACAGTCAATTCCCTGCACCTCAAGCGTTTCTACGCATGAGCGGCTAACGCTACCTATATAACTATCTACATTGCATTTTCATATAGATTAGGATCATTTTGTCCATTCGTTTCTTACACAAATTGTGATCAAGGAATCTATTCTCAAAGCAATTCATTACAAACTCATGATGTTGTTGGCATAAAAATTTCTAATCATATCTCTCCATTTTCATGATATCATCAAATATCTCAGAATCTTTTATCAAATAAAATCAGACATGACGAAGTCTTAACAGTAACCATACCAAGAGATGTAAGTTTATTCTGCTTTGATTTCTTCTTAGGATAGGTGTATTGTCTTGCTTATGGTCTCTTCTAGAAGCTTCATGGTGTCACATCTATCCCATATACATATCTCTTTGGGAATAAGCACATACTGACATTTTACTCAAATGAACAAATCAAATGTTGATCAAACAAGAAAATTTTAATTTTACACATTTCCTTGCCCCACCAACCTTCGGTGATGAGCTTGCATCTCTTACTAGTGACGTAGGGTTGGAAAAGGATGGAAATGCCCTTACTCGCCTATACTTTGCTGCGGTGATAAGCCCACGCTTCCTACTCTCTTTGGTAGCATGGGGCAAAGCGTAGGGGGTCTTTTACAAATGAATGCAAATAGTCATACGCAAACAATTCAAACTTTCAAACTTTGAGTCAAAAACAAATGAAACAGATGTTCAAAATCCTGAAAGAGTTAAAAATCCTAAAATCCAGATTTTGTCTACCATGTGGCCATCTACGGGTCTAAGTCTGGATAAACCGCAGGGCAAGTTGCATCCAAACTATGAAGTCACTCGGGTAGAGTCGGCTTGTAGCTTCCAATTTGGTTCCACCAAAGCTTTTTGTCTTTCATCACTGTCATTTCACCACATTTCATAACTTGCGCCCTTCTTGGCTCTTGGTGATGAGCCCTCGCATCTTACTAGTTGCGTGGAGTTAGGAGTGGGGCAAGTTAATCTGTTCATCATATTAGTTATTTTCATCACTTTGCCAAAAACAAACATGAGGTATCCAAATTGCTCATAGAAGCTAAGATTCAAAATCACAATATATCTACATTGTCATGTATCAGCATCACAAAACACAAAAAGAAAAGTAAAACATTTACATCACCTGTTCATCATTTGCATACATTCTAGAAAGCATATAAACATACATCGTAGTATACACAAAGAAGTTGGAAATAGAAAGGGAAAACATGAGTGACAAGCTTTTGATCCAAAAACGAATGCATATATATAAATAATCAATGTTTATATACAATGCCATCATGCACTAGGCATGGTCAAAATGCTCAAAGAGCCCGTGATATACAAAAGAATCTATGGTACAAAATACACAAGGGCCAAGTGGCCTCTCAACCCCTACGCGACCCCTCCGAAGGTGTGCGCCCTCGCCTAGGACTCCGGCTACGCCGGCGCTCTGAATGAACGGAGGGCTCAGGGTCCCGAGGAGTAGCCGCGGTCTCACCACGAGAGTGGCTCCTCATAAGGTGCTCAGCTGTCCTATAGCCCGCCAACTCTGTACGGAGGGTCGACACCATCCGGCCACGTGCCAAATGGGAGCAAAGACGTCGCATGTACGGCTGCCAGGCGAGGGCTCCCGACATCTACGGATAGCTCCGCATGGGTCTTATCCATGGGGATCATCAGGGAATCAGTGCATACCCTGCGGATCAGATCCCGCCACTCGTCGACAGTCTCTGCAAACAAAGGAGAAAAATAAATTAGAAACTAGGCAAGAGGCTAAAATATACAAGATACAAACACAAGGAGAGATAACAAATCCTAAATTAAACAAACATTGAAAGGAAGAAAGGATAACTTACTCGGATCACCGGGCCTCCAAGATGGGTCGCTAGGGCCAGCACCCGCCGCGGATGCCGCTGCCGACTGAGGGGCTGCTCCTGTAGTAGGAGCAACATGACGCCCCGCAACGGACTCATCCTCTCCACCGTGGCTCTGGGAGAGTGGCTCCTCTGAAACTAAGGTCACCCTCTCTGCGCTCTCCTCGGCCCTCTCTGCCTGCATAATATCCTGAGTGTCATGCCACTCAGGATCGCTGTCATCAGTCTGCTCCTCCGACCCTCCCTCTGTAAGCTCCTCAGAATCAGAGTCAATGTCTATAGGGTCATCATTGCTATGAGTAGGACCCATAGCAATCTGAAGCAAAGGTGCCCGAGGCGCACCGGCTCTCCCTCTGGCCCGAACTATCCTCCTGGCTGCAATGGGAATGCCAGGAGTGACCACTATCCAGCCTCGGCCTCTAGGTCCCCCTCTGGCCTCGCGAACTGATCTATAGACTGGCGCCACTGGGGGAAGCATGCCCATATATGGAAGGCCAAACTGCTGAGGAACTCTGCCAAAAGGATGTACCTCCACTCATCCCACACGGTCGATGAGCTGCCCTGTGGTGGAGCAAGAGATCAATGTAAGAGTCTCCTCTCCCCATATACCGGCCATAAGCTAGTACGGTGTCGCCTCCATATCTACTGTAGTAAGGGAGGAAACTGGCTGGTGAGGTGCTCTAAGCACCGACATATCTGACCATCTGGCTGCCCTCATAGCCCCAGGATCTGCCACCTCCACGCCTCTGCCATAAGGGATAAAATGCTCATACACCCAACTCATGACTAGAGTTGGGTGGCTCAATGATTGTCCCTGTAAACGGACCACCCTATATAAATCATGGTAGGTGGTCCCTGAATTTCTGCACCCCAGGCATATATCCGGCCATGCCCCTCTATCTGTGCAATGATGGGGGCCCAACAGTATAACAAAGTGTCCCCTCCCTTGTCCCCGATCAATCTCGAGGCAAGGATCCCCATGATGGCCTGTCGAAATATGGGGATAGGCAAAGAAGGGATGGATCAAACTCTCACTCCCTTCTTCGACCCCGTGGAGATAGTTGCATCTCCCATGTAACACCGCCCACTTGTGCAATCGTGCCGTGAGCTGCCGTCTCTAATGTGAGTCTCCTCCCGATGATCGAGACCCCCAGAATACGGTAGACATCCTCCAACGTGATAGTCCACTCACCGCGGACCCCTGGCAGTCGGAAGGTGTTCCGATCTGCATCCCAATATGAAAATAAGTCACAAAGGATGTGACTAGATGGTGCGACATGTGGCACGCGCGATATGCGCAGTATACCACCCTCTATAGTGTGTCCTCCTCGTCTGGTGAGAGGGCATCTAGTACCCCTAACAGCCAATCACACACTCTCTCTCGGCTCCATCTAATGTACTCCTCCCTCACCTGCATACACCCAAAAACACACAAAACATAGCAAGTTAATATCTGGACAATACCAAAAGAGTCACAAAAACACGTAGAAGTGCAAAAATAAAGACATAATCTCAAATATAAGTTCTTTTGCATTCTCATGCGGGACCGCCGCCTTAAAGGAGGCGGTTTTGTAACCACCGCCTTAAAGGTGGCGGTCATGTAACCGCCGCCCGAACAGGCGGTGGTCGTGTAACCACCACCCCAGCCAGGCGGCGGTCGTGGTCTGAAAACCCACGCGGGTTTTTAACCTTAAAAAGCCTAAAACAAGCAAACAAAGACCATTTAACCTAAAAATGGAGCCTACCCAGTAGGCGCCCCCTAGGTGGACCTTTTGAACCTAACATTTTCAAAAATAACCCCCCCATTACGACAAATTTAACATTTCAAATTTAAAGGGGAAAAACACAAAATTGAAGAAAACCAACCTGTGATCTAGTAGGGTGGTGTTCCGCGCGTGGAGGCATGATCACGATCTCACTGCGGACGTTTTGACTATACTCACGCAAGAAACCGTCGCCGTGGGTCCCAGAGCTCAAAAACAATCAAATCAACTCGCACAAATGAATAGGAAAATGGGTCCACTTTCGTATATATAACACTGTTTCATTTTAAAATGAATTTTCACAGTTTGAGAGCTTTGATGGAGGTAAGTTTCTATCCCCACACGAATGGTACATTCTCATTCCCTATTATTTTAGTGTTTATTTTCCAAATTATTGTATCTATCTGCACTTGAGTTCTCCTTTCATTTTGCAGATAGCGGGAATTTTGGATGGCATAATTTCAACACACGGACGTGTAAGGTATAACTTCTAAACTTCCCATTTCGGGACTACCATACTCGGACCCACCGTTTTATGCCTCTTCATGGCTAAAACGATTCTCCGAGGGGGCAATATGTACGTACCCAAAATTGTAAGGTACTGTACTGCGGAACAGTGTAATAAGTACCCCAATGATGATACAGGTCTCCTCGCAAGGTGTTCGGGATCCGGAAGAGCTCTCCAAGTATGCGTTAACATCCCGCATGCCCTGTTTAGCCCCTGCGTGCTTTGTTTTCCCCTTTTTCCCTCTTTTCTTGCCCCTTTTCTCTTTAGTAACGAAACCGCCGCCCGAGGTGGTGGGTGGCGTGCCCATAACAGGCGGCGCCGCCCCCTTAGAGCGGCGGTCCTTTACGCATTTTCCAGAAGGCTATTTTTACATGACTCACATAAATTCAATGATTTACCTGCTTTCTTTTACTGCCATGAGCTTGCATTTATGGTTCTGGTTCCCTGGAATAGTGTTTTGCCATTGTTTATAGTTTAAGAGTTCTATTTGGATTTTACCTTGGGTAAATGCAAATGCTATAAATAGATGGCTTGTGCTCAAGAAAAGGGCCCCTCATTCACTTCTCATCTTCTCATTTCAGTAGTTCAGTACTTTTATTAGGATTCATAGTTTAGTTTCTTTCATTGCATGCCTATTTAGCTTTGTTTTGCAGTTAGTAAGCCACATATCCATCTTGTGTAAATGCTATCATTGCTTCAGGCCTCCAAGTTTGCCTCTGGATTTCTTGTTGCAATAGGTTTAGTTTTCCTTTTGCTTAGAATGTTTAGTTTCTTTCAATACATGCTTAGTTAGCATTGTCCAGCTGTTGGTAAGCCACATATCCAGCTTGTGCAAACAGTGTTGCTGTTTTATCTAATCCATTAGAGTAGAATAGCTTAGGAAGCCATTAAAGTTGCAGGTTTTGCTCTTCAAACATGATAGTTTCAAGTTCTGGATGCACTATGTTGCATGATTCGCAATAGATCCCGCTAGGAATTGCATAAGCCAAGCTCTGTACTCTTGCGCTATCCCTCTCCTATCCGCGTTCTATTCTGTCTGCATTCTGAAGGTTGTCCCTTGTTCCAACACCTATTCTTGTTGATGCAAGCATTACATGCTTTTCTGGATCTACGTGAGCACAAAGAACGAAGAGATCATACTGAGGGGACAAGATCACATGCACCATCGGATTCGCCACTGTTCTGCGGAATCTAGGTTCTAGCTTTCAAAGTTCTAGTTAGAATCGTATCAAATAGAGTAGTTAATCGCTTTATTTCAGTAAATTCTATTCTCGATATTGCCGAGGAAGCTGTGGGGATTGATAGTTTCTGAGAAACTATGATTCACTCCTCACTTCTGAGGTAGGATCGAGAATCTTGCGAATAGATTAGTTACTTCATTATTTAGAATAGATATAAAAATTGCACAGACAAATAGCTACACTGGCTATTTTTGTTTGTTTTAAATTATTAGTTTAGTTGTCAATTCTAAATATTTTAAATAGATGCTTTCTTAAATTCATATAAATCATCAGAAAATACAAAAAGAAGTCATATATGCTATAAATACATTTCGTATGCTTAGAGTTCACTTTATTGCAGTTTGTTTATATTATTGCGTTTGTATGACAATTACGGGACCTAGGGAGCCCAGAGAATACGTTTTCGAGCCAATCGTGCCTCAACCTAATCTCACAACAAAAATAACTGATATTGACCAGAATCTTAGAATCCAAGTCTTCCAAACAACAGTAGACTTCCAATAGGTCAGATCTCAATTAAGAGGATTAAACACAGAAGACGACCAGGCACATACATTTTGGTCAAGTAAGCTAAACTACATATTACCCTAGAAAAACATCCACATGACCGTAGAAGGGTTTGAAAGAGAAAAACATTCGGGTGTGATCCTTTAGTTCCATAGCCAGACGCTGGAGACACCCTCATAGATATAGATACCAGCTTAAGAATCCAGGTTGCGAGAACGCCTGTGAGGTATTCTGAGAAAATCACACAACTATTGGTTCTAAACATAGAAGCTGAGAAAGCGTATGATTATTGGATACTAGGGATCAGGACTTGATTCTACGTATGACCATAGCTGGCCCACAACAAACACGAACCTACGGTTGTGATCCACAAATCCCACAACCCAACGAATCTATAAGAGAATTAGATATAGACACTGGCCTACGCACACTAGTATTTCAGTCTACTCCACTTCCACCTATTATCATTGAACAATTATCCCTACTGGATACAACAGCTAACAAAGCTAGAGAATTCTGGACTAGGCCAGAGAACCGTCCATAGAGTTGACTATATTTACCATCCACCATATGACCCTATCCAGGAGAAAGACACGAAACTATACGGGTCATTTTCCACGTATTCCACAACCCATAGATCGAATCACACCAGAGCTCGATATTGATTGGAGCCTTCGAGAAGTCATCCTTGTTGACCGATCTATCACACCAGTCCAGGTTAGAAGGGCCTTCTTTGCCTTAGATTCATAGATTCCATTAGTGCGTGTCAAAGATAGTATATTTGCCTAACTAGTTTTTCGCATCCCACATATATTCTATCCCCACCCGGTTGTCTCGGCACGACCTCGGGAGGTCGGGTACGCGGAAGAGTTACTTATAGATTCCCACGCTCGCTTGTCGCTTTTTCGGCATATACAGTAACCCTACGCTATAGTCAAAGGTTTGAAGAAATTTAGGCATCTGGTCATGCACAAGAAAACTTGGGTCATGGTGGCTCACCCCAGTGTCAAAGAGTACATAATGGAAGGTGAGATAACTAAAAAGGAAAATTAGATAACAAAGATCCTGGAATATGACATAGAGTTAAAACCCACGAAGCTTTTGAGAGGGAAGGGGTTGTGTTAATATTTGACGTAGGAACCTGTCCCGAAGTGAGTGGAAAAAGCGAGGTGATAATGTACCTCCAAGAGGGCAGACTGAGGATGGGTCTCTCGATAAAATCCATTTCATGCAAACTAGAGAGTACGAGGCCATCTCCCCTTGAAAAAGAGGAGATATTATAGGCAATAAGGGACTCATTTCACTATGATTGACAACTTCCTTTTTAAAAGGAATTTCAATGGGTTAATGTTAAGATGCTGAAGGATGAGGAGGCCAAGAGAGTTTTAAGGGAATTGCATCATGGAGACTTGGGTGGTCACTTTTCGGCCCAAACCACAGCTATAAAGATCTTGCAAGTAGGATATTTCTAGCCTAGTATGTTTCAGCGATAGCTAGAAGGAAACAAACAAATGTAAGGTTTTTCAAGTCCACATAGGTTTCTAGAGAAATGCAGAGTTACCCCTCAACCCCATCCTAATTTAAGAGCCTTTCGCACAATGGGGTCCTGATTTTATTGGAATGGTTAACCCAAATTCAAGTTCCAGACACCAATGGATTCTCACAGGACTAATTATTTCACCTAGTGGACGGAGGTAGTTCCGCTCAAGGAATCCACTGAAAATGTGATCTTAGGACTCTTGCAGGATATCACCACACGTTTTGGTCCCCCCACACCATTATATTTGACAATTCCAAAACTTTCCTAGGAGCTAAAGTGTTTGATTTTGCGGTTAGGCATGGGATATATCTAAAGACATCCTCCAACTATTACCCCCAAGGAAATGGCCTAATAGAGTCTACAAATAAGAATATGATAAGACTCATCAAAAGGATGGGACATGAGCATAAAAGGTTATGGCATGAGCATGTTAAAATAGCCTTATGGGTAATCGAGATCACTCCAAAACAGATCTTGAAGGCTTCACCATATGAAATAGTCTATGGGAAAAGTGTTTTGATGCCAATTTCCTTGGAGATCCCTACATTACAACTACTGAAAGGATTTGAGATAGAAGAAAATGGAGTGATACCAGTGAGGCTCATTGAGCTGGTTGAACTCTAGGAAAGGCATGAACTCACCCACGAAACCATGATCAATCACCAACAAATAATCAAGACATGGTTCGATCAAAAGACATCGGAGCCAAACTTCCAAGTCGGAACCACCATCCTAAAGTGGGATGCAAGAGCAGCCAAGCCCGGGAACCATGGGAAGTTCAACCCCTTGTGGATTGGACCATTCAAGATCAGTGCATATAAGTAAAATAACTCGTTTGAACTTGAAACCATGGCAGGAGATCCTTTGGCTATCCCAGTGAATGGGATTCACTTGAAGCCCTACATTTAGGTATCCTCGAAAATTGTATCATATGTACATATTTGCTTCCCTTCTTTTGTTTGTGTTGTCTTCTTTATTCTTTTATGTTTTTACCACGTGTTCCGTCACCCTTGTCTACATCTCTTTTGATTTTGAGGGAGGCCCCTCCCCCTATCTTTTCTCACTTTGAAGTCATCATCAAGGGTAAGGTCCCCTTTCTTAATGAGGAGATCCAAAATTATTGCAAGATCTATTAGAAGTCAACGAGCTTAGCGCCTCGGGTCTCTCACCTAATAGGAATGTTAATAAGAAGTGACTCTAAGAACGTGTGAGATTTTACTCCCTAAGTAGAAACAACTATTAAAAGGTACCTTGAGTTGTTCTACAAGGTCATTCTGAAGCATCTAATTTTTTTTAAGTGAATTGACGAATATCAACGTCTCCAAATTCCCCAGAGTCATTTATAGAGATACCATGGCTGCCTCCAGTTATGTTCATGCAAAAAAATCCTATGCAGGGCAACCCATTCCTCCTCGACATCACCAGCCTAAGTTAAAATACCTAGACCCTTTGTCCCAGTACAATGACCCTTCGTTGGTCATCAACCCAACTGATGATATATTCGACCCCAGTCTCAACAAAAGGCCTAAAGCTTTAAGAGAAGAAGCATGCACCATGTTCAACCTTTTGGGAGACTCTAAGTCATTCAGTTCTAGGACCTGGAGCATAACTCTCACCCAATATATGGTTCCTCTTACACGCCCGTGCCCATAACTCATATAGATGTGTGCAACCTATTTCAACTAAGAGAGCCACACAAGTCAGGGTAGAAATATAGCTGTAGTGATTACACCAAAGGCTATCAGGGACATGTTAGCCCTAACCTATGATCAAAAGGCTAGTTTCTATAATATAGTTAAACTTTGAATCGTATGGACCCAGTGTCAAACAAAGGCCACTTTCCTCACTAAGGAGTTGAGGTTGTCAGACACCAGTGCTTCAGGGATTCCAAGTTTCCCCATTCCCTTAAAATCTCTTATGTCTGATGCTCAAGATGCCTGTTCTATGTTGGATTTTTTTGGGCAGGATTTTGACAGAGGTGTTGAGGATTGGTAGATAACGACACTATTCCGAATGAGGAACTTGATCAGAAGAAAACATATAAATTTGATTTTGTGGAGGTCATCACTGGTTCAATTTGCAAACAACCTAGTCATTTCTCAATGGTGGCCACCTTCAAGTATTCATCTTTTCTTTTCCATCTCATCTTGTACCAAAATACTCAATATTTTGGCCAGTTTATGACTCGACCTTGTGGGATGCGGAAGTAAATATCCAAAATATTATCCTAGTATCTATGTGGACCCATCTACTTGTCTCGTTCTTTGGATGTCTATGAATTTTTCAATGTTTTTGTGGAGCCTCTTTACCAGAGCGTGATTCTCGAAGGGATAAATAATAGAATGAATGACTCTACACGGTCCATCTTCTTGAACCCATTTCACCCCTACAACTACTTATTTTTTAGAGGTCATTCCATGATTCGGGTCCATGGATTCAGGGGTGAATCCTTCATGCTCCCAAGGATTCTCACATCGAGGATTTTGGATCTCGAAGTCACTAGATAACTTGTACTTCGGAATTGGAGGTCGGCTCTATTAAAAATAAGAAAGCAGTCTATGAGCTTCCATTTAGTAGGGGAGGGATTACTGTACTCAAAAGATGAGTGGACCATTGTCTATCACAAAATTTGGCCTCCTATGGTTTCACCTTGATTGAGGACTCATGGAGGTATGATCCGGATGGGGAAATGGCTGCTACTTTGGCTACAAATAAAATCTCCAGCTCTTGCAAGCATGAGCCAAGGCCATTTTTTGATTCACGGCAGAGCCCCCAGGCTGAATCACCTGATATTTTCATTGAGCTCCAGGACATCCCAACTCCGGACTGGGAGTCGTTCCACCAGGTCAAATATACATTTGACCCTTCTCTAACAATTGGAAAAGGGACTTGAGTGGCCTTAAAAAGAAGGGATTAGATCCCAGGAAAATTGAGGCCTTTTGGAAGTATAGGTAGGAAATTGGCCATACCACACAGAGCTTTGAGGAGGTCCCTAGTGACGATAAGTGGGAAGATAGATGGGACGTGAAGCATGACTCTGATCCAGACAGTGAGGATATAATTTTTCTCACTTCTGAACAATCTCTTAAGGTAACCGCAGAATCTTCCGAGATCAACAACAAAGTGGATACCGGAAGCACCTTTGTCTACCATTCCCTTTCGGACTGGGAAGTTTTGCCATTGTCGACCTCTCAAAATCAATGGCAGAGGGAGAATCATTTTCTAGCCTAGTCCACAAAATTTTGAAGTCAGTCGCAGTCCCCGTGATGTCAACACCACAACATGGGACTTCTCTCTTAGTAACGCTCCCACTTCCACCTTTCCTTTTGGAAATCCCCTTTCGGTCAGTCACTCCATCTCAAACTCTTTCTCCGCCAATTGCTCCTCTACTTCTATAGTTCCCCACTTGCCATCCCAAGCTTCTCACCCCATCTGATCACACCCCCTTCTTTAGCCCTAGTATCTGCAGCATCTCAATTACTAGTTACTGTCCCATACGGCCTGCCACCTGGTTTCCTATTTGTAGGGGGAATGGTATCTTCTCCTTCCAATTTTTTAGCCAAGCAGAGTTTGCTAAGGCGTCCTGGGATTAGAGGAGATTAAAGCAAAGAAAGAAGGAGATGGAAGCTCCATCAACTAAACAGTGTGATCCTTGTATGATCATCAACAAAGCTCTTTGACCATCACTCGCCTTGTCCCTCAGGTATCCAAGCCCGCAAAACAAATGCAACATGACTATTCCATCAATGCTATCACGGTGGACCTTGCTGAATTTTGGCCTCAAGACAAGGTCGAGTTAATGAATGAAATGGTAGCGGTAGTCACTACCGACTATTTGAAACTCAATAACTAGCTTAAGAAGGTGCAATCTAGCCTTCGAAAAGTGGAGGCTACAATGGCGGGCCGCATGGCCGAGCTTAAGGCCAAGGACAGAGAGGTTGATCAACTCAAGAAGGAGTTGAAAGACACATCAACCAAACAAGGCCTTGCGACTTCTCAAGTGGAGATGAAGGCTCGGCAGCCTAAGCTCGATGTATCCAATGCCTTGTTTAATTCACTCTCATAGGAAAAGAGTGGCTTTCAGGCTAGGTTAAAATCTTCCGATGAAACGGTCAAGGACTTGACCAATCAATTAAGGAAATGATCCCAGAAGGTGGGAATTATATCCTTAATGCGGGGTTATATGCCTCTTGTTGTGACAGGATTGCCATCACTACTGCAGATCTAGCCCCAACACTTGGATTTATATCCAATGCACAAGAGTTGTGCTCTAAGGTAGAAAATGTAGTCTCCACCATCAGCAACGCCTTATCCACCAAGGTTCAGGAGTCAAATATTTTGATTCAAAAACTCTATGATGCCTCATACCCACCCTAAAAATGTAGGAATCACTGACAGGTGGTTGATAACGGTGAAAATCAATGAGATTTTGAGCTGTAACAAAGATTCTATAAAATGTGAAAATCTCTTGGCACAACTCCGCCAAGGAATGAAGGAAATAAAGTAAAATATCAATGAATTAGTACAACTAGGTTTCCCTTCTCCCTTCCCAAATGAATCCATGGTCTTATCAAAGGACCAAATCCAATGATTTTGATCGCTAAATGCCAGGACAAGATGATCTTCTAGTCTTTGAAAGAGGACTCCAGTGTCGCTGAGGTCGAGACCATCATTAATCCTATCATTTAGTTAGATTTTCATCTGCATATAGTAATGCAAAGCCTCCAGGGTTTCTCCCACAAGGAGATAATCGAGCTAGACCGAGCATTTCAAGCGTTACAATGAAGAACCTACCCAACAAAGAAAGAATGGCTCGGATACTAGGCTTCCTTGTAGAAGCTCTAAGTGGCCCTCTGTGAGCCACATTTTTGATTTTTTAAAAGTGAGAGATGTCGGATTCTTCCATGACCAGGCACAGAATCCCTTGGTGAGTCACCAAATTGATTATATTCTTTTGTTAAGAATCTTTTATCAAACACTTTTGTTGCCCCACCTCTAGGTTATTTTGATTACTTAGGGCCAAAGTCTACTAAGTATGAAAATACTCACGGAGCTCTCCACGTGTCCCATCGGCGCAGCCCCAAAGATGGAACGTAGAAGCAGTGCTCCACCTAGCTCAAGCTCTCCACATGTCTATCTAGCACATGTTTGATATACGTATGGGAAAGAGGACCTTAAATGAGCGCAAACCCTCCACGTGGAAAAAAAGGAAACTTCACCAATCAGAGACTCAACAACAATACCAAGTAGGGGAGGATACATGAACTCCTATAAAGGGGAAAAATCTTTATTCAGATCTAAATTAAAAACACTAACAATAAAGTGGTAGTATTGCATTTAAAATATTTGGGGCGGAGCCGAAGGATAAATGCGAGGGCCTTATCGAATTGAAGGGAAAAAGGTGGTAGCTAGGAGTGGCGGTCAAAGGAGGTCTTTAAAAGCAAGAAAGGAAGAAGACTTAAGAGATAGGGAATTATGAGCCGAAGGAGGAAAAAAAGTGAAGAGTTCAATATGCTTTGTAAAATCTAGCCTTAGTAGGCCTCACTGTCATAGAAGAGAAGAGTAATATGTGCTTTCATAGGCCTTATGTACCATTTCTCTACATGAATAAAAGTTCTTATTCCATGAAATTGGATTTTCACATGTTCGAACTCTCGTTTCTTTTATAAAAGTAGTTCTAAATGAGTTAGAGATCCATTGTGCTTGATGCCCTTAGAATTTCCCTATTTCATTTATTATCTATAAATCAATCATTACTGGTTCCTCAAATTTTTACATTATCGAGTAGTAGATCGTGTTATTTAGCCCTTGCCTATTCTAGATAAAGATCTCAAGTTTTCCGTCATTTTCATTTCTCTTAGATCGGTACATCACCTTTTATTTTATTCATTTACGTTTTTTCCTCTAACCCTAACCTAACCACTAGAGAAGATCCAACTTCTTTAAAATATGGAGGTCACCTTAGGGCGCATGTCTCACCAATCTAAGGTTTCCTATGACTCTAATGGTTCGTCGTAAGGATTATCGTCAATGGATAGTCCATCGTCACCATAGATTAATTTATTCTTTTATTATCTAATTATTTAATGAAAGGTATTGCAAGTATACGGGGTTTCTACTTTGTTATGAGATCATTATAAGTTACATCAAGGTTGTGTGAATAAGTGTGACATACAATGGTGTACATTTCAAGTAAATTAAAGCATATATAAAATTATAGAATTTAACTACAAAAATATCTAAGACTGCATACAAAATTAGGGAAAGACCATACAAAAGTTGTATGGTCCTATACCAAGACACTTTCCAATTGGAGTATTAGAAGTAAACCATCTTTAGGATTATATCTACTTATTTTCCATCTGCACATCCAAATCCACTTTGTACATCCAAGTCTTCATATCCTCTTATGTAATTGAGTTATCATTATATCATTTATTATTATTGCATGCATTAATGTGTTGTTACGATTATGGATGGTTAATTGTAAGTTAATTAAATCCTAATAACTTCATGTTGTAAACCCTTACATCTTATTTATTTTTTTGCTTATCACATTATATTTTAAGGTGTAGACACTTTTATGTAACTTGTTTTTTTCCTATCAAACAAAATACTAGATTCTAAGATTAAAAATATTTAATAAAATCTCTTAATTTTTAAAACATAAATTTAATTTGTATTAGACTAAGGAAAGCATCAATAATTTTAAAATTAAAATTAAAATGATTTGAAAATAATCAACGTAATTTATTTTTGTAGATCAAAAAATTAAAAGTTTAAATTTAAAAATCATACAAATAATACATAAACATTATTTAATGTTAAAATATTACTCTCTTTCATAGTAACAATGGGGACAATTTTATATAAAAATTGATTTCAAAATTTTCCAAAGAAAACAAAGTTAAAAAATGAAAATATGTGAAGGTATTTTTCACAAATCTAACTATAATGGATTACAATATATATTCATTTAAAGAATATTTATGAATAGATTACTCTTCATCGACCAAATTTATGCAACGACATCATAAAACAACATCAATAATGTAAAATTATCAGTCATATTATTTTGTGCGTTCATGGAGAAGGTGTTGAGGTCATTTCATAGTGGTATGGGGAGACTCAAAGTTTAAATTTTCAAATTTGGTATACTTTCCCTCCATTTTTGTATTCACATAATCTAAGAATGTAACTTAGGAAGTATGACTTGTTAAGGAGTGTGAGTGGATGTTTTAATGTATGAGAGGGTGAGTTAGGTCCTAGGAAGTGATATGAGTCACTAAAATATCTCAAAATGATGAAATGGATCATTTCATGAGTATTCCAGGGTCTT
The DNA here is from genome assembly GCA_018340775.1 of Taxus wallichiana var. yunnanensis. Lineage (NCBI taxonomy): Eukaryota > Viridiplantae > Streptophyta > Pinopsida > Cupressales > Taxaceae > Taxus > Taxus wallichiana. The sequence continues at coordinate 242,709,961 of CM031241.1, forward strand.
GAGAGTTAGTTAGGGTTGCAATGAATCAAAAGAAAGAGATAAAGAAGAAGAATAAATTCTAGAAAAACAATTAGTGATCCTCCACAGAGGAGGTACGGAGGAGTGAGAAGAATCCCTTGAGGTGTGAAGAGAGGATGGTGTATGAGCATATAATTTTGTAAATAAAATACCTGTTAATACAAAGAGAGAACTTTTTTTTTGTATGTGTTACCTTGGTTTGTTATTAGGCCTCTAACTTTGTGATTAAAAACCAAGGAATTATCCTTATGCATATGTGAAAAGTTTGCTTGAAGCACCTTTTAGGGTTGTGGAGGTATTTACGTGAATCATCTTGTTGTAAGAATATTTTTGATACTTTGTTTTGTGAATTATTGCTCTAATTGACTAGACTGTGACTATGTGATTGCATATTTGTAAGTGTCTTGAGTGCATGATCATGAGATTTTGAATTAAAGGCATGTTATTTTAATAGTTTCATGTTGCAGGAATTATGGTGGTAATATTTAAAGATTGAGAGGTGAATACTATGATCATTGATCATCGCATGTTGATAAATATTATAGGAAATACTATTGAGATTATGAATCCCTGATTTTGATTAAGTTTTGACTTAATTGTTATTGAGATAAGTGTTTGCAATGCATGAGAGCTATGGGAAAAGGTTGCATAAGTTGAAGATAAAATAATAAAAGAGATTTCCTTAACAAGTAAAGCCTTGATTCCTTTAAGTTGCAGTTGGAGGGTTTCATACCCCGAGTTATACGTGTACACAAGTGAGTTTTGGTTATGGCTATTGTAAATCTCATTATGGAGTATCATTGTTAGCACAGGATGAAGGAGGGAGTAGAAACATAGTTATAGGTTGAAAAAAGGCTTGAAAACAAAAATAACTCATTTTATAAGAGTTTATAGGCTCTCGAGCTAGTCACTTTATGAACAATTAGGGTTTTAAAGAGAATTTGTGTTAGTACCTTCTAGAAAGAGAGTTTCAATTTGAAAATCGATAGATAATACAATGGAAAGGTCCATAAAATGAATTTAAAGTAATTTTAGCTTTCCTTGGATAAATTTAAATATATCCTTGACATTTTCAATAGGAACCATTATTACAGTTGAGAGACCTATTTAGATAGGTCAAGTTACAAAGGAGGAGGTATTTCAGTATTGACTCGAGCTTGAAACTTGGTAAGGATATATATAGGGATAATGGGTAGTTATAAAGCCCATGAAATCATTTAGAAAATTCTTGAATTAAAATATAGAGTTTGAAAACAGTCAAACTAGGGCTACTGAGGAGTTATTTGAAAAAGGAAAGAAAAAGTGGTATTGAGGAAGAAGAAAAAAGAGTTGGGATAAAAAAAATTACCACACACCACCACAAGTGTAAAGGGTGTTTGAGAAGGTTTTTGATTTCTTTTGGGTATGCAAGGATCATTCTAACTTTGAACTCAACAAACTACTTTAGCTTGAGAACACTAAACGATAATTTTGAAGAAATTTAAAGAAAGTTGATAAATTTTTCTTATTCTAACCAAGTTGATGTTTCTTGATGCATGAAAGTGAGGTTGTGAAGAAGGGGGAGAGGATTGGAAAGAGTGATTGAAGGAGAAAAACCAAATTTTTCTTAAGTTGAGTCAAGGAGAGAGCAAAGGTTAAGATGAAGAAGTAAGGTAAGCTGAAATTTTCTTGAATGGTGAGCATACTAAGGGTTGAATTAGATTTTCATGAAATTATGGAAATATGGCATGAGTGAGGGTGAATAATTTTAAGGGAAATAGACTAGATTTAGCATGTTTTATCCATTCTAGACAAATTTTCAAGCTCTATAAAATAAAGTTCTAGGATGAATGAATGGTATTGATTGTTTTAAACTTGATAAGTCCATTGAATTTCTAACGAGGTCCACATCACAAATCCAACCACCAATAGATCATCAATATATTCATTTCTGTTGTAAATGTATGCAATAATCCATTACCATGCACTAATAATTGTTTTAAAATAACATTTAATATGATGGGTTTTCTTCTAGAAAAAGATTGAAAATATATTAAGAAAATTATTGTGAAATTTAAATAATGTTGTTTCTATGTACAAAAAGTTTTTGTTTGATCTATACTGATACTAAGAACATATATATCCATCTCCATATTTGGAGGAAAGAAAATTGGCATCATTGTAAAATCCCAAAAAGTAGGCTTGGTAAATAGAGTTGAGCACCAAGAACTCCTCTTGTAATCACTGTTAGAATATTAATATACCACTTTTTTCTGCACTATGTTATATGTCATGCCGAGAAAGAAATAATGTGTGATCCAACTGCTCTAAACTCCATTTGAGGCTTCACATCCCTTGGAATAAAAATGTGTGAGGATTATTTTCCTAAAACATTTCCACTATTCATTCATATCATAAAGATATCGATTCAATTTTTATTGCACTTCATTATTTCATAGTATTTCCAATATAACCTATTAGTGTTAGCGGTAATGAACTTCTCCCTAAATTCTCATATTCCCTTAAATAACTTCTTTGAACTACTACCAAACCCGCATCATAAAATATATGATCCCTATAAAATACCAAATTGCATCGTATCATTTTCTAATATGAAAATAAGGACCACTCATTAATGAAAATGGTTTATATAGTAAATAATATTAAATAAGATTCTAATTATATATAATGTCATTAGGAAATGAAGTAAAATAAACACTATGTAACACCAAAAAAATGTAGAGTAATAAAGAGATGTCCTTTTCTAATGTTTCATTTTTAAAAAATGTGATCTAACTAATAAAGTTATTATTTGATAAGGAGTTGACATCACTTGTGATTTATTTGTAGCTAATAAAATATCATATCTAGTCACAGAATTAGGATACAAATTGATTAAGAAGAAGAAAAACCAATTAAGAATGACGAAGAATATGAAGATGACTAATGTTCAAATCCCCTCTAGGTATAATCATCCTCGGAGGTGGTTTTGGCGCTAGAGGCGACATCTCTGCTCGTGCTGACACTGGTGGTTACTTCTCACTGCTGACATTGGTGGCTTCTCCTCTCGCTGTTGACAATGGTGGCTCCTCCTCTCGCTATTGATGCTAGTGGCTACTCCATTCACTGACCGATGCTCCTCGATGCTCCTCTCGCCATCTGCCGTGGCTGATCCTCTCATTCGCGAAACCGGTGGCTACTCCACTTGCTGCTGACACTGGTGGCTTCTCCTCTCACTGCTGACATTGGTGGTTGTTCCTCTCGCTTCAATCATTGATAGTTGTCCCACTCGTTGTGGTCGTTGTCATTGGTCGCTGCATCTTCACTATGGTTTCATGGTTGCTTCAATTGGGTTCCTAATAGTGGTCCCCTTCATTATAACCAAGTTGTGGATCCTCTCAAAAAATCCTCAATTGTACAAGGATGTGGGTCCTTTCAACACCCTCAATTCCAAAAATAACGAGAACATTGATAAAAAATAAGCTCATTATCTATTGGTTGATAAATCATTGTATTTTTCAAGGTCTTATATTGAATCACACAATACTAAAAGTTTCATTTGATGTTTGTTTAATTTGAGCTAATTATGAGAATGTGATGCCATCTTGGAATTAGGTGTTATACACGTTACAAATAATAACATTAGAGTTTAATTAATTAGTATGTATTAGTTGTGGGTACAAATGCCTCCCACTTGAGTCCATGTTATTTCTATTAGATATATTATGCTTTAGGTGATTCAATAAAATCTGAAAGCAATGACTGCTACTGTTGATTTACAATAAAATACATGTCTAGGAAATTTATTTGATTTATTTATGAAATCAAATACAAGAGATAGGGAACTTACCTTGATTTCTCTTATCCTGAAGTGTGTTTGTACTAAAGAAGGTGATAGAATAGAAACACGAGACCATCGTAATTCTACTCAAAAAATGTAGAGGTTCTTGAAACTCCTAGACATTGGCACCTAGATAAGGGTAGGGGTGCCTATGGCTGCCCTAGACCTACAGTGGTCTTTGTGGAATGAAAAAATATTGGGATCTAGTTTTGAAACCATCACTAGGGGTTTTCACTTTGTTATTCGCTATTGATAACCGAAACTCGCACTTTGGACTGTGGGAGTACCTATAAATATGAAACATAAATATCCTCCTATAAAACCCTAAAAAATAAATCAAATCCTAAAAAATAAAGATGCAAAATGAGGGGTTAGAGTGTTCATAGCTATCAACTAGTAAACTTATGACTGAGTGTTGCACTATATCTCAGATTAAATGTAGTTTTATGTGATTGTGTGTGCAATAGTGCTCCTAGGTTTCCTTCCTTCCGATGATACAAAGATATCGGGTGATAGCTAGATAGAATGAAAATGTGTGGGATGGAAAAATGAACTTCCCCTTCCTATGTAGTGTGTATGAAGAGTAATGAGCCCAAATTACATTCCCTTTGATATGTAGATAGATAGCCCTTGATAGAAATTTCCCTCCATTATAATTGTATGTATGTTGTGTTTATATAGGGATCTCTTGCTTGAATTTTGACACTAATGACCCAACATGACAACTAGTGCTCTCGGGGTATGAGTAGGAAAACAAAAATACCGACCTCAAATGCCAAAAGTAAGATCAAAAGTAAAGAGGACATGTGCATCCAAAATGGATAGGAGTGCTTGGTCACTAGTGTCCAATCATGGGTGCTAGTTTCTAGAGACAAATAACAAAAATATGTGAATCTTTTGGGAGACAAGGATCCACGACCTAACCTTAAGCTGGGTGTATGAGTGATAAGTGTGTAATATAAAGCAAGATAAACAAATAAGACAAATAGATAGACTAGATAGTGGTCAATAAATGAATGCTTTCCTTACACAATATCCATATATAAAACAACATACTTAGAGTTATAGTAAAATAGTAGTATGTGAATGACTTTGTGTGTACATTTCCCCCTTTATGCTATTTGAATGATACTCAAGTAGTGTAAAATAATTAAGGAACATACCGAGAAGCAACTAAAGATCCCTATTGTAGAAGTATACACGAGATGTTGTAGAAGAACACACAAAATCAGAACATAAAGTGTGGAAAACCATGGATCAACGTGTCGACCCATCTAGTGTAAAGAGAGATGGCGAACTATTATAAGGAGCACTAGGTGAGATTAATGATTTCAATTTTTATCGTTGATGGAGATTTCGATGGGTACGAAAAGATCATTTCCAAACCTGATTTTGTGTGTGATAAAAATTAAGGATTTAGGTGTCCTTCGCTAGAAGAAGAGTGTAGGGAGAGAGGTCTATTTTTACCCTCCAACTTTAAATACATCCTCAAAAGTTCTAGCCACTATAGATGGACAAAATACCAAATTTGTTCATTTCGATACTTTTCAATCAAATGTGAATAACCCATATAGGAGCAGTATTGGAAAGGAAATGATGTCTCATTTCCCCCACTCCAAGGGTGCCACAATATGTGTGAGATGGATTCCACATTATGTAATCTGGAAGTAATAGAAAATGTGGAAATAACTTCCCATGTTAGTATCTCCCAAGTTAGGTCATCTGGGAGAAGTGCACTATGCTTATGTGGATTTATTGATGTGAGTAGAAGATTTGTGTTTGAGATTTGAATGTGTTTGATTGATTACTCATGGAGATATTTTATGTTTGTTTCCCCTAGATTAGGTCATTAGGGGGAATTGGTAGAAAATGGTGTGAAATGTTGTGTGATGTATGAGATAATTTTCTATATTGACGAATTAGAAATTTAGAATGGTCATGTAAAGGTGGGATGGGAATTATAGGATGACGCGATTGTATGCCCCCTTTCTATGAAAGGGAGAGTGATGATGGGAGCGATCATTGAGTAGAAATTAAATGTATATTAACGTAATTATGATAGTAGATGAGTTGAATCTATATCAAGTTTGAATATAGTGTCTATGGAATGTATACGATATAATAGTAGGAATATTTTTGAAGAGAAAGATGCAAACAAAACAAGAAGATTATTAATGCTCAAGATATGAGTGAAACTATGTGATGTGTATTAGTTGGAAGAATGTAAATGACTATAACGAGGTAGGTAATCGAGAGTTACTATAAATAGTAATAGGAAAAGGTGAATAGGTATTTCATTTGATCATTGCATGAGTGTGATTTTGATCTCTGGGTGTTTGAATACTCCGCAAGTGAGAGCATCGTGATTGAGTTTATTTGAGATGGTGGTAATAGTTGTAGCATCATTCATGGCATCCGAGCTAGTAAGTGTGATTTTTTAAAAATTGTGTTGAATTGGGAAATTTTTCGTGAAATTTTATTTTTAATTTTCTTTCCATTTTTAACCTAGGAAAGAGCGGTGAAGACGCTAATGATTTTTGGGACACTAGCACCCAGGAATGGGTGCTAGTGACATGTTTTGGGGTGCCTGAGTCATGCTCCTAGGCCGAGAACTTAGAAGGCTAGGGTTGAGACTAGAGTGTTGTAAATGTGAAAAATGATTCTTATTGATGTTATTGAGAGGTTTTTTTGCATGTATATGATGTACTAATGTAATTTTTATTGTTGTGTTGTGTTGTGTAGAGAGATATTTATTCACGAGAGTTTCATGGTGGTCCTCATTTGAGCACATTATTAGGATTAAGTTATTTAGATGATGATTGGGATGTTCTAGACCGCGTTAGATAGTGGCACATAGAAAGGATGGGAGATATACCCCATAATATGCCTATGATCACAACTTTGTGCAAGAGATGGTAAGAAGATACTTGCACATTTTGGTTTCCTAATGGGGAGATGACAATGATTTTGAGGATTTATATCACATTATTTGATTTCCTATTTTTGGTGAGAGGGTACAATTGATGGCCATAAAGGACGCATAGAGATAGATGATGGCCACTAGATGGTACTTTCTGAGGACCAGAGTGCATACTGAGGTCCATATCAGTCTTGATGTTATACTAAGGTCAAGGGTTCGTGATTGTGGAAATTTATAGTAGTTGTGATTGCTTCTTTGGTTGTAGTCGAGGGAGGTGGTGTAGGCATATTATATAATATGCATGATATTTTTTTTCGTATAGAGGAGGATGAGATGAGATATGCTTGGGAATGATGTGTATTATCCCATTTATACAAGGATTTGTATAGATTCACACAGGAGGAGAATGGGGGTGGGCTATGAACCACCACTTTTTTACATGTATGGGCGTAAAAACATATTGCGCTATTGAGTCCTCTTGGTGGGCCATGCAGAGTGTGGGTTGGACCTATTATATTTTTTGAGTGGTGGGTAGGTGTATGGGGTAGGAAGATGGATATTGATACATACATACATATATACACACATACACATATATACACACATACACACATACATACATATACACACACACACAGATATATATATATATATATATATATATATATATATATATGTTTGATCGCATGGGGCCAGGGGCCATTATTTGGAGGCCACATTGTGACTATGGCGGATGGCCCGAGGATCAGTGGAGATTCTACATGTTTGTCACTTTATGTGGTTAGAGGATAAGTTTCTTGGGGTTGTGGAGCTATTTTAAGGAGAGTACGTGTCATGCTAGTTTGGCATAGCTTAGGATGTGCCCCTAAAGCCTTATATATGGGTGAGAGCTATGAAGGCACCAAGGAGGGATAGAACAAAACCATGGCCCATAGGGGTGGAGCTAGAACCCCGAGCTAGAGTAGTCGAGATGTGGCCATAAGGCCAATACAGGTGGATGGCGTAGTTTGTATAGAGTGGTATAGTGCATGGTTAGTAGTGCACCAATGGCTGATATTATACCCAATATTTATAGTTGTGACAGGCGTACCACTAGTAGGAGACAAGGGGCAAGAACCTACCCATGGTGGGGATGTTATGGCGGTGGAGATAGTGGAGCATGAGTATATGAGTATTACGAGTTGTATATTTTTATTGGTTTTTTTAGTTTTTCGTCTTGTGCATATGAACATAAGTGATCTATTTTTATGGTTGTAGGGGATGCTTACTAGTCATTAATTGTAGAAACTTTGATCCACACCTTGACATGGAATGTGCCCACCGATGTGCTCATTGGAGGTGGGATGCTAGAGTGGGTGGATGCCATTGCGGTGAGCATGCTCATCTATTTGATCTAGGGCAATGCTTGGTGGGTAATTTTCTGTGTATTAAGCGAGAGGGACGAGGCATGAGAAGAGAGGAAATGAGATAGAGAGGCTATGGGTGGAAATCCCCTAGTATAGGATTTATTTACAAGGTTTGTGGAGCTACAGGGTCATTTGTGGAGAATTCGATTGAGTTGACTTTATTAGATAGGAAGGTAGAGAGATATAGGGGCCACAACTAGCGATGTAGATTGAGAAGTGAAGCTTATAGTTTTAGAGCTCACGGAAATTGTATATAATGATATTGATGATGATGTATGATATGTATTTATGTAGCGATATGTGAGTGATTTCCCCCTAGTGTTGGAAATTTTGTAACTATGATTTTGATTGATATATATATTTGTGTGTGTGTGTGGATGATTGAAATATTTTTGTTTTAATGATTTTGCGGTGCTATGATTGATGTTTGTATGTGGATGCATGATGTTTGCTTTGTGTATTGTAAATGATTATGTGATATAGATGATGATGAGTAATGTTGTGACAATTTGATTATATATATGATAAATAAAATTAATGAATCATGAGATGATGTAAAAAAATATGTATAATGTTGTGTAATATGATATTTAGGATGAAGGGGGAAAGAGAGATGCCACCATTATGTGTATGATGAGGTTCATTTATATAAGACCCCTCACTAGTCAAGAATGAACCATAAAGAAATATTATGTTATCGGGAAATGATTTGATAGTATACACTAAATGTATAGATTGATGAAGTGTGTAGTACAAGAGATGGAGAAAGGTTCTTATTGTAATATATCCCTCAAAAATCATGTAATAACCATGAGAACATGAATGCGTCATTAGGGGATAAGGTGAGAAAATCACCTACCAAAGACCAAGCGGGCATGGAGCAGTAGAAACATATGGAATGTAAGCATCGAATATATGAAATGAGATGGTAATAATGATGGGTGATGTAGTGGTGGGAAGCACATATAATGAAGATTTAGGTAGTCAATTTGTAGTAGGAGCATTGCATAATGAGCGATCCGGTCGCAGTAGTGGATGGATGAGATAGAGAGTGTGCATGAATAATAACCTATGGTGGCGGAAAAATAGTGACCTTAGGAGAAGGTGTAGGAGATAAGTGAACTAAAATATATGCATGATTGCATGGGATTGGATACACATTTCTCATGAGAGGTACATCAAAGGAAATGACAACTTGTTATCTTGTAATTGATCATGAAGGGCACAATAATCATTTTCACGATGGCCATCGATACGATTATAGTTGTAATAAGGTCAATCATGTTTCCATTACAAGCGATGAGGTGGGTGATGTTTATTATAAGGTAATAGAATCAAGTGCTTACCAATCAAATCATGTAGCACATCATTAGGCCTATTGTCATGAGAAAAATGTGATAGATATTATGGAGAAGATGGCTAAGCATTAGGTAGAGACTGACACAGTGGAGGAGATGAAGGATGTTTATGTGATGGAGAAGACTAAATTTTCTTGTGGGGTGGAGGATATGGAGACCTAGGGGGAGGATCTTTGAAGCGAGATGGAATAGGAGCATAACTAGATGATGTAGCATTAGCATAACTAGGAGGAGGATCTATGACATGTGTAGCAATGAGATCTTGTTCTAAATTAATGACTTTATAGCATAAGAGTGTGAATGATTCGCATGTATCATATTGCAAGCGTTTCTTTAAAGAAAGAATCAAGCCATGACAAAAGATGAATTTATTTTCTAAATCAATGGGCTGAAATACTAATTGATGCATGCAAGCATTGAAATGTAAAATGTAATCAATAATAGGTTTTGTCTTTCCTTGATGTAATCCAAGTAAGCGATCATGTGTGACTCTAGGGCCATTTTTAAATGTAAATCCTTGAAGGAAGGCCTCTTCCATCTCACAATAGGTACTAATAGATCCAAATGGTAGATGTGTGTACCATTGAAGAGTGTCATCAATAATACTATGGAAAAAATATTTTAGCAATAATCTATCATTGGAGTATGAATCCATAGCTAGACAATGATGCTTGAGATGTAAATATGGATTTCCAGTACGATCAAAACATGAAATGTAGGCATAATGAAATCCTTAGGAAATTTTGAATTGTGAATCTTTTTGGAATAAGATTTCCATGTAAAGAATTATTATCGATAGAAGCATAATATGACTTGCTTTCAAGTGTGAGAGATTAGACCTGAGATTGTAATTGGCCAACAACATGCATGAGTGATAAGATGTCATGTAAAGGATGGTAGATTATGTGAATGGTGTATTGAGTGGTTTAATCTTTCCATTATGAGTTATCATAGGGATGTCAATAGAAGAAGTGGAAGATACCGATGCTAAAGGCACACTAGATGTAGGTGCCAAAGAAGTAATAGGTGGTGAAGAACATGGAGTGTTGATAGAAATAGTAGGAATAACATCGAGAAGAGTTATTAGGAGATGAAGTAATAGAAGGAGATGAATCAACATGCATGTTACTAGACACAATCTCAGAAGAAGATGAAAGCGGAGTAGAGAATTCACATTCAATAGTATGCAAAGAAGTATAATCATTACTAGCATGTGCATCATCAATATTAGAAAAATATTCAGATACAAGGATTTCATTAAGCATATCATCAACATATAATGAAGTAGGAGGAGAACTAGTATGAGATGTATCATTACAATCATTAGAGACATTTTTAGAAATGCAAGGAGTATGAGATGTAACTATAGAATCATCTTGACTAGTATTAGAAACAACATCATGCACATGTATATTTTCATCATGTTTTTATTTGACATATCATCATAAAAACTAAGCATAAAATGTATAATAAAATCATCTAGAGTCTCAACAAAAATTGAATAGGGTGGAGTATGACTTATTGCATAACAAGGTCTACAACCCGAAAATCTCACGGATCGAAACAATGCTAATAGTACAATGATCAAATCTAGTAAGAACAATTCATTCATTAGCCATTAAATTCCTTTGGGTATCATCTAAAAGAATAGTATTGTGATAGAGAGTGCTAAGTTCATCTATAGTTTCTTCATCATAAATAGGATTAACACTCACATGAGGCATAACTTGGTGATGATAAGATCTATTCTTAGCCATTGTGGTTTTAGTGGATATTAAAGCAAGGAGCTCTAAGTTATGGGTTGAACAAAATGATTCAATAAAATATGAAAGAAATGACTACTACAACTGATATATAATGAAATACAAATGTTAGGTAATTTATTTGATTTATTTATGAAAGAAAATACAAGAGATAGGGCACTTACCTTGATTTTCTTATCCTAAAGTGTGTCTGGATTAGAGAATGTGATAGAACAGAAACACATCTTTGTCATAATTCCACTCAAAAAAATGTAGAGGTGCTTGAAAATCCTAGACACATGTGCCTGGATAAGGATAGGCGCACTTGCGTCATCTTAGACCTCAGTGGGCACTCTAGACTGAAAAAAACTTGGGATATGGTTCTAGAATTGTTGATATGGTTTCACACTTGTTCGCCATTGATCGCTTGAAATTCACACTTTGACTACGAGAGTACCTGTAAATATATAACACAAATATCCTCTGCAAAATCCTAAAAAGACATCAAATCCTAAAAAATAAAATTACAAAATGAGGGGTCAGACTTTACTCAACTATAAACAAGTGAACTTACGACTGATCATTTCACTACATCTTAGACACAATATAGTTTAATGTGACTGTGTGTGCAATATTGCTTCTAGGTTTCCCTCGCGCAAATGGCCTTGAGATAGCAGGTGGTAGGTAGATAAAATGTAAATGTGTGGGATGGAAAATGAACTTCCCATTCTTATGCCTTGTGTTTATGTATGCAGAGTAATGAGCCCAAAATGGATTCTTTTTGATATTTAGATAAATAACCCTTTGTATAAATTTCACTCCATTTTAATGGTAAATATGTTATGTTTATATAGGGATCTCTTACTTGAATTTTGACACTAATGACCTGACATGTCGACTATTACCTCAGGGTATAAGTGGGAAAATTGAAAATACCAACCCGAAATGTCAAAAGTAAGATCAAAAGTAAAGAGGACACGAGTTCCCATAATAGAAAGGAGCACCTAGTTGCAAGTGTCTAATCCTAGGCGCTAGTGTCCATAAAAACTAATGAAAAATGTGTGGAGACTGAGAAATAGGGATCCATGTGACCTAACCAAAACTAGGTGTATGAGTGATAAGTGTGTGTAAGATAAAACAATGAGAAAAACAAGAGAAACAAACATACTAGACAATGGGCCATCAGTGAATACTTTCCTTACACAAGATCCATATATAAAACAATATACTTGGTGGTATGGTAAAATAGTAATATGTGCGTGATTTTTTGTGTAAATTTGGAATATGCATGGAGTGAGAACAAAAGGAAAACTATTAAAAATAAAATACTAATTATAGAGCATAAGAAAATTCCAAATTAGCATGCACAAGGAAATTAATTTTTGTGGTTAAGTTTTGTTAACTCACCATTTAATATAGGTAAAAAATAACATTTGTCTATTTTTGTAATTCATCATGTAATTAAGGAACTGAAGAAGTTTATTTTAGATTGTTTATATTTAGTGAAATTGATTTTAATTTAAAATGCATATTGGATGTCTAATAATTCCAGTTATAGAATTCTTATTTTTATAAAAAGTGTTACTAATTACTTTTATTCTAAATGGTATAAAATTCTATGAATCATGTACTTGGGGATAAAGATAAATATACGATTAACGAGACAAGATTATAGGTATTTTCCAAAAAAATATTAGTGTCCCCTATAGTTTCTAGTTGTAATTATTAAGGTTGTATAAGTGGATACCATGTAATTTTATTACAACCACATGATGCAAAGCTCAATACATATTCATTGTACTCATCAAGACAATAATACCTTCATTCATACTCATACTCTATTTTGGAGATCTTGTCAAGTAGCCTAGAGTAGCCTGAAGATGTAAAAAATGACCCTTTCCACTATAAATATGTTCACTAGTCACCATGCCATGTTATACACTTCATATAATTTCAAATGATCATTTAGAATGATTCACAATCAAATATTTAGTCAAATTTACCTTCTTCACCAAAAATGACTAGGCTCTTAAGAGTATTGCCTTTGCAGTGGTTAATGGTTCAAATGATCTATGCATGCTCACAAAAAGATAAAGACTTATTCAAATACCCTTATCCATCAATGTGGTGTGTGTTAAATTTAATATATTAACTCCTAATTCTCCCCTCTCGATTCCATTTTTTTCTTCACTAGATTTCAAGCTCTTACTAGTCATGTTTTCATGCTTATTCGGGCATATATCTCATTACAAAGGATTTCTCAATAAACTAAGGGAATATTTTAACACCCATTTGGGCCTTTTAAAGTTTTTTTAAGTTTTATCATTGGTTATTTTGGAAATGGTTGGTCAAATATTAACTTGCTAGCCTCTAATTAGGCCTCCATGACTATGTGTGGAACCTCCTTGAAAACCTGTCGGGAAAATCTCAAGAATCACAATTCTTACACCCAAAATTTCTTCATATTCGGTTTGAACACCTTATCATGATGATATACATCAAATTTATCAAATTTTAATGGATAAAACTCTCAAGGAATTAATTTTTATTTTAAAACCCTAGCTTAGGGTTTAACGATCTGTGTGAACCCGATAGTGAATAAAATGTTATAAAATTCTTCAAACCCAATGTCAAGGCCCTAAATTTCAATTAGAGGTTTATTTCAATCTACTCATGTTTTTACAGAGGATCCCCATGCATCCATAACCACACAAATTCACTTGATTTCGACTTACTAGCCTATAGGTGATAAGGTCCATTCATGCAAAGAGATTATTATGTTAAGACTAAACCTGACTTGCATAGTTCTATTTGATAACATTAATAAGAAGATTGGAACAAAAGCTCTTGAACACACTCCTTGAAACATTCTAAACTACACATGCAACTTACAAAAAGAAGCAAGAAAAAATATTTCCAATCACATTTCTTCTTCCTTTAGACACATATACCTCTATCAAATATTTACGCCTCCTTCCATGAGGTCTTCATGCATGCACATTTTCTCAACCAATGAGAAATGTCATACACATTCATAAACATTTTGTATGGATTTTTTTAACACAATCCATGAAACAAGGTATACTTCAAATATAATTGCAATATCATATCAACAAAATTCCTTTCACAAGTTTATCACTAAAAGAGATTCATTTTAAATATCTTAGTTGCAATTACTAAATATTCTTGTAAGAACACATCTTTTCTGTCATTTACATTCTATTTCATCAGTTTACACACTACAAAGAACTTATTATTCCTTATTCATTCATTTTCTTGCAATGTCCTCTAATCAAACTCTACATGTGATTTAAAGGAAATAGACACAATTTCTTAAGAAAGGATCTCAATAAAATTAGAAATCTTACAAAAATAAGGCCACAATACAATATACGAAAAATAGAGTTCTCTTATTAATTCTTGTGATTCTTACAAAATTAAGTGTTCCTTCATACAAAAATAGAGGTTCTCATACTTTTACCTCCTTCTCTATGTTTCTCCTCTGTCATGTCTCTCTCATTCTCCTTGGGAGGTCTCTAACTAAATCCTTCTATTTGATTTTCCCATCACATTAATACCTTGTAGTTAACCTTAACTAACTTTTACAAGGATTTTATGTTAATACATAGCCAAAATACAATATTTCCAATAGTTATTAACACTATCACAACTCTAGGACTCTTTTCACATGTGTAAACACCTATTACATGCTTTGAACCATAAAATCTTTCTCTCTCTCTCTATCTTCATTACTTGCAAGGACTATTTCCAAATTTTGCATACTTATAAATTTAACTTTGACAAATGGAGGGAAAACTACAATTTTAAACTTTAAATTAACTTAACCACCTAATATCTCTTCTCATGACTTCAATACATTATGACATGATTAGATTGACCTCCTGACCATTAAAGGAGGATAATACTCACTTTTTATGTTCTTTATATGATGATCCCTGCATCATACTCTCAAGATGGAGAAAATAACCCATGTTATTTATTTGGATGGCTATGTCTTTAGCTGAGTCTTCATCTTCCTTTCTTGTTCTTGACCTTGCTTCCTCATTCCTACTGAGCTTGTTTATTCCTTGACCACTTGGATCTCATATCTTGATTTTTATGTTTGCATTTTCTTTGAATTTGTTGATTTCTCTCTTGAGTTCCATTATTATTAAATTCATCCTCATGTTCCCATCATTTGTACCTGTAAAACCAAACAAAACAACAAAAAATACTCTCCTTCATGTTTCATGGTCCTCTTCATCTCTTCATAACATTTGTTCAACATATTTTCATCATTTGCTTTACTTGAAAGAACTGAAAGCTGTCCATTTTCTTCATTCCTCCTCTTCTCATCATCTTCACCAACCTCATCAACTGATTCTTCATCTAATAGACCTTTTTCTTGGTCCAAAGCACCTCATCATGTGCTTATTAACTCTTACCTTCACCTCTCTCTTCTTTTACTTTACTAACTTCATCTTTCTTAGCCTCTTTTTTTCCTCGAAGACTTCTCATTCTCTTCAAAAATCTGATTTTTATCTTCTTCTGCTAATGCATGTTCCTTTTCTCTCATCTCTTCCATCCTTTCATATTTTATTTATTGTATGAAAATATTCTTTTTCCACACTTGATTTGATGTCTTTTCCTTCATAAATTCTTATCCATCCTTCTTTTTATTCACTTTTCCACTACTTGGATTTTCAACCTCATCCTTCACTAGTTTAGCCTTTACACTCTCTCTTTAAACTATTGGTTTCTTGATCCATTTATGTATCCTATACCCATGATCTATTGGTTGTCTTGCGTGATTAACAATTTTATACCTTTCACCCACCTATACATCAACATCCTTATCCTTAATTTCATGATTAGAATAAAAACTCAAATTTTATTTTACCTCTTCAAGGTTCGATTCTTGAGCTCATCATCCTTCATATTTGCATTGCTTATGTTCTTCTTGTTTAACCATTATTTCTTGTCATCCTCTACTAATATGCTATACAAGACATCATGAAAAACTATATTTTCTTCACATTCAAGTTGATCAAAATATTCTTTAACTTGCACTCTTTCTTCATCACTCTCATCTTCTTCCATGGATACCTTTCTTGATCCAGTTCTTGCAATTTTTATTTCCTTATCTCGTATTTTCACTCCGATATTATTTATACATATAAACAAGAACTGAAACACAATGTGTTGGCGAGAAATTTTTGCATGGAAAAACTTGTGGATTTCTTGCCAATGCTATGAGGAATCTAAGTCCCTCTACTTAAGTGCAACTTCGTATATGCATGCACAAGTAAAGGTTGATTTTCTGGTGGCCTTACAGGTGGGGATCAATAGGGGCACTCCACCGACCTTGCGGAAAATCTATAAATCTTTTGTTAGGGAAGACTTTTTTGAAGAGTGGGAAAGGGAAGTGAGAAAAGTGGTAGGAGAACTAATGCTACGGGTAGAAAATTAGATTCTTGCACATGCACTAAATTAAGAGGAAACAAACCTACAAATGGCAACAAGACCAAATAGAATTTTATGAGCACAAAGTATCATGAAATCCCTTAGTCAAAGAAAGATAAAACTCCTTCTTCTTGTATTGATGCTTAAATATAAGTTGTACATAGTGTGGGAATAGAGGAAAAATAGAGAGTGGGGAAAAGAAGAATTTGGCTATCTCCTTTGTTATCTCAAGGTAGAATGCACTCTTGAGCTTACAAAATTAATGACCAACCCTTTGAGATGGGAATGAATTTACAATTTATAGAGTAGACTCGAATCCTCATCTTCTTCATGACCCTCCATATGCCTTATTTATAACTTTAGACTATTCATATTCCTACAAAATATTTAAGTCCCTTTTATAAAATCAAGGTGAATTAATTTACATTATGTTTCTAAAGTCACTTTTAGGTTACTTAAAGGCATATCAAAAAGTGCAAACCCCAACGAAGAATTAGAACATTTGAAGGGAGAGAAATTTGGGGGAGAGGGAAGAGAGAGAAGAAGGAGAAGATGTTACCCCTGATGAATTTTGATGATCCTCATTGATAAAAATCTCTTATGCGACGGAAGCTCCCTCAATGTCCTATTGTGACAAAATTTACAACCTCGCTATTTTTCTTAAGTACACCTTGGGCAACTTACTATTTTTAGTAAGTGTCATAGTTATCTTTTCCCAACCTCCACTGGCTATGGTAGCTTGAATTATTTCTTCTTACTGTGTTCATCTCACCTTTTGGACCAACCAACTATTTATAGCGGGGGCTTGTGGAACCACTTACTATTTTTAGTAAGTGTCAATTACGAGCCGAGATGACTTTTTCGATGACTTTGCCTACGATACTCCCTCTGTGTTCACTTCCTTTTTGTATCCTCTTCAAATGGTGGATTACCCAAAGTAACAGACCCTTACATAGGAAGGCATGCTATTTTTAGTAAGTGCACCATGGATGTCAGGATGTGACAAAACAAGTCTTGAAACTTTGGGTTTTATTCAGGGTTCCATGCTCCGTGTTTGAGTAACTTCTTCATCTGAACAAGTGGGGAAATGATATTTTATGGCGTGTGTAGAATAATGACAAAAACCAAATCCCTCCATATCCCTAAAAATAGGGGCTTCATGGCACAAAAACTATTTCACGCGAAACTATATTTTCAATGACCATTCCCTCTAATTTTTGCGTGGTTTCACCCACTAGAACTCGAGAAGTGAAGAGGTAGCTCACTTTTGCCTTTTCACGAGATGTTCTTCTTGTGACAGGGTAGTATACTAAAAAAACCACATCCATTTATATCCCTAAAAATAGGGGTTTTATGGTGCAAGAACTAGTTAACAGGAAACTAGATTTTTGATGATCATTTCCTCTAATTTTTGGGTGATTTCGCCCACTGGAACCCTGAGAAGTGGAGAGGTAGCTCGCTGAATTTTTCCATTACTATGTCATGACAGCCATTAATGGAGCTCAAAAATTGCATGTTTCCTTTTCTTCTCCATTTTCAATAAAAATTAAATATTTTTATGGGTTTTTCCTTCTGGTGCTTCACATGTAATTTTACTTCAATCAACGACAAACGGTTTAACTGGGAATCCCACTTCTTTCTTCGTTGAGACGAAAAGGAGATTTCTTCACTATGAATGCTCTATTGCATGAGAGGATATTTTGAAAGCATGTTTTTATGGTCTTAGATAGAGGAAATAACATCAAAAAATGGTTCGTTGATTCGTGCACTGGTTTGCAAGAATTTTATGAATCTCTTGTTTTTTGGCTATGGAGATTTTCTATTGTTCTCTTCGTTGTTCTTTATTTCTCCTTCTGAGACCTATATGATTTCATGGAGTTAAGGGTATTATTTATGTCAAAGGTCTGGTTTGAGGTTTAGAAATGGTGGAGTGATGGCAAGGAGGTTGCAGAGGAAGAATGGAGATATGGTTGTGCACGGGAGTGGAAGCAGTTAGAAGTAGGGAAGCAGGTAAATATTTGAATTTTTAAAATTATGATAAGAGAGGGCCGGGAAAATTTTCTTTTCCCTAAATTCCCTAAAATCAAAGGGATGTGAGGGACATCAATTTACATGGTAATCAAGGAGCTAACATATGGCGTTGATCCGATGACAGGGAGTGAGTGATCAAATTCTAGCTTTAAAGCATTGAGGGGTTGGAAGCGGGTCACATGGGTGACCAAAACTATATCCTAGAGGGCTGGGAACATTTTTAAAGGTATGATGTCCCTGACCTATGAGGGAAATGAGGGAAAAAAATTCCATGGCGGTCCTGGAGCTGACACATGGCATTGATCCGACGACAGGGAATTTGAGCTCCAAATTGCACCGGGGTTGAAGCTGTCACATTTGATGTTCGTATGGGGTTCCAGAGGTGACATGGGGGCTAGGAACATTTTTCCAAGGTTTATTTACCAAATCCTCAAGGATTTCGGGGACATAAAATCCCGCCAAGATCCTAGAGCTGACACGTTTCCTCCCAAAATTTGGCTAAGTGCTGAACTTGCTCGAAGAGGGCAACTTGCGACGATGATAAAATGAGCTCTGATGGAGTTTTTGAAAACATTGTATATGATCCGACTAAAAATGGTATTTTTAATCTAATGGTGGGAGTATCATGTCTTTTTTCTTCCATTTGATGCCTGAAAAATTTGGTTTTTGATTTTGTACTCCACTTGTGCTTGAGAACAACTACTGCGGGAACCGATGCGCCAAAGTTTTGTGAAAAATATGATTTCACCATATTGTAGGGCTTGGAATTATCTTTCCGGTGATGTTTTTTTTCTCCTAACAACATCCAGAGATCTCAAATCACCCTCGAATCTCTCGCAACTTATTTAGCCCTCGTATGCATTGCTTAGGCCTGTGAATCCCCAACTTTGATGAAATTGCCCCAACTACTCCAAATCTTCCCTGAACCTTCCAAAATCACCTTCATGATGTTCCTATGCCTTTGAATCACTTCCACATCCATTTTTATTTTCTTCTCTACTCCATGGAGTTTCTCTAGTCCTAGGAAGGCCAATGATAACCCTTCCCACAACTGCTTGTAGCTTGCAATTTTCAATGAACTCCTAAAATCACCTAGGGGAAAAATGGAATTTCCTAAATCACCTAGGTGGATGGGGTAATGCTTATGGGAGGTCACTTGGACTGACTGGATAGATCAAGGGTGCCTTGGAATGATAAGAATTGAAAAAATTAACATAGGGGTATAGTTGTCATACTTGGAAATTGTCAATTTCCGGTTGCATGTGTTCCACAAAAATAGTTGGCTCTAGCTTGGGGATATGACATGGAGTTAGCACGGTGAATACATGACGTGAATAATCCTAGAATATCAAATTTTTAAAACAAAGACTAGTGCCTTATCCATTTGGCCCTGCAGAGTCATGTACAACTTACAAGAGAGAGAGAAGAAGGAAACACACACAAAACAAGGGAAAAAGGGCAACACACAACACATGGAAAAAAATGAAACACACCACAGAAAGGGAAACACACCTAAAAATCACCTATGGTACGGGATGGGGACAACCCACTTTCACTAAAGCACTTTCTGTTTCTCAAAAGTTACCCGTGAGTGGGAAACACTGAGTGATGTTGTTCTGTGAAGCCATTGAATGGTTTGAGAAAGTAACCTCCTTTCCTTAATTATTTATGGAAGCCAAGTGCTTCCATGATTTTTCTTTTACTTTGTAGGAGTGAGTCCATGTGAGATTCTTGATGCTTAGGTATTCACTTGGAAATTCCACTTCCTTCATGTTCTTTGAAATTAGTTTCATAGTGCCAGTTGCCTTCCATATTTATCCATATAGTTGATTCTCCATCGAGCATCTCATCGCTGCCCCAAAGCTGATTTTCATTCAAATTTATTGAATATTTTGAGTTACTTTCTTTCTTGGGTCTATGCTCATTGACATCTTCTCCATGAGAAACATTAGATTCATCCTTTATCTCTACTCCACTATGAGGCATTTGAGTATTGTGGGAGAATAAGAGGTAAACTTGTACTTGTCTTGTACGTCGTCCATGGCATGAGTTAAGAGATCAATAATCATCTCGGGATCTTCCAAAACTCCTACTACATCCAAGATTTCTTGCATGGAGTTATGCTTCGTTGTTTCCTACAACTCATCTTTGTATGCCTTTGAAGAATGTAGCTCAAGGAAACTATCTAGAGGGATTACCTCATCATTTTGGGAATCACTGTGCAATCTGCTTGCTTCAAAAAGAGCTTCATCTTCAGAGGTCTCAAAATACTTGCTCAATTTATTCATCATGGAAAGAGTCTTCATCTTCAAATGGGAAAGAAAATATCTCCATTTCGTTATTGCATCCATCAACCATTAGCTCAAGAGTGGCATCATATTTTTCATCTTGCCTTATCTCAATATGGCCAACCTTCACATTGGTTAAGGCTTCCAAATTAGATTCACACTTGTCTTGCATATTCATGGCTTACATCAGGAGTTCAAGACTAAACTCGGGGTCCTTTGCTTCTTTTGTGGATCTTGGTAATTCTTTATGACGGAGATTTATTTCAAGCCTTTCAGGATCATCACAAGCTGATTTTTTCTCTCCATAGATGGTCTGACTGAGATCATATTCATCCCCAAATGGGAATGAGAATAAATCCTCATCTTGGATAAGCATATAAGATGAATTTTCTTCTTGAAAATCATTAATAACCATATCCTCTTCCTCATGGTTTGAATCGTCTGGTAATTCGGGGCTGCCCTCTTGTAACTAGAATCTTCTCAATGCTTCTTAAAAATTAAAATCTCTCCAGGAAGGAATGTTTGGCCCTATCAAGATGGGAATATCCTCATCCTCCTCAATTGTCACAAAGTGATTCATCCACCTGTTATCTTGGTACAAAATGTTAGCTTCGGACTTTGGGAATTTTATCTTTGTGTACCTCATGTTCTTCTTAGGAAGCAATTTCTCCATGTCTCCCTTCATTGGTATGGTTGCGGATGATAAATCCTCATCTTGGATAAGCATATAAGATGACTTTTCTTCTTGAAAATCATCAATAACCATCTCCTCTTCCTCATGATTTGAATCATCTGGTAATTTGGGGCTACCCTCTTGTAACTAGAATCTTCTCAATGCTTCTTAAAAATTCAAATCTCTCCAGGAAGGAATGTTTGGCCCTATCAAGATGGGAATATCCTCATCCTCCTCAGTTGTCACAAAGTGATTCATCCACTTGTTATCTTGGTACAAAATGTTAGCTTTTGGGCTTCGGGAATTTTGTACTGTGTACCTCATCTTCTTCTCGGGAAGCAATTTCTCCATGTCTCCCTTCATTGGTACGGTTGCAGATGACCAATTCATCTGAATTTTCCCTCCCAAGTCTTGCAGAAACTTCTTATCAACAATATTCTAAATTATTTTGGACGTCTACAACTAAAATCATCATTAAAAATTTCTTGTCTGAAAATTTGGTGAGATCCACCTGTGCATCCTTGACCTTCCCTACAAATGGTACTTTTTTCAACTCTAGGGAGTAATAAGAGCCACCGGGTGGATTCATGGTGAGTTTGAGAGATTTGGAAACCTTCATGGGCATGACATTATCGAGGCACCCGAATCTATTATGTAATTTTTCAATACATATTCTCCAACAAGAAGGGAGACATAAAAAGGTTCAACCTTATCAGTCTTTGATGCACTCAAAGAAAGCATGTTCTATGAGGGAGGTGTAGGTGGGTTTGGTAGTATTCCTTTAGAATGAGGAGCTGCATCATTGGGTGTTAAACTACCACTCCTGATGTATTGAACAAACCTCTCAAATTGTTCAGGGTGAGTCTGCAAAAATTTAGTTTCGGTAATCTACACTTTGGCTTTGTTCGCATATTCTATGAAGTCAAAGGGAGAAGATGTGGACAAGGGGGTGAAGGGAATGATTTTGGAGTCTAGATAAGCTTAGGAGAAGGAGTATATTTTTGGGGAGCAGAGGGGATTTTGAAAGGTATGTTAGGAGATTTCAAACTACTATATTTTATAGGAGCGGGTTTGGATTTAGAATTGGAAGAGGCATCAAAGGATTTACTTGGGATTGCGTGAGCCTTCTTACTTATTACAGGATCAACCTTCAACAACGCAGACTCCATGGAAGGAGGAAGTGGTGATCCTTGACTGATTTGTTTTTACATTAAAAAAATTTATGGTTTACATTATTAGATAACTAGTCATTTTCTAACAGGTGATTACAGGTTTCTTTTGGGTTATTTAACTAACGTAGTCTAAGTGTTTCTCTTTTTAGTTAGAAAGGGATTTCATGAAGTGTGTATGCTCTCTCCTCGCACCTTCTAGGTGATCTTGGGGATCAAAAACACTTCTAGGAAACCCTTTTTCACTTTCAAACACACTTATTTTACGTTTCCTAATTGGGTTAACCTTTCAAAGTTGGTTAAAAATGAACTCTATCTTTTGCAAGGCACACTTACAAGTATTTTTCCATAAAAATTATTTTATTGGAGTTTTCACGTTGTGTATGCTCTTCCTTCACACCTTTTGGTGATCTTAGGAATAAAAACAACATGCAAGCTCTCTTTTTTGATATCATGATCGGTTGTGGAAAATTACTAAATTTTTACGTACAAGACCTAACACTTGGGAAAGAAAGGTGTGAAAACAAAACAAAACCTTCTAATGCATGTGTTTTCATACATTTTTCCAAACAATGTTCTACTTAAAACCTCATTAAGTTAAGCAAGATAAAAAAACACACCACTTCACTTCACATTGTATTATAGGTTTCGGAAAAGGGTATGTCCTTATCCGCTCAATTGGAACATAACCCCTTTGGAATAACACCTTAAGCTACAACAATGGGGGTGGTTCTAGGAACCCTAAAGTAATCCACCACTGAGTAACCTTGTGGATGAAACGGAAGCGCTCCGCTTACCCACTTGACTAGTTTTACACTGTAAGTTAGAGTCAAAGTTATCCGTATCACGACCCCAGTGATGGTACAACTGAATGCACTAGTTTCTCATTGTATCATAAGGGGGTAAAGTAAAGCGAGATACTCCCAAATTAGTCAGTGTGACTCTTTGGGTAAATTGAGCTCGCTCTTAGACAACTTGTGACACCTAGTTGAGAGATCTTATTAGGGAATCCATTCTATCTTGGAGCCCACTTTTCTAGTTCGTTGTCACGTCAAGCCATCACAAAGTGACAACTTACTTGGAATATAAACCTTATTTTCCAAACAAGGAAAATAACCTACGTAAGTTAGATCCAAGTGTCTTTTATCATGGAATTACACAATGTCCCACTTAGCTTGGCTTCATTCTCACCTTCGGATGAGGTGAAACTCTGCCCAAGTGACACTTAGTTTATTTTCACATATTTTGATCTATACCTTTGCATTCTTGTTTCCCATTTGGGACAAGAGAAGGAATCTTTTGAGAGTGTTGTCATAGATAGTGTTCACGATTTTATGTCTCATTTACGCTCATCCATGTTTGTGGCTGAGTTGTTAAATGTCTAAAGTGCATGGATGCATCCTTATATCTTTGATGGCCACTTGATCTTGATTTCAAGATCATCATCATAGTTAGGATTGATTCGTCATTTGATCCCTTAGAGTTGTTACCTTGTTCACATTGCCTTGACACAATTAAGATACTTATGTCACGTTTCTCATAAACGTGATCTAAGTGTCCGCATTGTGGCATTACATTGCCCACATTTTAGCACATCCTTAGTATACTTTGATTTAGTTTGATTTCAAACATTGTCCAAAATATTGAAGAGTGTCACTTACTTTGTTTTTTTCATTTCAATACCACTTTGGCACTAATGTCTCACTTCTTCATGAATCTCTATTAACGTGTCCAATTGGTGTGGTTACGTAGCTTACATTTGTAATCCTCTCCATTTGACATTTAGGCCTTGTTGGTTGCTAAAATCATCGTGGTATCCTTTGATTGGGAGTCATGCTTACACTTTGTTAATACTTACACCTTGTTCACTTTTTTTAACTTGACATAATTATTGACATAGAGTTGGCTATCTAGCGTCAAAAATATTGTTGAAAGAGAAATATTATCTATACTTGCATGATTTTCCTTGCGTGTTAACAAACTCATAGACTTATTCTAGGAAAATCTTATTGGATTATCAAAATTGTGTCATCAAAATGTCTATTTTCCTTAGACCTTCTTCAGAAAATCACACATGCATCTCCATACTTATGAAATGTCTAGTTGGTTTCCGTTATGCTACCCAAATCGACATGGATCCTTCTTCCATTTGAAGGAGTTCCATCACACTATCTAGGTCTAGAAATTTGTGCTTAAACAACGCCAATAATGACTAACTATCGTGTGGTTCCTCACACTTACAACAATACGAAACCTAGGTTTAGGCATTCACATCAAAAGATTCCCATTACGACTAAGCCTCATTTGGTTCTTCACACTAGAGGGCCCATTCGGGTACCTTGTTCCCCACCTTCAGCTCATAGTTGGTGGTATGGTTTGGATGCTTCTGATCCAAATTATTATTTGGGTTCCCCCACTCTTCTTTTGATTCAAATCCAAACTATTGTTCATATTCCCACTCTTCTTTGAAGATTCATATCCCAACTATTGTTTAAATACCCCTAGATCAATCTTGAATCTTGGTCCTCCCTTCCTTCACAGGACCTTTATTCCAAATCACATCAATGATGTCTTCCTCCTTTGAAGACTCATGCGACTCCAAGTTCCATCGATTGAACATCTAATTTGGTTCTTGAGTCACGGTCCTCCCTTTCTTCGCAGGACCTCCTTCATCAGTCGCCTCAACTATGTCTTCATCCATCGAAGATTTCTATGAATCAGATTCCCTCTAGTCAATCATCTAATTTTACTCCAACGTCACAAATTAACAGATGGGTGTGTGATTCTAATTTATCTCCCACATTAGGTCGTCTTCTAGAAAAATGATCTAAGTCCAGATCAAAGTCTTTCATTCATGAGATTCCTACCTCCAGGCCTACTTCCTCTCTTGATTCATCTTCTGCTATCAATCTAACTTCAATCCCTCTTCGGACCTTGATCCTTTTCAAATATTTTGTACCATTTCCTCATCCATCTTCTAAAGATCAATGTTTACAACCCTGTCGAATCATTAGAAAGAAGCCATGTCTAAGATATATTTTCAAAGACCTATCAAAACTCTTGCGTGAGTGATAAGGTCAAGCCTTCCCCTTGTCTACATCATCAAGCATCTTCATCTTCTTATGTTAATAAATTTTCCCGCTTATTGGACTAAATTCTTCTAATCAACCTCCTATGGTCAAATAATAACAACCTCTGTTGATTGATTTATCTCAGGATGACGGAACAATTAGACTACACGAAGATATCCCTCTAGAGGATTACAAACAAGGATTCTTTCAGGAAATAAATATGCTCATGTATTGGTGAGAAAAATCGATCCCTTTCGTAAGAACATAGAGGAAGAGCCTAAGGTCATGGAACTTGATTCTTATTTTGGTGTTCCATATTCACCTTCCTTTGAGCATGATGAAATACTATGATCTAGCATTGATCCTTGGCCTATCTTCTCATTGCCAAATCATTCCTCGATCAAAATCTCACCTTGGGCCACACCCTAGTAGCCCATCATCTTCTTCTATCCTAGAACCAACCCCTAGGTAGTCCTCCATTTTCTACTTGTGGTTCACCTCCTAGTATCCCATTACCTTCTATTCTTGGGCCATGTCCTAGTAGCCCTTCATCCTCTTCTATCTATGGGACACCTCTGAGTAGTCCCTCCTCATCTATACTTGGGTCACCCCTAGTATTCCCTCATTATCTTCTTCCATTCTACAATAAATGGTGAGTTAGAGAGCTACAAAAATTTATAAAAAAAACCAAATAACATTTCAAAATAACAAATTCAAGAGAATAGTATCAACATACTTGGATCTCCCTACATATATGTAGGGTCGTATAGTACTATGGGGTCTATTATTATGGGTATCGGGGTGCCTCCTCTCCTCACAAGGCTACGTGTTGTCCCATGAAAGACCCCTCATCTCCTCCCTCATCTAGAGGGAACAAATCCTCTGAGACTAATGTCTCCTTCTCCACGTCCTCCTCCTCTTGTTCTATCCTCAATATTTCCTAGGTGTCATGTCACTTAGGTTATGTCTCCTCCTCCTCCATGTGAGCTACCTTGCTAGTCTCACCACCCAATCCCTCATCATCAAATCCATCATCAGTCCTCTCCACCGACTCTTCTCCGATCTCATCTCTTGTGTCCTCCTTAGATTGGAGTCCACATCTATAGGCTCGTCCTCCTCCCGCTTTGAATGGGTGTGGCCTCAATACATATTAAAGGTTCATGAGCAACACCAGCTACTGTTGGGCATGAAATACTCACCTAGCTACAATAGGAACTCCAAGGGTCACCATTGTCCAACCTCGGATCTCCTCTAGGGCCTTGTTGGGCCTCCTTGACACTCCTATACCCGGGTTCCACCGAGGGAAGCATATTAAAGTATGGAAGATCAAGCTGCTGAGGAACTCGACCAAAGGGGTGAATCTACACCTTCCCTATCCTATCAACTGACTGACCAGTAGTGGCACAAGCTATCATTGTGGTCCCATCCTTTCCCCACAATCTTGTCATGTCATGGTATTGACTAGCCACCATGTCTACTGTATTCAAGGAATCCACTAAATGATGTGGCACTCTGAGAATTAACACCGCCATCCATCTAGTGGCTTTGATGGCCCTTGGATCCTATGCTAGCACTCCCCTCCCATAGGGGATGATTCACTCATATACCCAGCTCATGACCAATGTGGGGTTGCTTAAAGACTACCCTATAACCTGAGAATCGATACAAGTCATGGTAGGTGCTGACGAGGATATATGCCCCCTAAGCATACATACAACCATGTGACTCGATCTCGTGAGATAGTCGGATCCCTAAAATATAACAACGTATCACCTCCATTATCCCCAATCAACCGTGAGCCCAAAATACCCAAGATAGCCTTATAAATAGTAGGGATGGGAGTAAGTAACAATAGATCATGCCTTCATCCCCTTATTCAAACCAAATTAAACCACACCATTGCCCATATAGGTATCCCTTTGAGTCATCATGGTGAGATCCTGTTGTCTCAAAATTTAGCCTCCTCCCAAGTATCATAACTCCAATTATCTGAATCCTCCAATGTAATTGTCCACTCACCTATGACACCCGAAACCGGAGAGTGTTATGGTTTTCATCCTAATAAGAGAATAAGTCACATAGTAGGTGATTTGGAAGGAGTGACATGGGGCACCCATGTAATCCTCCATATTCCTTCTCTCTAAAGAGTATTAGTCTCGTCCCGAGTCAATTGATCCAAAACTATTGGGAGTCAATCACACTCCCTCTCTTGACTCCAATGGATATAATCTTCTTTCTTCTACATCTACTAAAACACGAAAAGAAAAGAAAAAGTGACAAATTTCAAGAAACGAGCTCATCAAAAACATGACAAATCACCAAAAACTAAAAATTTTAAATCAGCATAAGTTTTTAAACATTTTGTTGTAACCGCCACCTAGTGCAAGGCGGTGGTTTCGTGACCACCACTCTGCTTAGGGCGACAGATCTGAACCGATTCTCTTACATTGCTGCGTGGCCCTAAAAATGCTTAAAATGTAAAAATACACCATGTTAATGAGATAAATCATTAACCTATTGGTGCCCCCTAGAGAATCATTTAACATATAAAATTTTGAAAATAACCCTCCTGTGCAAAGATTTCAACATTTTTACATTTTAGGTTTAAAAATAAACAAGTGAGAAAAACTAACCTTAAACCACGTGGGTCGAGTTTCCGATCATATAGGCATGATCTCTATCTCACAATGAATGTTTTGAATATCCTCTCATTGAAAACGGTCACCGTAGGTCAAGAGCTCAAAAATTACCAAGTCAATATGCACAAATGAATTGAAAAATGAGTTTGTTTTGATATATATATATATATATATATATATATATATATATATATATATATATATATATGTTATTATAACTTTTTTTTGAGTGCATGTGTTCGCATGATGGAAGCAGCTTGGCAGAGGTAAGTTCTTATCCCCACACAAATGGTAAGTCCTCTTGTCATTTTAATTTAGAATTTTTTTAATACTTTATCTATCTGCACTTGAGTCTTCTTTTTTTTTGTAGGTAGCGGGAGTTAGATGATGACATTTCAACACACGGGCATGACAGTATAAACTTCTAACTCCCCATTTTGGGAACAAAATACTCAAACTCTACATTTTATGCCTCTTCATGGCTAAGATGCTTCTCTGAGGGGGCAATATGTACGCACCTAATTTTGCATGTGTTACATTGTTAAACGGTTAGAAAAGTACCTAATGATGATTCATTTCCTTTTAGAAGGTGTTTGAGTATCTAAGCTCATTTGCAAAGTGTATATTTGTAGCCTAGATATTTGTACTTAGCTTTTCCTCACTTTCTTTCAACTTCATGCTCCTTTCTGTGCATGTTTTGGTCTTCAGTGTCAAAACCGCCACCCTGCCTAGGTGGTGGTTTTGTGACTGCCACCCATGTAGGGTAGTGGTCTTGTGACCGCCGCTCGCATGAGGCGGTGGTCATGTGCATTTTTCAAGAACCTTTCATGCATGATTTAAACATGTGATGCTTCACTTAACTTGAATTCTAAGGTGCATTTGTTAACCAAATTTCCTAAAAATAGTCCTTATTTCATGGTGTTCCTTCCTCCTATTTTTAAATGGATTTAATTATCTTGAACTACCTCTTCACTAAATGATTAAGCACTCCAAGGATGCCTTGTGCATGAAGTCACATCCCCACAAATTCTTATATATTCCATGCTTGTATTCAAGAAAAATCCACGAGAATTTTATGTATCTTGCATATTATTGTTGTAACAATCATGTTAAGAATTGCATAGCCAAGCTCTGTTCACTTGTGTTATATGTCTTCTACTTGCATTGCAACCATATTTTCCTTCAAGCTGTCATTTCTCAAGTGCCTTCTCCTATTTCTACCTTTGCATTCCCAATTCCTTGGACTCATATGGACACATAGAGAAAGAAAGGATAAACTAAAAGAACAAGCACAAATATAACTAGATTTGCCAAAGCTCTTGCTCATCCAGGTTGTAATTATTTGTTTTTTTGCTTCATTTGTTCAAATTGTTAGTTTTGAATTTATTCATTTCAAATCCATATCAAATAGAGTAGTAAAATTATTTCATTTAAATTAATCAAATAATTTCAAGTAAATGAAATCATTAGGAAACTTTCTCTTTAACATTACCGGGGAAGTTATGGGGAACAATAGCTTCTTTGAAGCTATGATTTGTTCTTCACCTCTGAGGTAGGGTTGAGGGTTTTAATTGAATTATTTTAGTTTTCTTAGATATATATTCACATACTTGCATAGGTAATTAGCTACATCTAGTTGATTACTTGTATTAGATTTCAATTATTAGATTAGAAGCATTGTTTAAAAACTAGAAAAGATAAAAAAATATTTACTTTTGTTAGGTTAGTTTACTTTCATTGATTTGTTTAGATATATTTGAAAATACAAAAACATAGTTTATATTTCCTTTGGTAATCAATTCCATTTTTCATGACCATTAAAGGTCCACAACAAGAAAAAATGTTCGGTTGTGATCCATTAGTCCCATAACCTAACGGACATGAATTGTTGATTGACATTGATACAAGCTTATGCATGTTAGTTCTAAATACACCGCTAGGTATTATGAGAAGATATAAAAATTAAAGAAATTATAAATTACAGGTGATCAAGCCTACGTTTATTGGAATGCTCCTCATAATAGGGCTTGATTACACATATGACCATATAGAGACCACAACCTCCACAAGTTCATGGTTTTGATTCCTAGGTCCCACAACTCGGCATGCTTCATTGCGACCAATTAAATATCAACACTGGTTTATGTGCACTAGTATTTAGATCATCCCCACTTCCACCTGACATTGTTGCACAATTTTTGTGTTGAACATAGTAGCCGATTAGGCTAAGGATTTCTGGACTAGACTGAAAACCTCCCATAGACCTTGTGGTTTCATTACGCCTCTCATTCTCACTTCCATGACCTTATGCGGAATATGTATGAGGCATCTGCAAGTCACTTTCCACGTGTTCCATAACTAGTAGAAAGACTCTTGGTAGAGTTAGATATTAAAATGGATCCTCCAAGTATCCATTCTATCGGTTGTTCCATTACGCCACTTCAGGTTAGGATGACTCTCTTTTCCTTAGACTCGAGATCTTGATATTTCTTTTAAAAGACATTAGGTTACATCATTAGCTTTTTCATCACTAAAAAACACACATCCATTTTCATTCTACATCAGTTTTCTTGGCACGACCTTGGGAGGTTAGGTGTAAAGAAGGTCGTGTGTTGATTTTCTTTTCGGATAGTTAGCATGGTCATTTTATGGTTGAATTAGGTAATTACATGTTTTTTTCTATCCCTAGAGTGTGTATAATGGTAAGGATGTGTGAGATTTGGAACTAATAAGTCATGATGAAGCATGGTGGTGGTATATTGATGTGTATGGAGAGTTTGAGGTCGAACTTAGAGGTATGATGCATACTTGAGGTCCTTAGGAAGCATCAAGTGAGAAAAACAAGTAAGCAAATGTAAGTCTTAATGGTTGGAGAGTTTTAGATTCATTTGGGATAGATGGTGAGAATGAAAATTTATAGGATGTTGTTATGATGATGCATGAAAGTTTTAGGTCGAGTGAATAATATCTTGCAAGTTATGCAAGTTTTGGCAAAACCAGGTAAGTCACGATGTGTTTTTCTAGCAAAAGTGGACCTTCTGATGCTTTTTGTGAAGTATATGATTTAAATGGGGACCTTAAATATTTTTCATACATTCTAATGTCAGTTATGAATCTTTCACAAAATAATGAGGTGGTTTTATCGTCACATTTTTATGAATGATTGTTAAGAAGGTAAATTGGTTTGAAACCCTAACTAAACCCTATTTAGGAGAAACTTGGAGAAAATTGCTTAAACCTTCCCATTTTTTATTATTTATGAAAAATTGATGATTGGATGTTGTAGAGGACTCTTCCATCTTTCCATAAAGGTATATTATAGTATGTGGTGATGTGGGACTCACACGAATTTGATTGTTTCGAAGAGTTTCAATTTGTGGAAAAGTTTCCCAAATAAGGTAAAGACTAAATTAAAATTTATGTTATCCCTAGAGTTTTAATATATTTTCATGAAGGTTTCAGGTCATGGTGATTCTGAAAAAGTGCAAAGTATTCCCTATTTATGAAGACTAGTTTTTGGGGTAGTTTGGAGCAGTTTGTAGTAAAATTGACATTGTAGGAGCTAGGGGGAGTTAGGAATCCATTCAAGTTTTTTTGTGAATCGGTTGAGTGATCTTGAATGGTGTATCAAAATTTATGATTGTATAAGGTATGCAAAATTTATGATCTGTTCTTTGAGGGTCAAGTTTGAAGGATGTTTGTTCTAGCAAGATGCCAAATAGCTTGATGAGGTAAGTTGATGTTTTTGAGTTATTCAGTATTGGTGAAGGTTGAAGAGTTCTTAGAAATCATGTATAATTTTTTTCCATGCTTTGGTTGAGTGTGGAAGTGATTTTTGGTATGATGGAGCATGTTGAACTCATTGTCATTACTTGAGTCCAAGAAGGCTTTAAAAGTAGTTTACATATATGGGATTGGTTGAAGGCCTTCCACTTGGAGATGGAAGGAGTTATTATGCTATGGAAATTTATTCATATATATTTCTAGTGATGTATTGATTGATTCTTTGTGAGTTGATTTTATTTCTCTTTCAAGTTGATTTATGAAGAATAAGGTAGTTGCTTTTTCAGGACAAGTTTGTTCTTTCTGAAATATTGAGTTGTTTGAGGCATGAGATTAATGATTTTATACTTGAAACCACATGGAAAGTTAATAAGGTTGAATTTATAATCTATTCAAGTAATTTATGGGCCTTGAAAGTATCTGAAAGGGTGAAAACTAGTTGAGTTTGCAAAATTGTATTTTGGGAAACATGTTTTGATGAAGTGTAAAGTTGATGTGGTTTGATTATATGGACGTGTCATGAGTTATAACTTGAATATAAGTGATGTAAAGGTCTTGGGAATTCTTTAGAGTGGTCACATGGAATATTTAAGTTCATCTTGAGGGGTATTGATGCCTAAAGGTAAAATCGTGGTGTTGGAAACACATGTTTTGTGAAGGAAATGAGCTAATGGGCCCATTAAATGAAATAATTTGATTGTTTAAAGTAAATGTATGAACATGTATGATGTTTTTATCATATATTACTCATTTTTGGTAAATTTTTAAGCTTTAATAAGCATGGTTTTGGTATGAGTGGATTTTTCTCATCTTAGTGATGGGGTTTTGAGGCATTTTGGTGCAAGATGAGTAGTTTTGGGCATGACCGACCTATATGGGTCATATGTGACTGTTGTTATGAAATTATTTTAATTTTCTTATGATTTATTGGTCATTAATTGTTTTTAGGACTGACCTCTCTTGAGTTAGAAGGGAGAGAAGTATATAAAAGTGAAGTTTGAGCTCATTTTGTGAGCTAGTCTTGCATGGGTGAAAAGTGCGACCTAGAGGAGAGTATTTTATAGATATAAAGGCATTATTTGAAGGATGATCATATTTTTTCAGTTTGAGGAAGGTTTGACAGATTTTGCAAGTTTTTAGAGATAAGACAAATCAAATAATAAGAAGATAGAGCTAGTTGAAGACATGAGGGTTTAAGCAAGGGTTTGTGATGAATTAGAGATCTCCATCAGTTGTGGCAGAACAAAAATCATATATTATCATCATCAGGTGGTTGAGTTGGTGCTTGGTCATATTAGGGGTTGTAGTCTCCTTGTGAATTTGATGTTTCACTAGATTGGGGGTTGTAGTCTCCATGTGGAGTTGGTGCTTCACTAAATTAGGGGTTCGTATTCCTTTAAGGGTTGGTTCTCCTTGTGAAGTTGGTGCTTTAATAAATTTATTTTTTGTGAGTAATATCATAAAATGTTAAGTTGGTTTTCTTCCTGTGAGAGGTTTCCCACTTATATATGGTGTTCATGTGTTTTCTTCTTTGTTTCATGTTGTTGTGAATGTTTAATACGCATTTAATGTTTATGCATGGTGATGAATGGTAAATCGATAAATGGAATAATAAATGTATGTGATGGTAAATGAATTGAAATATTTGTAGGATTGATTCACCTCCCCCTCAGTCCATTGGCATCCAAAAATGTTTTTGAGCTTAGGCATTGTGAGATATCAAAACATTGCATCTCCTCATGGACCAATTCATCCATAGGATCTAAATAAACACTACTTAATCAAAATCAACGAGTATTAGAAGAAAAACATGGAAAATTGTAGAGAGTACTATAAATTTATCAAACCGCCCTCTATATAGAGAAACAATTGTGTAACCACCGGGTAGTGGTTGTGTAACCACCCCTATATAGAACGGCGGTTGTGTAATTGTCGGTCTATGATACCGACGGTCCTATCACTTAACAAGGAAAAATAAAATAACTCTAATAACGGTCACGGAATTTAAACATCTCAACCGTGTTTCTTCCTTGAATACCTCTTCCCATAATCCAATGTACGGGAGGACATGAGAAATAGTATTTAAGGAGAAGAGAAAGTGGGAGTTCATCATTAATTAATGGGAGAAGTGAGCAAGAGATATTAAGTGTTGGAAGTGATTTTGTAGAAGCAAGGTGTGTGTGAGAACAAAGCAAACAATTACATAAGGGAAGTGTTGACATTGTTGATTTTTCTTTAGCTTATTATAATATGTATCTTATTTAAATTGGCCAATACATAAAACAAAAGGGAAGAAAGAGCAATTTCCCTTCCTAACTGGTTTTGCCTCAAATTGGGGGTTTCTAGGATAAAATTACATGTACTGTCTTAGTTGTGAATTCTTTATCTTTCTTTGCAAATAATTATAAGCACCAAAAAATTAATCACTAACTTCAAAAAAACATATCATTTTTTTAATTCAGAAGTAGAATAATAGTTTCATTTTTTGGTCTTGTAAATTATCTGTAAAGACTAGAAGTTTATAGATCATTTTGGTATCAGAGCTGACAATAAGTATCCATGACTATGGTATTCATTCTTGTGATTTTTAGAAAGTGACAAGGTCCAAAGGTGGAGAATTTTTACCTTGCTATCTTGGTATTTCTATGAAGAATTGCAAATAAAAAGTTCAAGATCAAATAGAGGAAGAGAACTTGGTCTATAGAATTGAGATGCTAGAGACCATGATGGATAGGATGTATAAACATCAACAAGAACTCTCAGATCTATAAAATATGACTTTAGTCAAGCAAGATAACATGGACTCAGTGGTTTGAGCCTTGGCCAAAAATTTTGGCATAGGCAAGAGCCACGATGAGGAAGATGTATAAGGGTGTGAAGAAGAAAATCTGGTTGTAAAAGAGAAGGTAAAATATGATCATGCTCCTATTAAAGTTGAAACTAAGGTTGAAATTAAGATCTTTGAAGGAAAAGTAGATGCAAAGTTATTAGATAAATGGTTAAAACAACTAGAAGTCTACTTTAGTGTTCTTGATGTTATTGAGGCACAAAGGATCACCTATGCATGTCTAAAAATGGAAGGACACACTCTGGTTTGGTGGGAAACCTATCTAGCCATGTTGGACCCCTAAAATATAATAATTATAAGTGGCATGAATGGTTTTGATGAGCGGAAGTTAGGCACAAAGGCATGTGTGGGAGTAGAACAAACAACTCATGAAGGATTGCGCCTGGGCCAAATACATTCCATACTTATTCGCATTTTGGGCCACAAGTGGAATTGGAAAGATAAAGCATTGGAATAGCGGCCAAACAAGGTTTTGAGGATACGAATAGAGCATGAAGACTTATAGTTCTAGTAAAGTCTATTTTGGGATAGATCTCAAGTGAAGGAAGTTATAATGTCATGTAAGGCTTAGGCTACTATTAGGATTAGATCTACAGTTTATATTAGAATATAATCTATTATTAGCGAGCTTGCATGCTCTTGTAGTTGGCTTGTAACACATGCATGGCTATTTCTAGCATGCGGGCTATTTTTGGAGGATGCATAGGTGGTGAAGGGAAAGTCCCCATCCCTATAAATATGTATTGATTTTCATGGTTTCAAAGATATCAGTAAATGTTTGTAAGGTTATGCTATTGGTTATGAGCATGCATGACTTAAGAAGGAACTACTATGTATGTATTCAACTTTTTGGTTTACAAAAATTAATACAATGGATATTTGTGGTTGGATATTGGTGGTTAACACATCCGTAACTATATTTTGTATGGTAAAATGATCTTGATTCTTGTTTATAAATTCTTGCATATGGTTATGATCTAGATCTAGTTCATGTTATGCTTTATTATTGAATGGATATTATGAATATAGAATATATGTGTGTTTATCATGTTATCACCTTGACAAGGCTGCCATAAAAGAGGGACTTGGTACCCTTACGTGCTTTGGGTGAGAGTTTAGATATTTTGGGTTATGTGTCAACATTCCTTGGGTTGTTTCATGAAATAAAAGACTACATTTTAGTTTCATTTCGAGACCTCTTTTCAAAGTAGTTTCAAGGATGTGGTATGCTTTGAAAAATATTGGTTGACTTGGCCAGTATTGAAGATTGGGTAGAGAATTTATAGGAATATTTTTCTCACATATTTAAAATTACACCTGAATTTGATACACACAAGTGGGTTGAATAGAATTTGTATCATGAGCTCTATGAGACATTTTTCTCATGTTTTCCCATAGATTTGTATGAGTGGCTGGTAGCTTATGCATCAAAGAGAAATTGGAGGTTTAGAATAATTGTTTGGACAGAGGAAGATTACAAGGCTTTACATGATGTCGATTTACCTTAGACATACAATGTAGATCATTGGTGGAGTGGTGTTTTGAATAGTTACATGTTGGAGTACACTTTTTATACTTATTCATGTCTAGAGGTTGTTGAGTTCTAGTTCTCGTGTGAACCCGAGAGGATATTATTTGCATGTTATCCCTTTAGCAATCAATATCTTGATTGTAACCATGTATTTGGAATAACAACCCATGGCTAGCTAAACTCCCACGATGCGCATGGGGTAGGAGTAGGTGTGGTGAAAGATAGCAGATCCTACGACAAAGATAAGGAAAGAGAAGAAAGACAACTTAAGTATAATGAAGCACGAGAGAGGGAATTAGCAAAGAACCATGGTGTTGATGAGTCTATGGAGTTGTGGAGACAGGTGATACATGAAGGATTCTAGGTTTATGTGGAGGATGTGAGACCCAAGTAACTAGTACTCCCCATTTAGGCAAGCGTGGAAGAGGATCCCCTTAGATTCTAATGAGAGTGCATTGGAAGAAGAAATCATAAGGGTCGTAGGTGCACATCTGATCCCACATAGTGACCTTACCCTGTGTTTAGTGCTCTAGTCTCCGAAAAAGTTATTGATAATCAAGTTAGTAGTGGTGATAGAATAGCATAAAGTAGATATCATGTTCCTTTGAATACGGGAGTATAACAAAACACACGACCATATATGGAATCATAGGTGACAATATCCTTATTAGGACCGATTGGAGGCATACTTTCGTGTGTGTCATTAGGACAGAGTGTGGGTACATAGAATCTTGGACACATATTTGGAACTAACACAACTTCACAGACTATGGAAGTTCAATTTAGTACAACATTTGGAACACAAAGTAGCTCATCCTCTAGTCTAGTTCCCGCTATAGGAGGAGGATTAGGAGGATCAAGTGGTTTTGGATCTAGTGGATCGGTGGTGGAGAGGAATACTAGAGGTAATATAGGTTCGGATCTAGTAGGCACAAGACATACCAAACCTAGAATGTTTATTATGACATGTCTCTTCACATACCGAGTATAGAGTATTGATGATGATGCCACATAACATGTATGTAATTGTGAGATACTATCTCGCTAAGGGAATTATATCTCCAAAGTGTTATTCAAGTCATTTTTCTACAACTTTGTAGGGGTGTGTGCATAGCTAGTACATGAAGTATGATCTCAAGAAAACTTGTGTAAACTACACTAGGTGCGCGATGCTTTCTTAGCTGATTTTCATATACCTGAGTTTGAGAAGAAAACATCAACGTCTGTGAAGGACATTAAACATGGCATGGATGAGAGTGTAAGGGAGTATGATGCACATTTTAAAAAATTTCTATCAAAACTATCCTATGATATTCACCGTATCTAACATGGACGGTGGATTCGTTGGGTGTTTGATCACACCTTTCAAAAGGGCACTCTCACATAAGACTTTCATAGATCCAGAAGTATTTGGAGGTGGCTCTACGTGCGAGGTAGTTGGAAGCATAGACACTCGAGTTAGCCCATTATTGGAAGCATAGATTTTTGTCATGGAGAAGTGGTTGGAAAAGTTATTAGCTAATTCAGCTCATGAGATGCAAAGTGGTATTTGTGTATACAGATTTGAGGTGGAAGGACAAACTAAGAATAGTTTACCCTCATAAGTTGGTGTGCGCCATGTTACTGGATTGTGAGATATGTCACTTGGATCATGATTCAAGTCCTTGTTGTAGAGCGTGATCCGGAAGAACGTGTCTTGTTATTGTAATATTTGTAAGTCTACCACCCATGATATAGATAATTATATATTGATTAATCAAATTCATGATTTCATTGAAACTAGTGTATGAAAGACCAAAGTGTTGCAAATGGTTCTAAGGACCAGGTGCATCATAATCATAACCAAAATGAAGTGCACTCTGATGGAGGTGGTCGAGGTAGAGGTTACCATATAGGATTCAAAGGCTGAGGTCGTGGTGGTGGAAGAGGTGATTTCCCTTATGGGACTTGTTACACATGTAGATCTCCTTATCACTATAGGTGAAAAATCCCTTAGAATATTGCTTACTCTTGGTGCAAAGAGAATCATAAGTTTGAAGAATGTGTGGATTTGTATGAGCATATGAGAAAGCATCAAAATAAGAATAAGGGCACGAGGATGGTTAGAGTATAACACGTTGTCGAAGATCATTGGATGCCCAAAGTAGCGCCTGATTCTAAGATGTTTCCTTTATTGGTCACTACACTGCCGAGGTGACACGTCTGAGAAGTTCCAAATCGAAGCTTGTTATTAAAAAATAGGAGGTATTGCATGTAAAGTATCGATACCCTACTCATCAAAAGGAGGTTTATCAAGACACTATTGAGGTTATTATAAATTTGAATGGTGAGATACAATGCTTGAAGGAGCAGTCACGAAAGTTATAGCAAGCCAAAGTAGTTGAGTTTCCCCATAAAGATGTTGATGACTTGAAGGAGATCTATAATATGTTTCTCCAAGAGAACACCATTCTTTGTTAGGGGAATGGTTAAGGGATAAGGTACCATGCACTGGAGTTAAGCATGAGAGAAAATATTACATGTGAAATTACCCTCCTCACAGCTTGGAATATGATAAAGAGATTATGTTGAATGTTGTTATTGATGGATGGTTGATGAGTAATATAATGATTGAAATATGTGCGGAAGTAAATGTACTCACTTTAGATGCATGGAATCAGATGGGGAGACCACCATTACAATCATCTTCAAATGTGTTATTTATGGAAAATAGGACTAAGGCCATGCCCATTGAAGTATTGAAAGATGTTACTATTACTATACAAGGGACCAAGTTTACTGGGGACTTTGAGGTCTTGGTGTTTGAGTAAAAACTATCTTCCAAATTTACTGGGAACCCTTAGTGTTATGTAAATAATGATGATATGCACTTAAAAAAGGATATATAAGTTTTGAGAACAAGGAAGAGCACGTGATTATTCCTTTGATGGATGGGAAAGCTATGCACCTTATATGGAACCCTTGAGTGAAGAGGATTTGAATAGGATATATGCGTGCATGGTTAGAGATCTTGAGTTTCTCGATCCATCTAAAGAAAATTGTTATTCAATGGGATGATACTAGTCTATGAGTGATACTACAAGTATTGCATGCAAACTTGGGCACATGGGATGTATGAAATAGTAGGGCGCGAGATTAAGAACAAAGTTACTCATGTTATCAAGATCACACACATAGTTAGGCACTTAGGCATCAACTAGATACCTCAATATACTGGGGAAGGAAATCCTAAAGTATTTCTAAATGCCATGGAAGCTTAGTGGAAAATAAAGTATAGAGAAGAAATATGCTAGTTTATACCTTGCACGGTACAACTACACGTGTTAGTGGACTACAGACATAGATAACCTTTTGGAGTGGTGAGAAGTGAGAATCACCTTCTCTATTAGGTTTCTTAGGAGCAATGTACCCTCAAGAATTTTTAATTTCATGGGAAGGATGCTTAGCATCACATTCACAAGTGTGAGAGACTCTGAAACAGAGGGGTAGGAGGCCTTTCCACCATCACTATGGGTACATAAGTTCTACGCCACTCTCAAAAAAAGTGCACGCACATGGTATGTTCATGTAGATTTAACAAGGAGAAAAAATTAATTGGTAGGGGATGACATCATGTATGATTTAGATCTCTGAATATTTTTCTATTAAACCTCTACATGTATGAAACATTATAGATTATAAAGCACCTTACAATGGAGGATAGTGAAAAAGTTGAAGAACTCTTGTTAGACATGTTTAGAGAATAGAACTTGGAGTGCACTTTGATGAAGAAGAGATAGATGAAGTACAACTTGGACGTGCCCAATTATAAAAGGGAAATGTAAATTGGTTTACATGATTAATGATGAAGAAGTTGAGAATCTAG
The DNA here is from genome assembly GCA_018340775.1 of Taxus wallichiana var. yunnanensis. Classification (NCBI taxonomy): domain Eukaryota; kingdom Viridiplantae; phylum Streptophyta; class Pinopsida; order Cupressales; family Taxaceae; genus Taxus; species Taxus wallichiana. Next base: position 242,750,586 of record CM031241.1, read on the forward strand.
ATGTTGACCACATTGTGGGTAAAGGCGCATGAGTATTGGACAATGTAAATGAGAAGGCACACATGTATCATGAGCCTATGAAAACAAATAAAGTCAACATTGGGACAAATGCAAAACCAAAAGAGGCCATTATTGGTGATTATTGTCTCGAACATGAGGTTTCTAAGATAATTGAGTACTTACATGACTTCCAAGATTTATTTTTGCATGGATATCATGAGTTGAAGGGAGTGCATACCTCTTTGGGCGAGATGAGGATTAAGTTAAAGGAAGGTGCACACCGGTTCAATTAGGAAGAGGCCTTATAGGATGAATCCTAATTTGTGCATCAAAATAAAGGAAGAAATCGATAATATGTTGAAATATGGAATCATTAAGCCCATTGAGGAATCATATTGAGTTAGTCCTATGGTGATAAACATAAAGAAATATGGTAGGATAAGAATTTGTTTTGACTACATAGATTTGAATGCAACATGTGTCATAGATCCTTTTCCCACACCTTTTATTGAAGAGATCTTGGAAGGAATTACATGGTGTGATATCTAATCCTTTACCGATGGATTCTCAAGTTACCATCAAGTGCTCATAGAAATAAAAGACCAAGAAAAGACAACTTTCACCACTAAGTGGGGAAATTTTGCATATAAAGCTATTCCCTTTGGTTTGAAGAATGCGCCTATAGTCTTTTTACGCATCATTGTATCGGATTTTGAAGACTTCATACATAATTTTTACAAGTTTATTTGGATGATTGGATTATGGGCTAGTAAAAGATCACTATGACAACTTTGAGGCTCATGTTTGAGCATTGTAGAAGTTAAGCATCTCCTTAAATATTAAGAAGAGTATTTTTGCTACACCTTTTGGGACTTTGTTGGGACATATTATTTGCAAATAATTTTTATTGGTAGATCCTTCCAAGGTTGTAGTTATCTTAGGCTTGGAGGAACCTACCAATTAGAAGAGGTGCATGGATTCTAAGGCCATACAGTATTATCAAAAAAATTCATTAAGGGGTATGCTAGGATCACCATGCCCTTAGAGGAATTTTTAAGAGTAAAGGGAAGTTTCATTGGAATGCGATGCAACATACAATGTTTGATATATTAAAGGAAAAGACTCACGTCGCATGCATTCTACATTTTCCTTCTTGGGATAATCCATTTGATGTATATGTGGATGCTTTTGGCGTGACCATTGGAGCAAAGTGTTAGTATAACCTAGTGATGGGATTGTTGATCATCCTATCTTTTTTGCAAGATGGAAATCGACCCCAGTGAACAAAATTATGCAACTACAAAATATAAAGCCTTGTCTAAGATTTACACTTTATATAAGTTTAGATAATACTTGCTAGAAAATCCTTTCATATTCTATACAGATCACATGGAATTGAAGTATTTGGTGAAAAATATCATTTTGCAAGGGCATTTTGCATGTTGAATTCTATTGTTTCAAGAATTTTACTTTTCAGTGGTAGTAAATCTAGGCAAGAGTAATTCTGGACAAGATCATTTATCAAGGATTAATTCAGGATAGGATGTGCAGAGTATTAAGGATACAATATCAGATGCACAACTATTTAGATTTAACCACGCTCCCTCTAACTTAGAAGATATTGTTGTGTTTTTGCATACTAGGTGTGGCACTTGAAGGAATGAAGAGTATAAAGAAGAAAACAACTTTCCATACACGTCATGCCTTACATGTTGATCAGTGGAGACTTATATAAACTAGGTCGGGATGAAGTTTTGTACCAATGTGTGCTTGAGCATGAGTGTGAATCTATTATGGAGGAAGATCGTGGTGGGATTGTAGGTGGACATTATGCTATGGATGTTACCGCATGTAAGATAAGATTTTACTAGCTGGTTTGTGGTGGGAAACATTGTATAAAGATTGTAAAGAATATGCCAAGGTGTTTAATCATTACCAACACCTTGGGAAGCCCGAGAATATGGAAGAAATGACTTTAAGTCCTATTGTGAGTGTAAAACCTTTTGAAAATTGGGCAATTGAATTTATGGGTCTTATTTCCCCACCGCATGCAAGAAAAGATCACACTATATTATAACTTGTATAAATTATCTTACAAGGGGAAGAAGCGGAACCTATAAAGGATTACATGGTAGCTACAACAAGAAGGTTTCTATGTGAGAACATTATCAGTAGGTATGGATGTCCATTGAGTTTGAAAAGTGATAGGGGCACACACTTTTTGAATGAGACTATCATGATATTATTAGCTGAGTTTATGGTGACGCATCACAAGACAACACCCTATCACCCAAAGGCTAATGGAACCATTGAGGCTTTCAACAAAATATTGGGACATACATTGAAAAATATTTATTGATGTTGGAAGGAAATATTGGGATGAAAAAGTCTCTGTTGTACTTTGGGCATAAATAACAACTTACAAAATATTGAACAAAGCCACACCCTTTCAATCGGTGTTTGGCGTAGAGGTTGTTTTACAAGTGGAAATCATTTTACCTTACCTACATATGCGTATGGAGGATTGGCTGATGAGCAAGCACTTGAAGAACATATCGATAAACTAATGCAATTAGATGAAAGGCGTTCCATTTCCATATGGATTTAGAAGACAAAAAGGCCAAGAAAAAGGCATGACATGATAGGCATATCAAGGATAAAAATATTGAAGTTGGACAGATGGTTCTTTTATATGATTCAAAGTTTTTGTGTCACCCTAGAAATTTCCAAGTGCATTGGTTGGGACCGTATGTTGTGACTTACATACTTGATTCATGTTTTTTTAGTTACTGGGTGCTAGATGGGACACATGGTTTCCTAGTTACTTCGATGGGAGTAGGCTAAAGCCCTACTATAAATAAGTCTTCTTAGTGTTTGTAATAAGGTTTTTCCATTAGAGTAGATTTCCTTAATGAATTCCTTTATATGTGTTTCCTTTCATTGTTGCTATGATTTTTCAATTTAGTTCATTGTTTTTTTGTAATAAGCGTGCTTTTTCTCTTGAAGCTAATTACTATCCGAGTGATTTTATGCACAGAGGAACACACATAATTTTAGTGTGGGGTGGATTAAAAGTTAGAGATGAACATGGTTGGCATGCTCTTATTACACGTCGGTTTGATTGAAGGATTCTCGTGGGATGTTGGCATGGAATAAGAAAGAATGTTATATGTGTTATGTAAGGGTGTTCTGAGAATGGTTGAAATGATTGAAGATCACGTAGGGAGAGTGATCACAAAGTGTAATGCGAGGTAGGAAAAGGGTTTGGGAAACTACTTGGGAGATGACATAGAGGTTTAGTTTTTTCATGGAGATGCGCGGAGAAGGTCCGAGGTAGAGAAGTAGTATTGGTGTGCCTAGAAGGTTATGACTATAGTGTGTGAGGTGAAGTGGAGAAAGTTGTTAAAAGGAAAAAGGGACTTTATGGAAAAAGTAACTTAAAAGTGTGGGTCAAAAGTACAAATTGGACCATTGAGGGGTCATAAAAAAGTATAAATAAGGGGGTTAGGGTAGTCATTTGGCTACCTTGCTTTCAAAGAAATAAAAGTGCTACCAAGTGGATTGAAGAGCGATGAAGATATTGGAAGTGACGTGGAGTGTTTGCAAACCAAAATTTCTTATGAGTTGTGTATAAATCCTTGCTAAGAGGTGAGTTCGAGTTAAGCTGCAGAGAAATTTAAGGTTGTGTGCAAACAAAGTGATTAAAAGTTACTGGGCTCAGGTATAGAATAAATGAAGTACATAACACCTAGGGCACACAGAGAGAAGCATAATGGCACCCAGGAAGTCGCAAATGAAGAAGATTAAGGTTATGGCTGAGGAGCCTTTAAAAGAAATATATTCTGAAATGCAATACCCTCCTGGTGTTTTACGGGTGGAATTGGAAATCAAAGCTCACTTGCTGTAAAATTAGTGAGTTTAACCACCACATAGAGGACAACGATAAGAAGATGAGGGAAGACTTAATGAAGGTGCTCCTCGGGGTAGACGAGGTTGGAAACCATCGAGTTGATGACTCGGTACAAAGGGATCTTGTAAAAAATGGTGTCTTGTAGTTATGGGAGCTTCCATTCTTAAAAAAATGCACATTTGTTTCATTGGCTCATGTCGCGAGTACATGAATAATTATTTTACTTCACGGGAAGAAGGATGCATCTCACATGCCCGAGTTAGTTGAGCAAGTCACATGTTACAACCAAGATTGAGGATTTGACAAAGAAATTATGCTATAAAGAAGGGAGGTAGGGCATAAACCATTGTGGATTTGAATGATCCGGACACTTAGGTTCACTTCTTGACTCGTGAGTTGAAAATTAGACACTTTAGAGCACTGGACTGACATAAACAAGAGGTTCTATATGTTGCCTACATTATTGCGAATAAGGCACACTACAAATTTTCCCAGTATGTTGTAGACAACATCATAGAGGAAGCAAGGCTGTAGAATGAGGAAGGAGAAAAGATTAATTTGGGCTCCATACTTATTTTGATTGTATTTTGGGAGGTAGGCATTTTAGATGGGCCTGATGGGAATGAGTGGGTTTACCCACCAATAGATCCATCCCCCGTAGTAGTTTGTAGGATTTACCTATGATGGTAGTATTTCAAATACTTATAAGGAAAGAATCAACAAGTGGTATGACAGACTTTGCAAATCCTTTGGAAAAATGGCACATACCACATGAGCTTCCTATAGTGGTAAGAGACTAGAAGTGAAGTATGCAACATTTAGATCGCAAGGTTTAAGATGACGAGTGGAGAAATGAGACCATGGTGCAAACTCACATTTTCATTTACAACTAAGTATTTGAAGTGATGTATCAATAGGTTAAAGGACACACAAAAATTGACATATGATGTGGATAAGGTAGATTATGACATGCACACCTTGCACACCACATATAAATATGACTCTAGACCTACGTACTTGGATTTCTTTGAGCCATAATTCTTGGATATGCACCCATAGATAAATGTGATGATCATGGGGCATCTTAATAGAGTATTCATTTAGTTGCGGCCCAAGACATAAAGAGGAGTTGAAGTGGAAGTCAAAGAATCCACTTTTTTTCAGAACCGAGGGGAGCACCAATTCTACCCATTAAGGTAGTTTGTAAAGAGGAGGGCATGAGGAAGAAGAAGATGAATAAGGGAAGCATGAAACTTCTCGTAAAAGGAAATTTTACTCTTGCAAAAGTAGCAGTGGAGGCATGTAGACCTCTCATCAAGGCAAGGTGGCGCAAGAAAAGGAAAAACACGCAAAGGTCCAAGTAGTCTCCAACTCATAGATAGAGACAGGGTCTAAGGAGATAGATTACACCACCCTAAGGGAGGAATTGGAATAGGAGCTAGAGGAGCAACATAAGCACACATAGGAAAAGGCTCAGAGTAGCCTCGTGAAAAGAAAAATGAGCCCATTACTAAAGAATAAGTGAAGAAAATCCCAGTAAAGGATAGTACACCAAGAAGGCCTATGGAGAAAGGAGAGAAAGAGGTTTGTGGCACTTATTTTATCAAGGAGGATAAATGATTGGGGACACGAACAAGTACCCCCACAAAGAAGAGAATGAAAAACAAGGTGCAGATGAAGTGGTGGACCCCAAGGTCACCACACATGGATTTTGTAGATGATCCAATGAAAGTGTTGCATGCATGCTTCCTGAGCACATTTGCCTACAAAGAAATTATATGCTTGGGAGCTTTTTAACCAAGAAGGCGGGGTGTATGGGACAAAGAAAATGTTAAGTTAGAATCTACATTCAAACTTAGAGGAGCAAGAGTTTGAAGTTAATGATCGTGCGATTGAAATGATGATCTTGCAGAAAAAACCATGGATAAAAGTATAAGGCCATAGACCCCATTAATCACTTGAGAGATGAGCAAGAGCATAACGCCTTGAATAATATGGCCTCATAATTGGTAAGAAGGAATTTAGATTCAACCATAACCGTATGTACCCTTTTGGTCGAGAGAAGGAAAAGTAAGAATAAATAGATCGATTGTACAAGGGGTCACAGGGTGAACATGGTATAATTAAAGAGACATATGATAGGTTCGGCACTCTTGTCAATCAAATCTTGGGATAGTGCCCTTCTTTAGTAAGCCAGAAAGGAAGGATTATGGGGATGGGATGGAATACTTATAATATCTAGATGACATGTTCCTTGTCAATATTAAATGTAAAAGGCATACTGAGGAGGAGATTACGTAAGACAAGAAGAACAAACAAATTGTAGTGGAAGCTAGGATCACTGAGCTAGAGGGCTTACTCACCCATCTCAAGGAAGCAAATACAAAAGTAAATATTGGGTTCAATAAGTGCAGGAAGTGTTAGCCATATGTTGATGTTAGGTTGGTGGATGAGGAAGAAACTTTGAAGGTAATACAAGAGAAGACCCCAACCAATAAAATTAAGCACACTCAATTGATATTGGATACCATGGCATAGAAAGATAAGGTCAAGAAAAGCGTGACCAGCTTGAGAGAAAAATTGGTGAGTTTCAAAACTCTATACTAGAGCATATGGAAAATATTGATGGAACTTACATAAAAATAGAGGTCGTAATAAAAGATTTAAAAGGTAGGGTTGAGGAGATCACTCTTGACCAAATACCAAGGATTGTGAAGCCTACACCGGAAAGGTATTGAAGTAGTTGGAGGAGTTGAAGAAAATAGTGAGTGCAGTAGATGCAGAGTTTCCAAAGATCTTCCAAGTTCCTTATCTCTTTCGATATGCTTCTCATTTTGTAATTTTGATCAAATCAGAATTTTATTTTTATTCTTGGAGTTTTGTACATGCTGAATTAAGAATTGCCAAGGATGGAAATCCAACTAGTGTGGGGTAATGTTGGACCCCTAAAATATACTAAGTATAAGCGGTGTGAAGGGTTTTGATGTGCGAAGTTAGTCACAAAGGCACTTGTGGGAGTAGAACATACAAAGTGCAAAGTCTCGTGCCCGGGCCAAATACATTCCATAATTAGTCGCATTTTGGGCCACAAACATAATTAGAAAGATAAATTGTTAGAGTAGCGGCCAAGAGAGGTTTTGAGGATAATAATAAAGCATGAAGACTTATAGTTCTAGTAAATTCTATTTTGGGATAGATCTCATGCGAAGGAAGTTGGAACGTCATGCAAGGCTTAGGATGGTATTAGTATTAGATATTTGGTTTATATTAGAAGATAATCTATTATTAGCGAGCTTGCATACTCTTGTATTTGGATTATAACACATGCATGGATATTATAGCATGCGGGATATTTTTGGAGGATGCATAGGTAGTGAATGGCAAGTCCCCACCCCTATAAATATGTATTGATTTGCATGGTTTTAGAGAAACCATGAATGTTTGTAAGGTTATGTCTTTGGTTATGAGTGTGCTTGAATTATGAAGAAGCTACTATATATATATTCAGCTTTTGTGGTTTACAACAATTAATACAATAGATATTTTTGGTTTTTGCTATTGGTGGTTAACACATCCAGAAGCTGGATCTTGTATGGTAAAACCAATATTAATTCTTGTTTAGACATTCTTGCATACGGTTATGATATAGATATAGTTCATGTTATGCTTTATTCTTGAATGGATATTATGGATCTAGAATATATATGTGTTTATCATGTTAACTCCTTGACAAGGTTTCCATAAAATAGGGACCTTGTACCCTTACACGCTTCAAGTGAGTGCTCATATCCTTCTCAGGTGATGTGTCGGTGTGAGTGACTTGGGCTGTTTGTTGAAATAAAAGACTATAAGCCACTTCGAAAAGAAGAAACATCCTATTGTAATATTTTGGGAGGAATTTAAATAATTTATTAAACATAAATTTTATCCTATTGCCCATAAGACTAATAATATGATTAAATGGTAGTAATTTAGACAAGATAGTGGTGAAAATGTGCAAGACGATACTACGGATTTTCATAGACAAACCATGTTATTTAATATGGACTTAGAGGATCAAGATATTTTGACTAATTATTTAGGAGGACTTCACACTCACCTTCGAAGAAAATTTATCTCCTCGAATCCCAAGGATCTCAATGAAACTTGTGTGTAAGCATACTATACTAATGATGAAAGGAAGAAAGGATAATTAGATTCAAAGACGAAATAGTCAACAAATCAAGTTAAGAAATATCGGGGACAAATAAGTAACAAAGGTAAATGGAAAGGGAAAGGTAAAAAAACTACCACTACTTTGAATACTTGTAAAGATCCCAAGAATTTTTGTAAGAATTGTGATATCAATGGTCATACTAATGCTACATGTTAGAAGTTACATCGTAGGTACATCCAAAGAACCGAACCAAGGATTTAAATAAATCCATTATAGTTGTAAATACATGTGGGGAATTGGAAATAAAAGATGATTATAAGGTAGACAAGAGGCTTGGATGCATAGCCACCAACATGAACATCCACGAGGAGGAAGAAGAGATGAGTAAATTATTCCAGATAAAAATCCAAATCAAGAGAACTATGGTAAATGCTTTGGTTGATAACAGTTCTCAATCTAACTTGATTTCTGATGTGGTTGTTAAGAATCTTGGTCATCAAAATTATAATTATCCACATCCATATCCATTTGGATGGGTGAAGAATGGTGTAGAGATACAGTAACAAGAAAATGTAGGTTTAAATTTGGGATAAATTCTTAGTATATAGATGTATTAAAAGTGTATGTAATTCCACTTGATGCATTTGATGTTGTTTTTTTAAGTCCTTACTTTATATTAGGGATGCCATATTAACAAGGAGGGAGAATTGATACATATGGGTTGAGGATGGAATAAGTTATAACATCTGGGCACACCAACACAAGAAAAAAATTTCTATGGTAAGTGCTAACCAAGCAAAAATACTTATTCAAGAAAATCATAATCAGTTTTGTTTACTTTTATTAAAGGATAAGAAAGATAGGATAAATATTTTAGATTTATCTAACAAGGGAAATAAGCATTTGGATGACATTATTAAGTCTTTTCAGAAGTGTTTTAGACTCCTCGGTGGGTTACCGCCAAAATGAGAGGTAGAGCATGATATTCGGTCATTTTTAGAGTCCCCTCTACCAAACATCGGATTGCATAGGCAATCCTTGATAGTACAAAAGTAAAGAAACAACTCCAAGAGCTGATAGACCAAGGGGTAATACATTTGAGCACCTCACCATGTGGTTCTCCTATCATGATGGTGTCAAAGAAGGATGGGTCTTGGAGAATGTGCATCGACTACCGCGCTTTGAACAAGATTACCATAAAGAATAAATATCCACTCCCGCATAGATGATCTCTTGGACCAGCTTCAACACAAATTGTTTTTCATGAAGTTGGATCTTAAGTCGGGTTATCATAGGTCAAGATAAAGGAGGAAGATATATGGAAGACTGCCTTCAAAATAAAACAAGTTTTGTATGAGTGGTTAGTACTTCCATTTGATTTATGTAATGCACCCACTACATTTATGAGATTGATAAATGATGTATTGTGGGAATTCATAGATTTATATGTCATTGTATATCTAGATGATATTCTTATTTTTAGTGCCACATGGGAGGAACATCTAACAAATTTGAAACAAGTCTTTCAAGTTCTCAAGGAGAAACAACTGCTATGAAATATGAAGAAGTGTGAATTTGCCAAATAGTCACTTATTTATATTGTGCACATGGTTGGATGAGGAGAGTTGTGAGTGGACCCAAAGAAGGTGGAAGCCGTTACTGAACCGGCCAACACCAATGGGAGACACCGAGACTAGAATATTTGTGGGGAGTAGTACGGTATATAAGGAATTTTTTTTCCGGGATTCTCCACTATTGCAACACCTCTACACATAGTGGTTATAAAGAGTAAGATTTTTGTGGGGTAAGGAACATGACCAGCCTTTTAAAATGCTAAAGTATAAAATCAGTCATGCGCCAAGATTTGATTTTCCTAATCTACAAAGCATCCCTTTGAAGTAGAGATGGATGCTAGTGATTATGATATGGTAGCATTGTTGATTGGGGAGGTAAACTCGTGTGTTGTCATTCTGAAAATTTTATTTCAGTAGTTAAATGATATTTAGTATATGGTAAGGAAATGTATGCACTAGTTCAAGAAATTAAAAAATGGAAACATTATTTGTTGGGTAAAGAAACTATTGTCCACACTGACCACAAATCTCTCCAAAGTATTTGCAAGCACAATCTAAATTATAGCAAGAAAGGCACTACAAATGGATGGGATTCCTTCAGTAGTTCCATTTGGTGATCAAGTATAAGAAAGGTAACACAAATCTGGTGGTAGACATGTTTTCTAGGCCTCCCACACAAGAGAAAATATCAATTTTGGCCACTATCTCTCATTTTGAGCCCTTCATGAAGGAATCTTATGGAGAGGCATACACTCAAGATAAAGACTTTGGGGTAACATATCAGTAGTTATAGTCCAAAGGGGCTGAAAATATGGGGATTGAATACTGTTATCTCAAATATGGGTTGCTCTACCGATGGGGGAAGCTCTATGTACCAAAGGAGGCGAGACTTGTATTGATGAGGGAAGCACATACTTCAAAAGTATTCAGTCATTTTGGTGTTGGAAAAACCATGGCCCACTTGCAAAGGTACGTGTATTGGCCCAATATTCAAGAAGAAGTATCAAAATTCATAAGAGGATGTAAACTTTGTTATACAAGCAAGCCTAAGATCAGGAAGGAAGGTTTTTATATGCCTTTATCAATCCCTACTCATCCTTGGGAGGAAATTTCTATGGATTTTGTAGGAAGATTACCAATGTCTAAAAATGGCCATGATTATATATTTTTTTCGTTGATATATTTAGCAAAATGTGTGTTCTTATGGCATGTAAAAAGACAATAAAAGCAAGTGAGGCAGTGAACTTTTCTTTGATAATGTATGGGTGAATTTTGGCTTTCCAAAGTCTATTATTTTTACGAGAGATTCTAAGATCTTGGGAAGTTTTTGGACTATGTTGTGGGACAATATGGACACCAAGATATAGATAAGCATGACCTTCCACCCGCAGATAGATGGCCATATGGAAGTATTGAACAATACTTTGGTGCGGCTGATCGAGGGTATATAACGATAAATATCAAAAAATTGGGAGGATTCCTTAGCCTACATTCAACACTTCTATAACCAAGTGGTACACACATCCAATTTGCAATCACTGTTTGAAGCATGCTTGGGATATCTACCGACTAATGAACTCGACATAGCAGGTTGGGCAAAGTAGTAAGAGGAAGAGATACATGATTCGGAGGTGACTAGAGCAACAAAATTCATTGAGAGGATCTAGAAAATCCATCTCAAGGTGAAAGAACAATTGGAGAAATCTTAGGCCAAGTACAAATCTAGGCATGATCAGCATTAAAGGGAACACAAGCTTCATGTTGGAGACAGAGTTTGGCTTTACTTGAGCAAGGAGAGACTTCAAGTTCAAGCAAGAAAACTCAAGCCACTATGGTATGGACCCTTCACCATACTTGAGTAGGTTGGAGAAAACACTTTTAGACTTGATTTTCCACACTTTATCTAGATGTGATCAATAGTATATTGTGAGAAATTGCACCTATATGATCTATCCATGCTTGACTAAGAAGAAGGATGTTAGTTGCTACCTTCGATGGAAGATTGTGTTTTGGAATCTCAAGGTGAGTTGGAGGAGGATGTAGTGCTGTAATAGAAGGTCAGAGAGAAAAGGAGAGGTCCACAAGATTCTTATCATTTTGGAAAGAAGGGGAATACACCAAGGCAGGCCTGGTGGTACTCGAAGGAGAAAATTAGGGAGTTGTTTTCTCATTTACTCCTCCACTAAGCTTTTGTGGGACCAAAACACTCCTAAGCAAGGGAGGTGTGATCCATAGGGATCTAAAAACACTACTTCATCAAAATCAACTAGTCCAAAAGGAAAATATGGAAAAATATAGCGCATACTATAAAGTTACAGAACCACTCCTTGTGCGGCAGAGCGGCATTGCATAACCGCCCCATGCACATAATGGTGGTTGTGTAACTATTGGTCCGAAAATATATTGACGGTCATGTCACTTAACATGGAAAAATAAAACAACTCCATGAATGGTCACAAAAGTCAAATATCTCGCCACGTCTCTTCCTTTGATGCCTCTTCTCATTCTACGGTGCATGTGAGGACATGAGAAATAGTATTTAAGAATAATAGCAAGTGGGATTTTATCATCGATTCATGGGAGAAGTGAGAAAAATATCTTCAGTGTTGGAAGTGATTTTTGTAGAAGCAAGGTGTGTGTGAAAACAGATCAAGAAAGTACAAAAGGAAAGTGTTGACATTATTGATTTCTATTTAGCTTATTGTAATATATATCTTATTTAAATTGGCCAATACATAAAGAAAAAGGGAAGAAAGAGAAATTTCCCTTCCCCCGATTGGTTTTCCTCAAAGTAGGGGCTTCCTGGGTAAAATTATGTGTGATGTCTTAGTTTTGAATTATTTATCTTTCTATGCAAATAATTCTAATCACAAAATAATTGATCACTAACTTCAAACAAATATGTCATTTTGAATCGGAAGTAGAAAAATAGTTTCCTTTTGTGGTCTTGTAAATTATCCGAAAATACTAGAAGTTTATAGATCACCGATTCGGGTCCAACATCAAACTCCTCATATAATTATAAATATTAACCTCTTCAATCTCGTTAAATTCTTATGCTTCATATTGGGCCTTCTAAAACCATACCTACATGGCAGCATTTTTTATTTTTAGTCCATCCACGAGGTGAAAGAGTCCCCGCATCTTCACCAATAAATGCCCTCTTTCTCTTCTTTCTCGGTCATGCCTATGAACTTTCTCGGATTCTTCATTGTGGGAATACAACAAGGACACACATGAAGGCCCAGAATAAACTCAAGCTAGCCAAACCTACAACAAATACACAAGGAGTGAGAACAAATGCAAAAGGACTTAACTAAATATGCATTAGGAACACGTTACATGGGGAAGGGCTATGTATCATGTACCTAAAATATGAATAAAATAATATCACATACCTTTCCACAATCCTTAATACCTTTGGAATTTATCACCTCGCGTGTCAAAATAACTTTAATCATTAATGAGATAAAATACATTATTGGCATCAAAGAAAGTAAAGGAGATAATGTCACTTGGAAAATTCCCCATCCAACTTTGTCATTTTTTGTGATATACATCCCAAACATCTGTTCCTTTATTAGCTAAGCTATAAGCTACTTGGTTCCCTTTTCTTTTTATATGAGAAAAGGAGACAATTGATAAAAAAGGAAGAATGGGCCTTATTTGCTAAAACCAACTGCTCCTTGACATGCTTTCCGTTGATAGCATCTGTAATGATTTGGGAGTCCCCCTTATCCATAAACGTTTTTAGCTTCTAAAATATCAAAGAGGAGAGTCGTTCCTTCTACCACATTATTGGAAGAAACACAACATTTTACTCGCTAATTCCAAAGAGAGGCCGACACTCTAAGTTCCTGAAAAATACAATCGCAACCGAATTTTCTTGGATTTCCTTTCAAGGCTCCATCAAAATTTAATTTGATCCATCCATCCCTATGAAGCCACCATAGAACATCCGAATCTTCCCAACTCCCATTATCGAAGACACTCAATCTTATTTCCAAGGGATTGAGGACCATTTGTCAGATAGGTCATAATATGATTTTCTATAACATACTAGATCCTTTACCTAACTCTTAAGCGATTATGATAGGATACATTCAATCTTGTTACAAACATGTCGAAAGGAGATCTTGACACCTGGAAGATTATTCTTTTGCAATCAAGCTATAAGCTCCAAATTATGGTTGCTGGGTGAGATTCCAAATAATTTTTAGACCCTTATGATCCACATTCCAATACCATTGCGATATAAGATACAAAATCGAGTAAGGGAGGACCCTATTTATATTTTATTTTCGACAAAAATCTCCCATATTTTACTATCAAAAGGGAAATGGATAAACAAATGGTTCCTTGATTCCTCCCATTCTTCACATAGAAAACAAAAACTTGGCCCATGAAAATCTCTTTTTATCATATTTTCAAAAGTCGATACTTGAATAATACTTCAAGCTATAGGAAAAATTAGCATTTTGAAAACCTTCCTTTTTCCATTCTAGTTTTTTAGGGAAGCAAAATTCCTTCTCCCACCTCCCACTCCTTTCACCGAGCATCACATAGAAACTTTGACTGAAACATCCTCATCGTTTCCCTCTTTCTAGATGATTATATCCTCCAATTCATTATTCACGAAAGGGGAACTCGACCCAGAGCCTAGAGAGAGTAGTATCTCTTGCAAAATTGACACAATCCTCACTTTGGAGATACTAATCCACCCTATTACCCATCCTTGACACAAATATAATTCTCCACCAAAGAGCCCCATCTATTAACAACTTCCTCCTTAAAGGGTCCAATAACCTCATCACTAGCCAAGGATCCATTCATATGTGAAGTCCTCCCTTAAATCAATCTTATTTCCTTTCTATAATTTACATTTCAAACCCGAAAGCACAATAAAATTGCAGCTCTTGATGAAATACTAGATACCAAACCTGAAGGGAGATATTTTTGCAAGAAAATTTGCATAGGATCCAACAAGACTTGGCTCGAATAATCCTTCTCCAAAAATGTTCTCAATCTTTATATACTCACCAAAAGAGTTGGAAACTCAAATCCTTGTTCATCATGGAACAATATATAAACCACATGTCACCCTATTTTTAGGATTACAAACATCTTCCCAAGCTACCAGAAAAACTTCTTTTTATCTTATAAACCACTCCACAAGAATTTTCTTTACAAACCCGTTATGATCCCGGAAACTACCCTAGGGATCTTAAAGAGATACATATAGTAAGAGGGAACCACTTAGAGAGAGGAGCGTGTAATCTCGGCTCTACCCTCCATATTCAACCACTTTCCTTTATAATAGGCTAATTTCTTTTGAATACGATCCACCACATGTTTCCAAAACTCCTTTCGGTCGATCCCCCAATCATAGGCATGCCTAAATAAATTCTTAGGAGAGATACAATTGAAAAACCAAAGATACCGGCTATTTTGTATTGCAAATTGGGATGTACATTTAAGAAATAAATAACATATTTCTTAGCACTTACCTTTTTGCAATAACCCTTTTATACAAAGAAAAATGTCCTAGAATTTCTTTGCCTCACTATGATGGTTCTCCTAGCAAGGTCATCTCATCAAGAAATTGAGAATTCATCATTGCTTCAATCCGGAGGAAACTTTTAGCCCTTTTAATTCCTTTCTATCAATCACTTTTTAAATAGCCCAACTCGGACCTTTAGAAGTTATAATAAATAGAAAAGGAGATATTGGATCCCATTTCCGAGACCCTAGAAGAGTTGAAATGTCTATCATAAACACCATTGATGAGGACTGAAAATTTTGGGGTGGTGAAGCAATTTATTATCAGCTGGATCCATCTTCGGGGAAAACCAAACGATACAAGGATAACTTCCAAAAACTTCCATCTCACTCTTTCATAAGACTTGATCATATCAAGCTTAATTATCATTCCCAAATTCTTTTTGTAACCTAAGGAATGAATGGATTCATGAGAATCCACTACCCCATCCAAAATTTAGTTTCCTTCTACAAAACCACTTTGAATATCTAAAATAATTAAGCCCATGCATGATTTCAGCCTGGTCATGAACGCTTTGGAGACTATTTTTAGATAACATTACATAAAACAATAGGGTGATAAGCATCAAATTATTGAGCCTCTTATTTTCTCGGGGATTAATGCCAAAAATTAGAGTTCCATTCTTTCAAAATTTCCCTCTTCTTCTTTCATTCCTCTACCATAACCCAAACATCATACCATAACTTTTAGAAAAAAAAATTGAAAACCATTTGAGCTAGGGGCTTTTAATGCCCCTAGATAGAAGACCTCCCACCTTGTCTCCTCTTATAAAATGGGAATCATTAACTTATCGATTCAGTCTCAATTATGATCTAAGGAATGATGGAAAGTAAGGATTCTTCCTCCTCTAACCAACACCCATCATCAATTGCTAACAATTTTTGTAAAAAAATACCCCTTTTTCGTGATCACATCCATGTCAAAGAACACATCCCTTGAGCGAAGATTCAATTGCATTATTGCAATCACATTTCTTCTTATAGTCATTGAAAGGTGGAAGAATTTAATTTTCCTATCTCCTTCCTTCAACCACTTCACCCTTGATTTTTTCTTCCAAAACACTTCTTCCATACACAAACCCGATCTAGACGATCCAACCCCTCCTTTCCTCAGAAGCAACTAGTCAGTTGTCCCTTATTTAATGATCTCTTCTTGAATCATCTCCAAGTCTAAAGAAAACTTTTCCTTTTTATGGAATAATTTTCCAAAGTTATGCTTATTCCACTTCGATCTTCTACTTTCATATGCTTCAGTTTCCTCATTAATCTATACCTTTTCTCCCTTCAACCTTAACCCACACCAAACCTACAAATTTTCTTCAAAATAAGGTTTGAGGAACCACATGAATTCCATATTGAATAAAATTCCAAGTGGACGAATCCTAGGAATTATGTTTAAACTAATAGGAAAATGGTCTCGATCTAGCCACCTTGTAATATCTAAGGAAAATTAGAAGTTTTTCAACTCCCATTATGAAATTATCAAGAACTTTTCCAATATTTCTAAAAATTGCCTCCAAGCTCATTCATCTATTATTCCAAGTGAAGCATCCACTCTTTCACTCAACATCTATTAAGGATAAAGTGTTACTAAATTCACAGAAATCATGAGATCTCTGCAGAAGGAACTTTTTCCCTCCTTTATTTTCTTTTGTGTTCAAAATCACATTGAAATATTCACACACAATTTTCTTAGAATCCCAATTTTCCAGCATGTTTCTCAAAGCCAGCCAACAATACTTTTCCTCCACACCGATGGGCCCATATACATTAATTGTCAGGAATATTTCATTTGATTACAAATCCAAAAATTCCATAAAGAGGAACCACTTACATTTTGAAATCGTCTAACCACTAAGCCATTTGGGGTTCCACATAGTTGTCAATCCTCCCATATTTCCAAACGCATCCACTAACGACACCTCCTGTTGAACCAAACCTACTTCCTAACCCCTTATAGCTCCTCTTTTCCCATCTTGATGTCCTAAATCATTAAGATGTCCCGGACTCTCACTTTCTCTAAGATTCTTGAAAAAGTGTCCTTTGTCATAGGAATTTAATCCTTTGACATTCCAACTTAATATTTTCATGTCCTTGGGTGGAAGGCGAGTCCCTTCCACTAGACATGAAATACTCTAATGTGCTTGTTATCTATTTTTACCCCCGGTAAAATAAACAACTTGGGAGGATAGGTTTAAGCACCTGGACAAAGCTTCCTAGAGAAATATATAATGATACAGAGTATTAAAGTGCTAGGAACACTAAGGAGTTTATCATGGAATATTCAGGAAAGTTTTAGAGGTTTTGGAACCAATTCATCAAAAAGGATTTCGGCCTAAAGGAGCATGCTACGTGAAAGAGGACCTAAGATTCAATGAACTATTTTAGGATCCACATAAGGAATCAAAAGTATAAAAAAATTCCTATGGAAGTCCTTTTCCATGCCCTACATGATGGAAAATACGAGACATCTTGAAACATCATACACTTCCCGAGGCAGCTCATTATTCTTGTGCACAACCAACAATCCTAAGAAATAAGGGGCTATTTGGAGGTGTTAAAGTCAAAATTGAGTCTTAAGACCATCCCCAATGGATTCAGTGGGTTTTTTTAGGTGGAATCATATAAATGTTAACCCCAAAACTCATTCGGGAGCCCGAGATATCTCCTTCGCAAGTTGGCCCTTGGACGGTAGTCAACTGGGTTAGATGCCTTGGTTAGTCGGATGGTTGGACACCTGGGATGGATTCCTGGGTTGGTCAGGTCACATGGTTGGACACATATGTATAGGTTATCCACACATCCAACTCCTATATTTCACGACACAGAATTTGGTCAGGCCATTAGGTTGGTCAACCCAACAGTTGTACAGACAGAGGTTGGTCAGGTCACGAGGATGGTCAATGACACATTGTATGGCCTAAAGGTTGGATGATGTCCAACAACCTAGGGTTAGATAGGTCATGAGGTTGGTCATCCTGGTAGTTTTACAACATGGATGGATGACTAAAAGGTTGGGTGAGTCCCAAGAAAGGTGAAGAAGGTGGGAAAAGATAGCTCAATAACTGACATTAATGAAGTATGGCACCCATGTATTTTCTAATGAAGTACCCTCAAGATATGAATTTTTATGGGTACTCATACCTATTTAATGAGGGTAGGTTAAACAATTTCCTATATAATGTAATTGACCCCCTCAATATTATAGAGACATTTTGGAAGCTGGGGAAACTCTTGTAAAAATGTTCCTCAACTCCAATAAGTTGTAAGCCTTATCCTATACCGAAATAGTATTTATGCCTTTATTCAATAATGTAATGGTCTATGCACATTACAGAGCAATAAATTCACATTTTTGTGGTGTTTTAAATCCCTTTCTCATGTTTTATTGTATCTTTGTGCCTCTCCATTTCATGTTTGTTTTTCTATGCATGTATTTTACATTTATAGGTGTAGGCTATTGTGTTTCATGGAAATTTGATGGCGAGTGGAGATTTGGGTCTGTGTCACTACTGTTTCTACCTCTCCCAGCTCTATTTTCCCTCTTCTTCCTCCCTCATCATAGTTTCTCACCCCTTTTTTGGTGTTATCCCCTCTTGTAGTGTATGATTTCCCTTTTCATGCACTCTTTCTCTCCATGTCTCCTTGGAATTGTTAGGATAGGTGTAGTTAGGTTTTTTTTTGCATTAGGAGTAGTTTAACATTAGGATTAGGAAGAGGAATTCGACCTTCTCCAGAGGGTTATCTCAAGTTCGCAAGTCCCACAACTTGAGGGATAACCCCATGTTATGCAAATTACACTGATGGCCCATGCACACACACTTGAGTTATCAGGGGTGCTATAATTTTGCAAGAATAACATTCCTCTTATTACCTATGTCGATGTTTAACTTAGCATCTATTTGAATTTTGAGATAATTCGGTCTCCTTCCCATAGATTTTGAAATACCAATATCGGGTTACGTCCTAGAGTGTGTTGAGGCAAATTGTTCTTATTTTATCGAAGGTGTTTGAACTAATATTTTATTTAAGTCCACTTATTGTAGATGCTCTTCTTAACTCCTCTTTGAAGCCAACTTTCTTCCTTAGATACTTTATCGGGCCTTGGATTTCAATTTCTCACTACATCAATCAAATTGCTCTACTTTGGAGAATCCCCATTAAGGATTCCTTCCATATCATTAAAATATTCTAGAAGGATTTCCAAATTCTCCCGGGCCGGGCGCATCTTGTTTGATCAACTCCTCTTGATAAAAAAACCTCTTCAACTTGAGGAGAAATTCCTCCTTTTTCAAGGTCCTCCAGAGAAATGGGAGAGGGGTCATTATCCTCAATCAAAGTGTGAGGAGAAATCTTAGACCCATCACCTTTATCTTTTCAGATCCCAACCGAGTTGGCTCTAACCCTACTTTCTCCCCTTTAGAACCTGGATTACCAAGAAAAACATTTTACTTCCAGGATTCTTTGGGAGACTCCTCCTTTAAAGGTAATTTTGACTTTCCCCTTACAAACTGTGGGCACATGTTCATTTTATGCCCAATATCTCGACATTTGAAACATTTGAAGTGAAGACATTCATAATTGATATTCGAAACCACGGTCAAATGGGACTGTTGAGCTTGATATCCCAAATCAAAGGTTTGGTTAGATCAATATTCACATAGATTCTAGAATATGAAGAGAAAATCCTTGCCTTTATCTCCTTACCTATCCCAACCAGATCTTCCAATTCTTCCGCTATGGTTTTCAAAGTTTCCTAACCCAAAAATTCAGAAGGTAATTTATACAACCTTACCCACAGAGGTACCTTTTTGACCAATTCTTTTTCAAAATTAAAGAGTGGAGACAGAGATGAAGATAAATATCAACATTTTTTAAGAACCAAGGTCCGCAAAAAATAATTTATCTCTCTCCTATGAAGTTTCAAAGAAAACCTAAAAAAATCCTTTGGATAAAAAGCGAAGACCCCAACACTCTCAAACTCCTAGTTATTTTCAATCCAATTCCACAATTCATCCTTCAAGAACCAAAATCCTATGAATTTACAAATTAGTGTTCTCTTCCCCATTTTTTCACATATTTCCTCTAAGGTCGGGTGCTTACATCTATTTACTTTAATTTTTTTAACACCTTTATCTCTAATTTCCCCATACTTAGGGAAATAAGAGATTCCTCGTAACCCTCCTTTATTTCTAAAGGCTCTTCTTCCTCTAAAAACTTCTCGGTTAAGGGAGACACTAGATTCATCATATTTTGGGAAGAACCACATATAACTTCAACCTCATCCTCTTCCATCTTCCCTTCTTATAGCCTCAAAGTACCATTTTTATGCTACCCCATCCAAAGTTCCTTCCACCCCTAAGGGAATAACATTGGCACTTTGAAAGAGGGTTCACATATAAACTATCACCTTTGATCTTAAAATTCCCTTGTCATTCTCCCACCGATCCTCCTCGACACCACACCACCTTTGACCAAGCGCCTAAACGCTCCACTAACTCCTCCATTTACCCAGGTGATCCTACTTGCACCTTCCCATACTTTTATTTGTTTCTATCACCTGAAGCCCCTTCACACCTTTCGGTTGCGATGTCGAATGTGACTTCACTTTTTCACCATGTAAGCAAAATCAATTGATGTTATTTTACTATCCATAATTTACAAACTAAGTGATAATAATTGAAAAGAATGTTTTGAAGGAATATTTTATTTATCACAATTATAGATATATTTGTAAGAAAGAGATAACACAATTCCAAACATCAAGGAAAGATGACCTAATCAATAATTGTGAGACAATAATCTTTGCAAAACCATGTTTTAGTCCTCTTCATTTACCATAACCACACACTTATGTTAGCTACTAGCTAGGTAAAATTTGATTTCATTACCTAATGTGTTTGCTTTGGGGCTTCAAAATTCATTTGGTTTTCCTAAAGTTTGTATTGTCTCTCATAAATGTATCTCCTTCCTGGAAACCCGAGAAAGTAGCAACACCTTACAAAAATATAATAAAAATAGGGGTAGTGTTATCCCTCTATTATTAATAGGTGCTTTCATGGGAGTGGTTATTTGAATCTATCTAACCAAGTATACTACAACTCAACATGAAGTCTAATGTAATGTAAGTACCCAACCCTTATCAGTTCCAATGGCCTAGTTAACACAACTTAATTAAAGCTAGATATTTTTAGATTTCCTCAAATGCTAGAATGGTACAATAAATACTTGTAATTACTTTTCACAAAAGGGTGACCATATATAATTCAATTATTAATTCATTCTTTGATTGATTGTATTAAAGGAAGTAACGTACCTACATGTATTTATAGACTTCTTGAATTCAAATTGTAGGACATGCCAACAGACAATGAGTGGGAACACCTGAAAATAGAGACCACATAATGTGGGTGCACATAGATAGAACTAGACATCAAAAGGCCTTGGAACCATATAATTAAAGTTATGGGGAGTTAGACTCATACAATTATGATTGTGGGGAAAACCCGATAACATCAACGAAATAAGGAGAGGAGAGAGGAAATAGGAGTTGAGGCAAAAGAAAAAAGGGGAACAAAGCTAAAAATAATCTAAAATGAGGGAAAAACCAATTAGAATAAAATACGGACCAATAACTCGATAAGCACATATGTACCCTATAACAATGAAAATTTACAACAAATAAATATCCTCATACCAAATTTAGGTGTCTACAATAATAAGCCACAAACATTACATACATTGGGGATGAGGACACGTTGCATGCAAAGTAAATCATTGCACATATTATTCCTAGATGTATGAGTGCGATCCAGAGGATCCTCATGGAGAAACAATGATCTAAGATCTTCTCAGAATCAGTTGCAGTCAGTTCCATGGCATGGAGAAAAATTAGATGATTCTCGTCGATATCTCGTTTGCAGGAAACGGAGCTCGTATGCAAAAGTTATGGCTCGCTGAAATTTTCGGGTAACTGGCAAATTTTGGGGATTGTGCACAGGTTGAACACGTGCACACTCATCAAGTGGACCAATGAAAATATGACACGTGGCAATATGGAAAATAAATAAATAACAATATTAAAAATTTAGCCACACCCATTTATTACTCCACATTGGCCACATTATTTAATTTCCAATTAAATTTGCCAACTATTATCCTTATATTTCAACGGACATTTTCCAAACAACCATTTATTAAAATATCCATGCACAAATACCTACCATGTCACACCCCTTATCTCTCCAATCACCCACATTGAGTGCCCCATCCTTGGGGATAAGATAGCTCTTAAGCTATTAACAACATACAACAGCCACCTATATAAATGCCTTCCTATTTTCACGCCCAACAAATGTGGGATCTTATCCCTATGGAAAATGCACCCCACATGGAGTGGGATTTGAACCTGGGCCACTTGGGTAAAAGGATAAGCACCCAACCATTGTACCTAGAGCTATGAAGTGTTATAAAAGGAGCTATGTTTTATTAGTATAGACACGGGAAAGTGACTGTGTTATTGTTTTGCTCATAACTTGAGCTAGAGATGGAATTTTGAGATGAAGTAAAAAGTGACTCCTATTATTTTTGGCAGAGGAATGTAATGAGAATATAATATTCTTGTAGAAATATTTGTAAATATTTATTTTCAATATTTTAATAGATCAGTCCCATTCAACCGGACCAGAGACGTAGGCCACAAGTGTTGAACTCCGTTATCAATTCTTGTGTCAAATTGCTGGTGATTCATCTCTTTATTTTCTATTTTTACACATTACTTTTAGTTTTAATTCTTTTATTAAAAATAAAAAAGGATATAATAGTCAATTTTTATATCAAAAATCAATACAAAGTTAAGTGTGTGCACAATTGCTAGTTAAAATTGATTTTTAGATCACTGGTATCAGAGCTGGTTTTGACTGATTTTTAGTTCAGATTAACGTGTTTTGGATTGCAAGTTGTGTGATTGGATGTTAACAAGGTCTCGATCTAAGAAGGGTGAAGGATATTTAGTTGAAGGAGATCCCGAAATTTGTACCAGACGATCTCGAAGTCCTATAATGGCAGATCGAGAGGAAGAAAACTTTTGTCAATCATTCCTACAGATGAAGGAAATGGTGGAAGAAATGTACCAAGATAGACAAAGGGAAAAGGGAACTAGAGAAGGTAAGAAAGAAGAAAGCTCTAGTTCTGATAATCCTAAAAGAGACCCTTTGAAATATGATTTTCCTTCATTAAAGTTAGATATCAAGTTTGAATTACCTATGTATACTAGAGAGCTAAATGCAAAGAAGTTGGATAACTGGGTCAAGCAGATAGAAGTATATTACAGGGTTCAGAGAATTGTTGATGATGAAGCAAAGATTCATATGACAACTTTTCGGATGGGTGGCACAACACTCATTTGGTGGGAAAGTAAGATTCGAGAAAGTGGAAGAAACCAAATGTATAGAAATCAATTCTTGGTCCGAATTTGTTTCAAATCTTAGGCAATAATTTTATCCTCTTTGTTATAAGCAACAAGCTATGATGGATTGGAAAACATTAAGACAAAGTAAGGGACAAAGTGTTGAAGAATACACACATGAATTTAGGAAAAGGGCTATAATTCTAGGAATTTCCTAAACACGTAAGAAACACTTTGCTTAAATATATTTGTGGATTGCATAGTTATCTAAGGCATATGATGCTTGTTTTAGGTCCTACTAATATTGATGCAAAGTATGTGTTCAAGAAACCCATTTGGAAGCACAAGGAAAATGATAAAGGATTCCTCTTTCTCTTCTTTTAATCAAAAGAACAAGCAATCTAAAGGAAAGGGTTCAAAGAACAAGGAAAAGAAAGGGTAAGCATAAGACAAACTCTATTGTTAAGAAGGAAGATGAAAAACTATTTTTAATCATTGTAAAAAGAACCATGATGAGTCTAAATGTTGGAAATTACATCCCGAATTGAAACCTAAATGGATGGTTAAGAAAGGAAAGGAAAAGAAAACAAACAACTGCAGTTCATGATCTTGGGTTAGATTCGTGTGATGAAACCAAGATCAAAACTATGAGTTTTCAAGGTAAATAAAAACTTTCAATTTCCAACAATAGTACTAAAATGTTGCATCTTCATCTAGTAAACAAACTATACATGATGATAAGAAAAAGAATGATCTTTTCCACATTAGAGTGATTTCAAAACATACGAAAATTGATACTCTTTTTGATAGTGGATCTCAACCTAATCTTATTTCGAGGACGTTGTAAAGAAATTAGGACTCAAAACTAATCCACATCCTAAGCCTTATCCTTTGGGCTGGGTTTGTGATGATGCAAAAGCGCAGTAACTAAAAATTGTACTTTTGATTTTCCATTACGAGACAAGTTTATAGATGAGCTTGAATTGGATGTAGTTCCTTTGGATATTTGTGGGGTGGTTTTGGGAATTCCTTATTTGTATTATCATAAAGAAATCTTCTATAGGGAAGAAAATAAATATTTTCTTGTAAAGGATGGAATTGAGTTTATTGTTAGAGCTCGTCGTGAAAAGAATAATATATCCTTGGTAACTACAGGTCAAATGAAAAGGTTGGTAAATTCAAGCAAAAATTTTGTGCTCATGGTGGTCAAAGCCAAAGAGAAAGAACATGAGATGGCTTTTGAGACTTGTGATCTGAAACATAAGGATGAATTAGTAAAAATTGTTTTTGATTTTGATGATGTTTTTCAGGATCCACAAGGTCTACCTCCCAAAAGAGGGGTTCAACATGAGATACAGTTGCTTCAGGATGCACCTCTTCCCAATATCAGAATGTACAGGTTGTCAGTAGTAGAGAATGAGGAAATCAAGAGACAGGTAATGGAACTTTTGGCTCAAGGTATAATTCATCCAAGTACATCCCCATGTGGTTCACCAATTATTTTGGTTCCTAAGAAGGATGGCACTTGGAGAATGTGTGTTGATTTCCGTGCTTTAAACAAGATTACTATAAAGAATCATTACCCTCTTCCTAGAATAGATGATTTATTGGATCAATTAAAGAGTGCAATTTATTTCACTAAGTTAGACTTAAGAAGTGGTTATCACCAAGTAAGAATTATAGAAGGTGATGTTTGGAAAATTGCTTTTAAAATGAAATAGGGATTGTTTGAATGGTTAGTGATGCCTTTTGGTTTGTGCAATGCACCAACAACATTCATGAGAGTTATGAATGATATCTTTAGACCATTCATTGATAATTTCATTATTGTCTACTTAGATGATATTCTTATTTTCAAGTAAATCATGGGATGAACATGTTAAACACATCCAAAAAGTCTTAGATGCACTAAGGAGAGAGAAATTGTATTTGAAGATGTCAAAATGTGAATTTGGAAAAACATCTTTAATTTACTTGGGTTATATTGTAGGAAATGGTGAATTGAGAATTGATCCTGCAAAAATAAAGGTTATTGTGAAATGGCCTAGACCCACTAATGTGACAGAAGTTAGGAGTTTTCTAGGTGTAGTTCAGTACTGGAGAAAATTTATTGCTAACTTCTCATATATTGCATCTCCTTTGCATGCCTTGACAAGTATTAAACAGGTCTTTCAGTGGGGAGGAAAGAAACAGAAAGCCTTTGATACACTGAAAGAGAAGATAAGTACCGCTTCGATCTTGGCACTTCCAGATTTGCAACATTCATTTGAGATTGAGACAAATGCTAGTAACTACGCAATGGGGGCAGTTTTGATGCAAAACAAATGACCAGTGTGTTACCATTTAGAAACCTTTACAAGTGTGGTAATAAACTATCCAACTTATGATAAAGAGTTGTATGCTTTGGTTCAAAGTGTTAAAAAGTGGAAGCATTATTTAATGGGAAAAGAAACAATTATACATACCGACCATCAATCGCTTCAGTACTTACAAACACAAACCAAATTGCAGCAATCTAGACATTTCAGGTGGATGGGATTTTTGCAACAATTTCATCTTGTAATAAGGTATAAAAAAGGTATTCAAAACAAGGTTGCCGATATGTTATCTAGACCACCAGTGGTAGTAGCATCTATCCTTTTGTAGCATAGTTCTTTGGCTCATGTTAGTTACAAGGAACAATATGTTAATGATGTTGATTTTAGAGAAGTGTATGAGGATCTAGTAAGTGGGAAACAAGTAGGAGAAAAAGATTATCATTTGCATGAAGGATTGTTATATCATTTTGGTAAACTTTGTATTCTAGAAAATGAATGTGTGCATATGATTAGGGAAGCACATACTTCTCTTATTTCATGGGAATTTTGGTGTTAGTAAGACAGTTGCACATTTACAAAAATATTGTTATTGGCCTAGAATGCATGAACATGTAAACATGTATATTAAGGGATGTGTTCTTTGTGCCACAAGCAAGCCAAGTAATAGGAAATTAGGACTTTACACTCCTCTTCCTGTTCCGACAAGGCCTTGGGAAAGTATTTCCATGGACTCTATAGGAGGCTTGCCCATGACACAGAAGAAACATGATTACTTATATGTGGTAGTCGACAGATTTAGCAAAATGTGTGTGTTGGTTTCATGTACTAAACAAATAACTAGTGAGGGAACTACACATTTATTTTTTCAGTTTGTTTGGCTTCATTTTGGCTTACCTACTTCAATTATATCGATCGGGATTCTAGATTTCTTGGGGAATTTTGGTCAACATTGTGGGGTTAATGGACAAAAAGCGAAAAAGCACTACTTTTCATCCCATGATGATGGTCAAACAGAGGTTGTAAACCGCACAAGTAGTACATTTGCTTAGGGGCTATTGTGGAAAACATCCTAAGTTATGGGATGAACATTTATATTATGTGCAACATGCTTATAATCGTGCCTTACATTATTCTACTTTGAAGTCTCCATTTGAGACTTGTTTTGGATATCTGCCTAATTCTCCTTTAGATGTATATTATGGACATGAAAGCTGTTGTTAATGGTTCAAGTGATTTGAGCGGGGCTAAAATATTTTTTGAGAGAATTCAACAGTTCATCAAGATGTCCATGAACAATTGGAGAAAAGTCAGACTAAGTACAAAGCCAGGTATGATAAACATAAAAGTGATCACAAGTTCAAAGTTGGTGATTTAGTTTGGCTTCACATTAGTAGGGAAAGACTGACATGTGAAGGTAAAAAATTGAAACCTATACGGTATGGTTCATTCCAAATATTGGAAAAAATTGGTAACAACACTTTCGGTTAGATTTACCTCCATATATGCAAATCTACTCAGTTGTAAATATTGAGAATTTAAGATTGTATGAACCACCTATGATTGTTGATCATGATGATGCTAACATAATGCCTTCCATTGATGATTTTGCTCTGAGTATCTTGATGAGTTGCGAGGAAGACATCATTTTGGACAGGAAGGTCAGAACTTCACGAAGGGGTGATATTGAGTATCTTTGTGTTGGGTTTAAAGGCATTCATCCGAACAAGGCTAAATGGATGGAAACCGGAAAGGTGAGGGAGAAATACCCTCACCTATTCACCAATTAAGTTGAATTTTGGGGTCCAAAATTTTCTCAGTGGGGAGGAATGATCCAGAGGATCCTCATGAAGAAACACCAATCTAAGATCTTCTCAGAATTAGTTGCAATCAGTTCTATGGCATGGAGAAAAATTAGACGATTTCGTCGATATCTCGTTTGCAGGAAACAAAGCTCATATGCAAAAGTTATGGCTCACTAAAATTTTTGAGTAACTGGCAAATTTTAGGGATTGTGCACAGGTTGAACACGTGCACGCTCATCAAGTGGACCAATGAAAATATGACACGTGGCAATATGGAAAATAAATAAATAACAATATTAAAAATTTAGCCACACCCATTTATTACTCCACATTGGCCACATTATTTAATTTCCAATTAAATTTGCCAACTATTATCCTTATATTTCAATGGACATTTTCCAAATAGCCATTTATTAAAATATCCATGCACAAATACCTACCATTTCACACCCCTTATCTCTCCAATCATCCACATTGAGTGCCCCATCCTTGGGGGTAAGATAGCTCTTAAGCTATTAACAACATAAAAAAACCACCTATATAAATGCCTTCCTATTTTCACACCCAACCATTGTACCCGGAGCTGTGAAGTGTTATAAAAGGAGCTATGTTTTATTAGTATAGACACGGGAAAGTGACTGTGTTATTGTTTTGCTCATAACTTGAGCTAGAGATGGAATTTTGAGATGAAGTAAAAAGTGACTCCTATTATTTTTGGCAAAGGAACGTGATGAGAAGATCAGATTCTTGTAGAAATATTTGTAAATATTTATTTTCAATATTTTAATAGATCGGTCCCATTCAACTAGACCCGGAGACGTAGGCCACAAGTGCCGAACTCCGTTATCAATTCTTGTGTCAAATTGTTGGTGATTCATCTCTTTATTTTCTGTTTTTACATAGTACTTTCAGTTTTAATTCTTTTATTAAAAATACAAAAGGATATAATAGTCAATTTTTATATCAAAAATCAATACAAAGCAAAGTTAAGTGTGTGCACAATTGCTAGTTAAAATTGATTTTTAGATCAGAGTGACACAATAGTAAGAGCCAATCATATAAACTATGACGTTATGGGTTCTAATCACAAGGTGTTGCCAAGAAGTAATTATCATTCTCTATACAAAACAAACCTATGCATAATAGAAATTGTATCAACTTTGTCATGTATGCATGAATAACATGCATCACTTGGTCAAAAAAAAAAATCAAAATTGTATTATTTTTCTCAAATAAAAAATTTAAATTGTGATTGGTTGCATTGTTCACTATAGAGCATTATGGTTAAAACTATGTGTTATGAAACTGGAGATCATAGGTTGGTGTCAAAACTGATTGCAAAGCAATATATTAATATTTTCTAGTGTTAAGATGAACATATATACATTCATCATGGTTATAAATACATTTTGTATAGAGAATATACACTTTATATGAAAAAAAAACGTGAAAAAGACCATTAACGATTTACTATTACAAAGCACTCTAAAACATATGTTGTGGTCAAGATTAATATTGGTCTAGATATCACAATTCGTTTTAAAGGGGCATATATTGCTTATGCATAGACCCAAAACAATAAACATTTTAAATAAACCACACCCCTTATGATGATACTTTATTATTTTTTGCCATAAGGTTACAATACTTTTCAGCTTACCAAATTAACATAACTCTCTTAAGTCAATTATATTCAAGAATTTTTATGTAGAAAGCAACATCTCCAATGTTTGAGCTTTGAGTTGACAAATTTAAAATATTAAAATTGCTTAGAAAATGACTTATCTCTATTTTTATTGGTCACAATGAAATGATATGACCATTTTTAGGCCTTATTCTAGTACAACTTTTTTCTTTTTTATAAAAACAAAAAATTAGAACATGACAAATGACATAACATTTATTGACATGACAATTGATAAGTTATTTTATTACAAGTTTTTCTTTTTTAATCAAAATAAATATTCACAAATTGACAAGTGGCATAACACTTTATCATCACCAAAGATGATAAAGTTGATTGCATATTTAATAACATTATATGGTGACTTTTAATGTGATAGCTATCACTAACTCAACATTTTAAAAATTAAAACAAATTCTAATACAAATCAACTTTAACAACTATTTCACTAATAACACTGAGTACACAAAACAAATTGCAACAATTTAAATTTAATTAAAAACAAATCCAACAACTCATATGGAACGAACTCTCCACTCTCCAACTCTGGTTTCAATAATTAATAATATTTGACATTGTATTCTAAAGATCCGTTCATACGGCCCTCTATAAATTAACATGAACCTTTATATAAATTAATGCATTATCAACATTTTATATATCAAGATGCCCACTAAAATTTAAACTTGGCTGGGCAAAGGCTCCACTACCACTCTAAACAAGGAATGAGACTCATTAATAATGTCTCATATTTAAAAAAACTTAAAATATAGAAGAGAGCAGACAATTCAAAGTTAAAATAGAATTTTAATTCGTTTCCAATTGGATAACGTAAAATGGAGCCCACCCTACAAAGCGCGTGGAAATTTTCAAAGTCTTCCTTTACGAATACGAGGAATGCAAAATGATTTTTTAATAAATACTATATTTATTGTAATAAAATATGTCCACAAATACTATATTATCCAAAGTATATTAATACTTATATTCAAACGCACTTAAGGAATCGAGCACAATTACATCATTTTCGTTTTTATATTGATTGGTTATTGGTTTAAAATTAGTTTTGTTTGCAATTTTGGGAAAAAGAATTGATGCTTTTATTTTTAATGTTGTGTATGTTTTTGATACTTTAAATTTTGTATTGTTCTTTCTCGTTTATATCTTTGCTTGGCTCCTTTTTTGTTGTTCCATTTTCTATTTATGTTTTTTTCACCTTTTCAATCTTATTTTTTATTTATTTTTCACCCTTGATTAATATCATCAATCATTTTAAAACACTCAAATGCCTATTTAATGACTATTTGATTGTCTCTTTATGACTCTTAATGTTCACAAAGTGTCAAAAAAAAAATAGTGTTTTTATATTTAACTTGTCAGCTCCGTATTTGTAGGTTATGGCCTTTTGTTTTGTGGATCTTTTTGACCCAAGACTCGGGGTCTCAAGGTTTTGGCTCTATTTTGTCTATTCTTTTCGCCAATTGTGTGTCAACATACACGTAAATAGTGTTAGTTTAAATTCAAAAATCTTAAAATACATAGAATTGTGCATCATAGTGCATTAAGGGATAGAGGATGATTTTAAGTGAATTATGTTGAATTCTCAAAGCATCCACGTGACAAAAGAATAGTTCAAGCATTTATCATTTGTTGTATCTATTTTTAAAAGAAGGATTAGGGACACTTTTATATATCGATTTGCTTGCTAGATTATGTTGATTGTTGATTTCAAATGTTTTTCCTCAAAGGGGTTTGGTTGAGACATGTCCCAAAACCTAAACCTTATTTTTAACCATTTTGCAAGATTGAGTAAATCACAAAAAAATGTTAGGAAATATAATGTTTACTACGGGCGAAATAATATTTACAATTATATTGAGTTGTGATAACAACTCGTATTATTAGTTGTTTGGTTATACCCGTAACTCATTTAAACGGGTTATAGTTTGTTGTTTGTTATTATTGCTTCCTATTTTATAGGAATTTGTTTTCCTATTGATATGGCTATATAATAGCCTATGTAATGTTCTCTAAAGTATCCTAAATATATTACTTTTATATTGTGTTCATTCGGCTCTCTGGCATAGACTCTGACCAAATTTAATATTTGGTATCAGAGCCAGTTTTGTAAGAGAAAATTATTGGACCTATTTTCAATGGTGGAATAATATTGTTTACAAGGACAACTATAAGTATTTGTTGTCCTGTAGATGGCAGTATTTTAATAAGGATACAATTTGTAGTTTGAATAGTTTTCAAGTGGTAGATTGGATCGTTAACAACAGCACAAGGCTTGGCCGTATCAAATAAAATTGTGGGCTTCAATTCAACGTCTTAGTCTCATGAGAGTTCATATTGATAGATCAGTTTTCACTGAACCCTATGTGCATTGATTTGGCGAGTTCTCCCTGAATCAGGCTGTTGAAAACAACTTCATTCAATTTGCAGTTTTTGGCATTAGACTTTAAATATTTGTTTACGTCTCATATCCACGATTTTTTAGCGTTACCAGTCAGAGATATGTTTTGCATGCATTCTTATGTGCAGACTGTCATTCATTCCTTCCTGTGGTAGTCATTCCTTCCTGTCATGAATCAAAGATCTCTCAATTTCCCGTCATCGAGAATCTAATTTAGCGGATCAAAGAAAGTGGAGGCCTGGTAACATTAAGATATTGCGAGTCTACGATATAAAGCAACTTCCACATGAATGCGGCCATGTGCGGTTGTGAATGGGATCCACATGAATCGATTTGCCAGAAGGATAGCTTACAAGTATAGTGAGTCAATTAACGTTTTGTTTCATAAGTTTTAGTGTTAATAATCAATACTTTATTAGGCTATTTTATTTTGTATTTCTAGTTAATCATGTTTAAGTTTTTGTATTTTGTTATCGAGTTACTTATGGTACTCTCAATGTCATTTAAGTCAATAGTCGTAAAGTGTATAGTCTATTGTCCAATAAAAAAATATGTCAAATAAGTTTTAAACGTATACCTTTGTAGTCGTTATTAAGTGCTAGTTTAGTATTATTTTCTATTTTTATCACTTGTTAAATCTCATGTGATTCACGGTCATTTGTAATTGTGTTTAGAATTGATATAAATCAATTTCCTTTGTATCATTGCCAAATTGTGTAATTGTGTGTGTGTGTGTGTGTGTGTGTGTGTGTGTGTGTGTGAATCATCGTGTCCAGAAGTCTATGAGTCTATTGTATGGATATATTGTTTTATGTCCTAATTGGTCAAGTGAGAACATTATCATTTTAATAGTCATTTGACTATATAGTATCTATATTATTCGTGTGTTCAAAGAAAAGTTGTAGAAAGCCATGGATTTTGGGGTAAGAATTCCTAAAGAATCCCCAAAGGCTTCAAGCAACAAATTAGTGGACCATCCGATAAGAAATGAACAAGATCTTCTAACTAGCATGCATTATGAAGTAAACACTCAAATTTAAGCTAATTAAACTATCTCTATTCTTTGAAAGCTTAAAATAATGAACCTAATAAGCCCTAAGCAATCAGTTTTAGTGATTAAGAGAAAGAGATCTCCCCATTATAGGCTTTTGAGCCAATGGTTCTTCTCCTTTACCCTATAAATTGGATTAACAATGCAAAAGTGAAGTAAATAGCTCAATATCTAAACTAGAAATGAAAACTAGAACCTAGATGCAAAATACTATAATCTATGCTTAGGAAGAAGGGAGGAATTCTTGAAAATGAGAGAGGGGGTCTAGCCCTATATATAGTTTTCCATTTGGGAAAAAGGGAAACTTGAGTGCATGTGGGACAAACACTAAATTCCAAAAACACTTTTAGCAAGTCAAAGCTTACTTTGACTAGGTTTAGGGAGAGACAAACCATGTTTAAGCTTAGTCAAACATGTTTAAGAGGTGATTAGGGTTTCAAGAGAGTTTTGAAGGTCGATCAATCCAATGGAATGGATTGATAGGGTAGGAAGGTGGTAGTAGTGGACTGGGAAGAAAGTAAGAAGCTAATGTAGTTAGAACGAAGCTATTATAGCTTGTTTAAATGGTTTATAAGGAGGAAAAAGCGACAAAAGGGATGTCGTAGGAAGAAAGTTAGATAGGTCGAACTCAAGGCGTTGTATCATCGGTTTGTAGGAAAAGCACAACTAGTGCAATATTAGTCATAATATTGCATTAGAAAAAATACAGTGTCTACATTTGCCCCTCTTTGGGGTGGCGTAAGTGACATCACTTCAAAGAAAGTAGACAAGCATAAACAAGTAGAAAATTTTGAAGGGATAGAAGAAAAATTAATAGGATGAAGGATGCCCCCTCGAGTGTCGATGGGGTGATGAAAGAAGTCGATCGACGCTTGAAAAAGGTGAGACATAGATAGAAGAATGGGGAAGGGACAAGATGAGAAGAATGAGAAACAAGAAAAGAGATATTGAGCTATCCACAAATCAATTGTATCCACTATTTAAATCATCATTTTGCTTAGAGACCTCCTCATCGGTCCTTATTAAAAATGTGAGCATATAACAGAAGTGTATAGTGACATGAAAAGCCAAGATACAAAGCAACTGTCTATTGCTAAAATGCCAACTCTGTGCAATATACAAACATGTAACGCAAAACGAGAAGTAAACAAACTCATGTAACAAGGAAATAAGTACAGTCACACACACTTAAACCAACAACGTTCAAGAAGGTTGCACAAATATTTTGTTATCAAGCTGAAGTCCCAAATGTTCTGATAAACGAAAAGGGTAAGAACGATGCCCCAAGCAATATGCACATGCAAGGGAAATGATGGAGGACACTTGGGTCCGATGAAAAAGCAATGTGCACGACTGAAACAATACCAGGAAACTAATAGTGCCCCAGAGTATAGACGAAGTAAGCAACGGTCTTTTGTAAATGATTATAGATTAGGGTGATTCGCAAGTCGTTGTTTCAAAACATGTGAAAATGCCAATAGGATATAGGATGAGCGCCATGCAAAAGACACAAATTTTAGCTAAAAATGAGCTGGTTACCAATTTTAGGTTGTTTTTCAAAGTTTTATACTGTTTTTGATTTTTCTGAATCACTTTTACAATTTTTTAATTTTTTTATCGGTCAAAAGAATTCAAAAGATCAAAGACCTTATAAAAAGTACGCGTGGAGGTGAACGGGGAAGGCAAGGTCGAAAAAGAGCCAAAAAAGGGTATCCCCATGGAAAGAAAGACAGGGTGATAATAATTATTTTAAATAATTATTGTTCATGACGAGAGGTAAATAGATGAAAAAGAGGAATTAAAACATAGGAAAACACCTGTAAGGTTCATAAACAATGCCAGGGTGAAGAGGAAGTCCGCAGGGTAGCACAAAGTGCCCCAACGTGTGAAAATTAATAAAAATAATCATTTTAATAATAAAATAATTATCACGGCGGATAAGAAGATTAGAATGACCACGGTGGAGAAAACATGCCCTAGGGGCATCGCGATGAGTTAATATACCCACCTGCAGGGGGTAAAACAATCACGATCAATTCATTTGTACCAGAGCCCTTGTGAATTTTTACCGCGAGGTGTTAGTGAGAGAGCCGAAGCACGATGCAGAGGTTACCGACAAGACGGAGGTGAGCAGACTAGATCCGAGAGTACCAGCGAGACCCCGCGGATGGACCCTTCATGAGTAGTCTATCCCTTCGCTCTTAAATTATGCATTTATTACTTTTTAGGTCGCTTCTAGGGTAGGTTAGGTAGAAAAAGGCGCATGCACATGCGCGCATGTGTCGAAAATACGTGGACGCACATGTGTACACGTCGAAAAAGTGGATACACATGAGCGTATGTGTTGAAAAATGTATACACACGCACGCGTGTCCGTCAAAGGGGGAAAACGGGGACGCGCGCGCACACACATCGAACTAAGCGTGTAAGTGTTGAGGGAAATTTTGAATTTTTCTGGGAGGAGCATGTGCGCATGCGTGCACGTTGGGAGGGACACGTTGGCATCCTGTGTGTCATACATAGGAAGAGTGAAAAAGGTAGGGGGTGCGTACACGTCGGTTAGGGCACATAGGCATCGAGGAAGGCGCGTGTGCGTTGAAAAGGGCGCACATGCGGAAGAAAATAAAACACACTTATAGCAATAAAATAGCAAAGTGTAGAGGAGAAAAATTAGAAGAATTTAGAAGAAAAAGGGAAATTAGTAAGTTTAAGGACTTTATGGACTATGTTTCCTTAGAAAGATAGCTAGAAGTTAGATAAGTTCCTAACACTTGTTTTTGATCTTGCAGCGTAGATTACCCGCACTTCAGACGTGGGAGAGATATGGCCGCCTCGAGATGATAGAGGCGTAGTTTGAGGATGGAGATAGGGGGATATTAGATATCCTCCTTTATGTCA
Organism: Taxus wallichiana var. yunnanensis; assembly: GCA_018340775.1. Classification (NCBI taxonomy): domain Eukaryota; kingdom Viridiplantae; phylum Streptophyta; class Pinopsida; order Cupressales; family Taxaceae; genus Taxus; species Taxus wallichiana. Next base: position 242,786,364 of record CM031241.1, read on the forward strand.
CAGGGTTAGCCTACGTGGCTGACATGCCCAGATCACATTGGACCACGGCCTTCTCACGGCCATAGAGAGATGGCACAACAAGAGCCAAGTGCTTTAGGTGCCTACAAGGGAGATTACCATCACATTGGAGGACGTCTAGCACATCATGCGCATTTTCATCATCATTGGCTAGCCTATTCAATATGTAAGTGACAGAGTAGCGTTGGATGGATGCATTGCACACTGTTGTTGAGTCCCGATGCTACCTCGTTGTGGGATGGAAAAAGTGAGATTGTCATGCTGCATTGACGACCTTTCTCTAGATTGGGTCGTGGTTTATATGATGGCCTTTGTCAGTGGAGTTTTACCCTGAAAAGACCGGCTCCTCATTCCCTCTTGGATTACTTGGGGTCATTCTTGGATTGATACAGGGAGAGACTTACTGCTGGGGCTAGTGCATTCTGGCACATCTTTATTGGGATTTACATCTTATCACATACTACCTTTAGAAGACGGTATGCCCAACTAGGCTCCTCATGATATGGGCTGGGATCACATTGTTATTGGACACCCCTTAGGTGCTCTGAGAGTTTGGGCCCCAGAGGAGCAATCTACCATGGGTTGGGTCCGGGCCGGGGACGATGTTCGGCCTTACATCGTCCCGTAGTATGGAGGCCATATTGACATTTCAGTGGATGGAGGATGCCCGAGAGCTATCTATGCAGAGTAGATCATTTTATCATGGGCATTCGTAGCTATATGCGGGATCTTTACTGTAATTGATAGAGTGCTAGTGACAGTTTGGCACCACGGGTGATGTTCCAGAGCCTAATATGTGGTACGCGCGGAGGGCACGTGAGTATTTTGATATGGGGCCCCAGATAGCCTCCCGACAGAGCCGGGATACTTTTACACAGTGGTACCTATTGCATGGGTACCTTTGAGGCAGTTCGAGATCCAAGGTGCACAACAGAGTACGCACCCTGGTATCATGGCGTGATTCCACACAGGCTGACCATTCCGAGGGCTAAGATATGATGCAAGCGTGAGGCCTCCCCCAGTGGGCCCGCCTAGCGATGATGATGGTGCTAGAGGTGGCATTGATGATGATGATTCAGATGATGAGGGTGGCCCCGATGCGTAACATCGAGTTAGAGGCAGGGCCCCACAGCCCATGTACAGCCCTATGCCTATACTCTAGACAGTACACCAGGCCCAGCCCCAATTGGTTAGTTACCTCTAGTAGGCATTCTAGTGGGTATATATGTCCCACTACAATAGGTTCTACCACATAGGGTCCACCTCCTCAGGCCCCAGGAGGTGGTGATGGATAGCTTGCTACATTACAGCAGTTAAGCTACAGGCCACGATAGCGGTACAACTTCAGGTGGCCGCAAAGAGAGATCGTGCGGGCAGTGGCAAAATTCAGGTTTTGACTAAGTGAGAGAGACCAGGCCAGGTCTCAGCCACAGGATAATGGTAGGGCCATATGGCAGGGTCAGATTACACAACAAGTTGGCAGCGCAGGTCGCTCAGCTAGTGGGTGCCTTAGGCCAGGCACAAAGCCAGTTACATAGTGTCATGGTCCAAAGATGATCAAAAAGTGCAAAGCAAGGGACTCGGGCTATTTGATAGAGAGAGACCAGGCCCGCAACGATTTCTGATGTCACACCGAGAGAGATCAAGAAGCCGCCGCCGCTAGCAGCCGATGCCTTGACAGAGGTCGATTGATAAAAGCATGATGTCGCCCTCTGCTGTAGCCTTGGCTGCACAGGAGATGAGGACCTGATACGTGACACCATCAGGGCCACAAGCGAGGCTCTCTATTACAGGACAACCTATTTTCGGGTAGTTCCAACAGAGGAGTGAGTGACACCCTATGCCCAGCTTGATGTGAGCCGCACAGGCTCTAGATCACGGAGGTTGGCTAGGTTAGTACAACAGCCCAATCACATATCCGAGTACAAAGTGAGAGGGGCACAGTGGTCCCTCCTCATAGTTGGCAGGTTCTTCAGGGGTAGGCCCATCACGGCCTCCATTATTTCATCCCCAGACATGGTCCCAACAGCCCCGGTGAGGGCGAGAGTTGCGGTTGAGTCTCCTACTCATGCCATGATATGTATGTATGTATTCATTTGTATATGCCTCTTATGAAGGTGGGTTTTTCCCATGTATAGATTCTTTTTATTCTTTTGTGGATGCCTCTAGATGAAGGCTCAATTTTGATCGATGTATGTACTTTTGATGTACCACCATGCCTCTGTATGCAGGCTTAGTATTTGATCCCCGCCTTTTATATGGCAGATGGACAGAGCATTTTGTATATACCAGACTTTGACATTGAGATATTGATTATACATGTATCATATGGACACTTTCTTGTATATCTTGTCATGGTAATTATGTTTCATCGATGTTTATGTTGTATCTTTTCTTTTCATGTATGTGACATACTTTTAGATATAGAGATGTAAATATTTTCCTTTCATAGTGATGATAGACTCGTGTATTTGATATCATGTATTTTTTATGTATGAGATGTTTGATTCCATATGGCTAGCATTTTGGGATGATACTAGATGATATTGGTGTGGGGGATAGATTAGTGATTATGCGCAACCCCTCTTGCCCCCATTGATGATACGATATGTGATGATTAGCTTAGCATACATGCATGATGTAATACTTAGAATTTTTTTATATATGATGTAGTAAATGATGTGATAAATGTGATGACATGATAGATGATAGATGTGATAACAAACAACTGTGTAAAAACAAACACACAAGCAAAAGTTAACAAAACTAAACAAATATACACATGCAACACAATGCAATGCAACTAAAATGAAGATTAATCTAACACTTTAATCTAAGCAAGTAAAAATGAGATCCCACAGATGCACGTAGCAATCAAAGAAATGTATACAACAATTTATTACAAGCATGAAAGTCCTAACAATGAATGCAGTGCAACACACAATTAAACCTAACAAGATCTAACGTAATATAAGCAAAGAATCATTCAAAGAATGAACAACACAACAAGCTAAGTACATCAAAACTATACAAACAACAACTAAAAGTAATCTAACTACCACTTTGTTTTTGCAGGACAACATTGAGATATTTTCTAATGTTTTTGAGCTTATCACGAAGGAAAAGATTTTGAAGACTACGGTTTACGTTGTTGTCACGCTTTCCTAAGATAACGTTGTGAAACGAACATAGCTGCATCCATAAGAAGGGAAATTTTCTAGATGTTTAGGCTTTTGTGTACCCTTTTCAAATGTTTTTGTATTTTCAAGGTCATGTTTTGAAAGTAATGTACAAGCTTTAAAGAAACATGAAATGCCCCCAACATGATGTGGGAATATACAAAGGGTCAAATGCCACGAGTTAGCGTAAAATGAAGTGGAATGTGCATGTGCCCCAGTGCGATGTGGGAATATAGAAATAGGCCACATCCTTTACATAGATATAGCGTAAGAAAACCAGATCACAGGTCCTGCAAGGGAGCTCGAGGTCGGATCCCTAGACCTAGCTAGGGTACTACGGAATTTTAGCAAGTGGCAAGAGTTACCCATCCTGTCGCAAGAGTGAATTGTGTACGAGAAACCTTCCTTGAGTGCCGGAAACCGGTTTTCACAAAAGGACATGCCCACTGCGCCACAATTGCATGGTTTTCACATGAGGATGACTTGTTTTTTCTTTACTTTTTCTCAATTTTTCAATTTTTTGCTTGTTTTTTTCTTTGTTTTCTACTTTTTAGTTTCTTATCTCAATATTCCAGCCATGCCTAAGCATAGAAGCGCTTGAGGTAAATGGATTTCATAGGCTCTATAAGCTCTTCACCATCTGAATAGGCAAGTTTATATGCCTCTGATCCATATTTAGCGATAACCACATAGGGACCAAGCAAATTGGCCTCAAATTTACCTTTCTTTTCCTTGTCTTTAGTGGTATTCTTCTTATTTTCTTTCTAGTACAAGATCACCTACATCAAATTCCCTACGAATGATGCATTTTTGTACCCTGGATACTCTATTTTGATAAACTTTAAGGTGATTAAGCGCCCGATACGTCGTTCATCTAACAGTTCCAACTCGCCAAAGCGAGCAACCCTGTAGTCTTCATCTTTGTCAAGGTAGTCCCTAAGAGATATTATCAAGGAGGGAAGCTCCACTTCCAAAGGTATGATGGCTTCAGTTCCATAGACAAGTGAATACTGGTCGCACCAGTAGGGGTGCGGATGGAGGTTCGATAAGCCCAGAGGGCGGGATGGATTTGCAAGTGCCAATTACGACTAGTTTTACTGACCATTTTCTCCATAATGCACACAAGAGTTTTGTTTGTAGCCTTTACTTGCCCATTACCTTGAGGGTAATAGGGGTGGACCATTTAAGTTGGATATGAAAGCGTTGACACAAGGTTTTTACCATCTTATTTTGAAAGATTTACCATTATCAGTGACAATGGCCAAGGGGATACCATAATGGCATATAAGATGGTTCATGATAAACTTGGATATTTGCGCACCGGTGACATAGGTAAGAGGAACAACCTCCACCCATTTAGTGAAATACTCGGTGGTAGTTATGATGTGTGTATGACCATCTGATGAAGAAGGGTGGAGCTTCCCTATGAGATCTAAACCCCACTTTGAAAAATGCCAAGGCGTTGCAATAGGTTGCAAAGCCTATGCTGGTGCATGTATGAGATTACCGTACTTTTGACAAAGTTCACATTTCTTCACGAAGTTGCAGCAATCGGATTCCATGGTAGGCCAATAGTATCCTACTCTCAACAGTTTCTTAGCTAGCACCATGCCACTAGTGTGTGCCCCACAGATACCACTATGTACCTCTTTAATTACATGAACCGAATCAGTAACATTTAGATAGTGAAGCAAGTTCCCGTCGTAGCCACGATGATAAAGTGTTCCTCCTAGGAGGGTATAACGGGCTATGCAGTGAATAAGGGATTTTTTCTCTAAATGGGTAATGTCAGGTGGGAAGGTTCCATCTTGTAGGTATTGGTAAATAGGGTCATACCATGGGGATAGGGGACCAACAACTTCACATGCCAAACATGACTCCGCATATCATATGCAGGTACCTGTAAATGTTCCACAAAGAAAGGCATCTTACTCTCCTCAGGTGGGATGCGCAAGAGAGAGCCGATGGTAGCCATGGCATCCACAGATCTATTATGAGATCTGGGTTTTTGTTCAAATATGACATGTGAAAATATTCCTTCAGGGTTTCAACCAACTTCTTATAGGGAATAAGTTTTTCATCTTTGACCTTGTATTCATCATTGACCTACTTAATGATAAACTGAGAATCTCCAACAACTCGCAGTTGTTTGATGTTCCAAGTGATAGCTAGCTTGAGGCCAACAATGAGTGCCTCATACTCTACAATGTTATTGGTATAAGGAAACCCCAATCGGAATGCCCTAGGTATAATATCTCATGTGGGAGTAATAAGCACCACTCCTACTCCTGATCCATGAAAAGTAAATGATCCATCAAAATGGACCTGTCATTCCATGGATTCTTCGATATACATCATAGATGTGTCTGGGAGATCCAGACACAAAGGCTCTGTTCCTAGTAAAGGTGCTTTTGCCAACTGATCTGCCAATACTTTTCCTTTTAAGGACTTCTGATTTACAAACTCTATCTCAAATTCACTCAAAAGAATGATCCAATTAGCCATTCGGCCTGTTAAGGCGGGTTTGGATAAGAGGTACTTAAGAGGGTCAACCTTGGAAATAAGTTTAGTTTTATTGTTAAGGAGGTAATGGCAAAGTTTTTGAAATGTAAAGATGACTGCCAAGCAGGCCTTTTCAATCTGTGGATAGTTCAATTCATAGGCAATCAATGTACGGCTAAGGTAATAAACAACTCTCTCCTTATGGTTAAGATCGTATTGGGCAAGCAAAGTGCACCAATAGTGAATTGGGTAGCAGAAATATATAAAAGGAGAGGCTCTCCAGGAGTAGGGGGCATCAAAGACACGGTGGATTTACAAGGTACTGTTTGAGCAGAGAAAATGCCTTCTAAAATTCGGGCCCCCACTTGAAAGCAACATCTTTCTTCAAAAGTTGTGTAAACGGATGACATTTATCCGCAAGCTGAGAAATAAAACAGTTGAATAATCTGAATCTTGCCTTCGAGACTTCCGAGTTGTCAAGAGTGGTGGGTGGAGGCATGTCCATAATAGCAGTGACCTTGGTGGGATCTACTTCTATCCCTCTCTGTGATACTATAAATCCCAATAATTTTCCTGATAATACATCGAAGATGCACTTCTTAGGATTGAGATGAACTTTGTAGTCCCCGAGGCATTGAAGATACATCTAAGCACTTCGGGTGCTCTTTGTCGCTCTTTGATTTAGCTAATATGTCATCCACATAGTCCTCCATAATATCATTCATCATATCATGAAAAATGATAGTCATAGCATGCTGATAAGTAGCCCCGACATTTTTGAGTCCGAATGGCATGACTTTGTAACAAAAGGTTCCCCATGGAGTGATGAAGGAATTTTGTGCTGATCCTCTTCTGCAATCCTTATCTGATTATACCCCGAGAAGCCATCCATTAAGGATAGCATCTCATAGCCAGCGGTAGAGTCTACGATCATATCTATGTTTGGCAAAGGAAAATCATCTTTAGGACATGCTTTATTGATGTCACGGAAGTCAGTACAGATCCTAATGCCAACGGGTTTCTTTTGTACTGGAACTATATTGGAGATCCAATCTGAGTAATCAATAGGTTTGATAAAATCATGTAGCCAAGAGTTTCTCCAATTCTTCTTTGACAAGAAGTGCAACTGTAGGATGCATCTTCCTCAGCTTTTGTTTAATGGGTTTGCATATAGGTGCACAACAAGGTTGTGCACAACTAGTGTTGGATCCAAGCCAGAATATCTGAATATGTCCATGCGAAAATATCAATGTATTATCTTAAAAGTTCCACAAAAGTTTTTTGTTCTTGAGCTAAGAGTGAAGCCCCCAACTTGATCATCCTGGGTAAATCCTCTGAACCAATGTTAACACTGATGGTTTCCTCAATGAGCATTTTAGATGCATCCTCCATTCTGGTAGGATCAGGAGGGAGGGTGAGATCAACCTCCTGAGGTAGCTCTTTATCATCTTCAAATGGATAAATTATTTTATCCACGTGCTTTTCATTTTGTTCTTCTATAAGTGTTTCAAAGAGTTTGTCACTGTGAGATTTCCATTTATTCTTTGTACTAGGTTGCTCTGAAGTATTTTTACTTTTATTCACAACATTCTTACCCAAGTGGCCACACATCTCTACCTCTTCTCTCGAAGTATGCACATGTGTTTAACTGAATTTGGAATCCTTTCTTGTGGTTCCTAATAGGAAGAAAATCCCTAAGTCCCATGAATTCTATGAATGCTTCATCATTCTCAAAGATATCAAGTGGTACGTAAAGTTGTTGGTCCCAATCTACAAGTTCAGGATAAACTAGGGTGACTTGATAATCAGTTGAAGGGATGGATTTAGATAGGGTAAGGATGGCTGACTCCAGAAATAGGTTTGTGGAAGCCAAATCTTTGTAGAGGCTACATTGGGAACTTGTATCACTATCCTCATTATACGAAACGTCCTCGCACTCAGAAAAGGTAGCATCAACCTCGATGGGTTGAGCATCCTAGGATTTTAACCCAAGACCATGCTTGTCAGATTTGAAACAACAGTAGGAATAGGTTCTAGATGGCCTTGTGTGTTGGCTCCGCATCCATATCCTTTATAACCCATGACAAACATCATGTGGTGTCCTTTAGTATACTAAGGCGCTTGATGGCATGAGGCCATGGTTCCTTCTGGCACCTTACTAATGGGATCCTCCAACATCTTTTCTTCGGATAGGAGGCCACTATGAACAAATTTATCCAATGGTTCTGAACATGGTTCTCATGTACTTTTGAACTAAAAATAGGGCTTACCCCATGTCCTAGGTGACACTGATAAGTCTAAAATTAATAATGTTTGTTTCAAGAGTAAATGGCTCTCCTGGGCCATATTTTTCTGATGTAGCCTCCCAAGATGTAAAAGGATTGACCAAAGAAGGGAAGTCCTGATTATAAGGTGTGAGCGATTCTAAGTCCACCCGATTCTTCATAGCTTCCGTTTTAAGAGGGATGACAACATCTGCATGGAAGGGCACTCATAGGCTGCACGAGAGAAACTATGCAACGCCAAAATGGTGAGTGAATGGCTCAGGATCACCCGAGATAGTGACTATACGCCCTTCATGGCATAGCTTGATACATTGATGAAATGTCAAAGGGATAGCCTGCATGGCATGAATCCATGGATGCCCCAAGAGCATGTTATATGGGAGATCTAAATCTAGGACATGGAAGGTCATATCATGACAGGTTGGACCTACTTCCATGGGCACTATAATAGTACCTGTAGATTCTCTTTCCTCATTATCATATGCTGTGATGGTGATGGTATTAGCTCCCAGATCCGTTTCTGAAAGGCCTAGCTGCCTAACTAGCTTCAATGTGCATATGTTGAAACCAGATCCCCCATCCACAAGCACTCTTTTAATCTTACGACTGTAACGACCACTTCTAAATAGAGAGGAAAATTATGTTCTGTGGTTGTTACGTGGGATAGCGCAACGATCAAAAGTGATATGGTCACGAGTGGGTTCAAGGTGGGAAACCATAGCTTGCTGTAAGTGCGCAGGATCTACCTTAGTAGAGATTCCATAATTCTCGTAATGTTTTGTATAATATATCCTTGTGAAAAGAGAAATTTTAAGAAGGTCTAAAATGGATATTTTAAATGGTGTTTTCTCTAATTGGTCTAGTAAATTATATTGTCTTTGGGTAGTTGGTATTGGATCAAGTATGATTAAGCAAGCGTGTCACATTCCAACTGCACAACTCTTATCTAGAATTCAGATCGTGTTTTCTCGTTCATCAGGTGAATGGATGTAACCTATAAGGGAGTCGAATGGACTGTCATTACTAGGGTAAACATACACAGCAATGCGATAGTCATTAGAGGCTTGCTCGTGATCTAGTTTCCTTTTCTTTTTATCCGTGTGATTGGGAAAAGGTTCTTTGTATATGCCCATTTTTTCATTAGGACCTTGTCCTGAATCAGGAGGTGATTCTACAACAATCTTGCCTTCTTCAATGAGGTCTTGTATGAAGTGTTTCAGCCGTAGACATCTATCTGTTTTTTGTCCTTTGACATGATGGAAGTCACAAAGATTCATGTTCTTTATAGCAACTAGGTTTTGGAGCATTTTCTTGGAATGGTACCGTGGTGCTTGGATATTCTACCATTTTAGCATCATCTAGTTGTTTTAATATAGCAATCGGGGGTTGCTCAGCGTTGTGAGAACGTACATTTTATAGGTGCCTTAGGAAGAGGTCCTTGCAAAAGCTTCAAAATTAGACCTTCTTCGCATTGACTGGACTCTTTTGGATGGACTCTTTTGGAGTCAAGTAATTCAATCACCGACGACGTGCTTGTTCTCATTAAATAACTTAGGTTTGTCTACGATTTGACCTCATGTTTGTTTTTAACAAAGGGTTTAAGTGTTCCTTCGTAATAGGAGCCTTTTAATTTGGCTACCTTTCTCTATAACTTCCTCGGAAGTTAGATCCACAATGCATCCGAAGATGGAAGGCTATCTTTGCATTTAAATTAGGAACAAAAATGCTCACTAATTGTTTTTCAGGTAAAGCACAAGGGAAGTGACTAGCTAGCACTCTCCATCATTGTAAGAAACTCGTGAAGGTCTCGTTAGGTTTTTGCTTTGCATTGTAAAGGTTATTCATCATGACATCATTTTCAATATTGAAAGAATAATGCCACACAAAATTTTCTGCTAGTGCCGACCATGTTGTTATAGATCCTTTAGGTATGCTACAGAACCATTCAATCGCCAAAACTCCCAAACTACAGGGAAAGAGTTGTATTAGAAAATTATCATTGTAGGTGACTTCTTGACAAGCCATGTAAAAGTCCTTGATGTGATTGCAGGGATCACCTTTGCCTTTGTACTTGTCGAGCTTTGGGATAGTGAAATGTTTAGGAAAGGGCTGCAAGTAGCATGCCTTTATCAAGGGATAAGGACATAATTCTTCATAAAGATACTCTTTTGGCCTACATTTCCCGTTGTAATGTTGTGATCGTATCTTTCATAGATTTCAATTCATCCTAAATGAGTTGTTCCTCAGTAGGCAATATTGACCTTTGAGCCTGAGTTGCTTTAAAGGTATAGTCTGTATGTGGATCAAATTGAAACTCGTTAAGTTTATCTGTCTTTGTTTTTACCTACGTTTCTTTTTTAAGCGCCTAGGCTCACTAATTTCTGACTCAACTTCAAGATCTATTTTTGGAGGGTCTCCTCCTCAACCAGGGGATCTTTTTCTTCATCGAATTTGAGAGGAGGAGGCTTTCCGCTTGGTTTTTGCTTTTACGCAAAGCTTTAAAGCGAGGTTTACATGATGTTTCACCTTCAACGGTGGCCTTATGTTGCAGGAAGTGGATGCATATTTCACATCGAAAGGATTATCTCGTGTCTCAAGACAAATCTTCGCTCTCCTAAGTTAGGGTCGACGACCTTTGTTTCTTCTTCACGCTGTGCATGAAGTTTAGCTCCTAACGCCAAGACTCTCGTGAGTACTTGATCTTTGTTATAATATAAGAGCTCACAAATCTGTTTAGGTCTAACCTTTGTTGTTCTCCCGAAGAGTCCGACTCTCCTCCACTATGATCGATTAATGTTTCCGTATCTTTGACTTGAGAGAAGAGCAGTGGCCTAAATTGTTCCCGCTAAAGGGGAAATCATCGAAAGGATTAGCTCCTGCATTAAGCTCACACTGGATTTTGTTGCCATTTTGAAAAGTTTAGGCATTACAAGCCAACACTCAGATGCAACACTATGTTGACTAGTTTTCAAAGGATACCGATATGGACAGATGAAAATGTATCACTTACCTAAGTTGCGTTATGTCAAATATGTATTTAAAAGATCAAGATGAATGAAAATTTTATACTAGATATGTAGGCCGAAGTTAGAAATCTAACAAGGCTTTGAATACCAGCACAATACTGACAAAGTCCTCTAGCAAGGTATACCTAGAACTAACTCAAGTACTAACAACAAGCCAAGTGTATTGAAAAGTGGAAGTCACAATTAGATACAATGCAACAATGTTGTCAAGATATCTCAACCAAGCAAGCAAGGCGTCGATATCAAGACAACATCATGAAAATATATATAATGCGTTATCAACACTCGTAAAAAAAACCTAGATGATTTCAAAACTAAAACCAAGTAGCAGTATAACAAGAATCCTAGAACGATGCAAGTAGTGTAACGTGTAATAGAGGGATTCAGACTACGTGCCCAAAGAATGGGAGATGCAATGTAAATGCCAATACCAAATGACTAAAATGCAAGAAAAAGTCGACAAACTAGGGGAGAGACAAAATGACAAAACCAACCCATAACAATGACGAAGATCCTGAAGTCAAGATCGTAGGACTGCCAAAGATGTGAAAATGTATCCACTCACTTTATTCATTTAACACCCCAAATGAAAACATGGATGGGTGTAAATGTAAAAAAATCAACTAGGACTATCTCTCGACTCAACACGTAAAGTATGCCTCTGTTCGACTTCTAACATGGAAAGTATGAACGCATGGGTGTAAATCAAGAATATGTGAAAATAGACTTAGTTTCACTTTGGGCAGAGCTTCGCCTCATTTGAAAATGAGAAGGAAGCTAAGCTAAGTAATACGTTTGTCTAAATTCATGATGAAAAACACTTAGATCCAACTTAGAATGGGTTTGTTACCATGTTCGACAAACAAGGTGTTGAATCCAAACAAGTTATCACCTTGTGATGGCAAACGACACGAAATGGACTAGTAAAGTTGGCCTCCAGACAAAATGGCTTCCTTAATAAGTTCTCTAAACTAGGACTTACAAGGTTGTCTTAAGCGAGTGCAATTTACCCAAAAAGTCGTCTCGACTAGTTTGGGAGTATCTCAAATTTACTTTACCCCCTTCAAGAACAGTAGGCAACTAGTGCGTCTACGTGTACTATCACTGGGGTCGCCACACGGACAACCGGTAACGCTATCTCACAAGGTGTACTAGTCAAGTGGGTAAGCGAGGCACTTCCCATTTCGTCCATGAGGTTACTCAGCGGTGGACTACTTTGGGGTTCCTGGAACCACCCCCATTGTTATAGCTTAAGGCGTTATGCCAAAGGGGTTATGTTCCAGTTAAGTGGAGAGGGACTTACCCTTTTCCGAAACCTGCAATATCAGTGTGTTGAATATGGTGTGTTTTTTTATCTTTTTAATCTTAATGTGGTTTCAAAAGTGGCACACCATTTGGCAATCTACAAACACACGTGTATTAGAAGTTTTCACTTCATTTTAATACCTTTCTTTGACCAATGTTAAGCCTTGAGACAACAAGTTGGTTAGTAGTCTTCTCGCTTGTTGATTGAGGTAAAAGAGAACTCACATTTTCTTTTGATTCCTAAGATCGCCCAAAAGCGCGAAGGAAGAGCATACGCAAAGTGGAAGTCCTACTAAAAGCACATAAAAATGTTACTTTATCCTTTAAAAGCAAGTGTTTTTAACGTGTAAAATAGAAGTTGTGCAAGTGCTTTTGATCTCCAAGATCGCTTTGGAAAGCGCAAGGAGAGAGCATACACACCTTTCACAAACCCTAATTTTAAGCTAAGGAATGAAAAAAACACTTAATCATGCAAACTGAATTTTTTAAGAGTTAGCCCTATCTTAAAACCTGTCAATCTTTAGAAACCTGCAAAAAATGTCAGAGAAACAACTAAAACAGACTTTAAAAATAATTTTAATTTTGACAAGAATACCCATGCACCTAAACCGACATGTACGCACCCCATCCAATGGGCACGCGCCTAAACCAACACCTACGCGGTCTCGTTAAAATCAAATCAGTCACCAACACCTACGCGCCCTAATCCAACAGTACGCTAGTTTTAACGCACACTCACTCCTACCGACGGATATGCGGCCTAAGCAAAAAGAAGTCTCAGAAAATTTTACACAAATGGTATTAATTACATGACGCATCCAGAGAGACAGAGACATGGATAGGCCAACGGAGACGCGGATGCGTCCTTGCAGAGAAAAATTTCAAAAACACAAAGAAACCCCGACGAGTACGTGGCCTTTCCGACGGAGACGCCGCATATCTCGGTGGACCATCCGATAAGAAATGAACAAGATCTTCTAACTAGCATGCATTATGAAGTAAACACTCAAATTTAAGCTAATTAAACTATCCTTATTCTTTGAAAGCTTAAAATAATGAACCTAGTAAGCCCTAAGCAATCAGTTTTAGTGATTAAGAGAAAGAGATCTCCCCATTATAGGCTTTTGAGCCAATGGTTCTTCTCTTTACCCTATAAATTGGATTAACAATGCAAAAGTGAAGTAAATAGCTCAATATCTAAACTAGAAATGAAATCTAGAAATGAAAACTAGAACCTAGATGCAAAATACTATAATCTATGCTTAGGAAGAAGGGAGGAATTCTTGAAAATGAGAGAGGGGGTCTAGCCCTATATATAGTTTTCCATTTGGGAAAAAGGGAAACTTGAGTGCATGTGGGACAAACACTAAATTCCAAAAAACACTTTTAGCAAGTCAAAACTTACTTTGACTAGGTTTAGGGAGAGACAAACCATGTTTAAGCTTAGTTAAACATGTTTAGGAGGTGATTAGGGTTTGAAGAGAGTTTTGAAGGGTCAAATCAATCCAATGGAATGGATTGATAGGCTAGGAAGGTGGTAGAAGTGGACTGGAAGAAAGTAAGAAGCTAATGTAGTTAGAACGAAGCTATTATAGCTTGTTTAAATGGTTTACAAGAGGAAAAATGACAAAAGGGATGTTGTAGGAAGAAATTTAGATAGGTCGAACCGGCGGTGTATCGTCGGTTTGTAAGGAGAAGCACAACTAGTGTAATATTAGTTGTAAGATTGCATTGGCCAAACTACATGTGTGTCTACAATTTGTTAGTCATGTGTCATCATTTTGTGTCAATAATTTGGTTGTTAAATCGATTGTTGAGTCATTGTAAAAGTCCAAAAATAAAATAAAAATTGCCTCACAGATGTATTTTGATGTTACCCTGACGTCCTCAAAATAAATTATTTCACATTGTGGGGGAGACAAAATAAACCCAATGTGGAAACTATTGAGCATCCAAATGAAATTTAGTTGAGTTGGCGGTGATATCTGGAGGACTGGAGACACTGAAGGCTAGAGGACAACCAAATGACCTCTCTCGCCGCCAACGATGGGGTCATTTCATTGATATGGTGACACGTGTGTGTTTTTGCTTTGGAGTGGTGTGCCTTATTTCAACGTGCAACGTGTTTGATTTCAAAATTTCAGTTTGGTGTGGTTTTTAAGTGTGAATTAAAAAATAAGAACAGAAGTTCATTCATGTTCACTGGTATGTGGCTATTCCTATTTCCCCTATGCAAAAACATAGTGAAGAGAAAATAACACAATGAAATGTAGCATCATGAGTCTTGACGAGGTGTAACAAATGACGTGTTCCTGCTCGAGACCTAACTTTGTGGTTAGCCTCTGGAAAACCATCAAGGTTGTTCAAATGTGTTCTCGCTTGAGTTCCCACATCGCTATGTCGATGTGTTCCCTAAAGTGACCGGTTGATAAAAATGATTCTGAGCGTGTTCCCATCCTCATCGGTCAGATGTGTTCCCGACAACGCATGATTGATAATAAGTTGATGTGTTCCTTCTTCTACCTTCAGTTCGAGTGTTGTACTAAGATCATGAGCAAACACGAGCGATAGGATGCAGAGGAAGTGTGAAAGTTCTTTTACTACCATGTAAACATTAAGGGGGAATGTTAGGAAATTAATGTTTACTATGGGTGAAATAATATTTACAGTTATATTGAGTTGTAATAACAAATCGTATTATTAGTTGTTTGGTTATACTGTAACTCATTTAAATGGGTTATAGTTTGTTGTTTGTTATTATTGCTTCCTATTTTATAGGAAGTTGTTTTCCTATTGATATGGCTATATAATAGCCTATGTAATGTTCTCTAAAGTATCTTGAATATATTACTTTTATATTGTGTTCATTCAGCTCTCTAGCATAGACTCTGACCAAATTTAGTATTTAATATCAGAGTGAGTTCTGTAAGAGAAAATTATTGGACTTATTTTCAATGGAGGAATAATATTGGTTACAAGGACAACTATAAGTATTTGTTGTCATGTAGATGGTAGTATTTTAATGAAGGATACAGTTTGTAGTTTGAATAGTTTTCAAGTGGTAGATCAGATTGTTAACAACAACAAAAGGCTTTGCCGTATCAATTAAAATTATGGGATTCAATTCAACGTCTTAATATCCTGAGAGTTCATATTGATAGATCAGTTTTCACTGAACCCTATGTGCATTGCTTTGGCCAGTTCTCCATGAATCAGGCTGTTGAAAACAGCTTCATTAAATCTACAGTTTTTTGCATTAGACTAAAAATATTTGTTTTCGTCTCATATCCACGATTTTTTTAGCGTTACCAGTCAAATATTTGTTTTGCATGCATTCTTATGTGCATACTGTCATTCATTTCTTCCCGTGGTAGTCATTCCTTCCTTTCATGAATCAAAGATCTCTCAATTTCCCGTCATCGAGAATCTAATTTAGCGGATCAAATAAAGTGGAGGTTTGGTAACATTAAGATATTACAAGTCTATGATCCAAAGTAACTTCCACGAGCTGTTCTCTCTTCCATGCATTCTGTCAAGGTTCCAAAGATCCAACCTTCCAAAACTAGAGAACTGTATATTTATGCATCGAGCACAGTTATTTTTGCGTAATGGATTTTTTGGCGTGATATCTCCATTTTTGTTGCATCATACGTGTGATCAGAATTTAAGACGCATGCGGGAGTTGGGAGTCGGTATTGGATATGCATTTTTCCACGTAGACTGTGAATAGTACGCACGCTGCTATTTGCTTATTCATTCCTCAGAGATTCAAAAGCCCTCTCATTGTATATACTGGACAACTGTGCAAAAACTAGTTCTTTTGCATGCATGCGGCCATGTGCGGTTGTCAATAGGATCCACATGATCCGATTCGCTAGAAGGATAGCTTACAAGTATAGTGAGTCAATTAACGTTTCGTTTCATTAGTTTTGGTGTTAATAATCAATACTTTATTAGTCTATTTTATTTTGTATTTCTAGTTAATCATGTTTAAGTTTGTGTATTTTGTTATCGAGTTACTTATGGTACTCTCAATGTCATTTAAGTCAATAGTGGTAAAGTGTATAGGTCTATTGTCCAATAAAAAAATGTCAAATAAGTTTTAAACGTATACCTTTTTAGTCTTTATTAAGTGCTAGTTTAGTATTATTTTCTATTTTTATCACTTGTTAAATCTCATGTGAGTCCCGGTCATTTGTAATTGTGCTAGAATTGATATAAATCAATTTCCTTTGTATCATTGCCAAAATTTGTGTCTACTTTCACTATATATATATATATATATATATATATATATATATATATATATATATATATATATATATATATATATATATATTTGTTAATTATCGGTGTCCTGAGTCTAGCGAGTCTAGTGTATTCGTATATTGTTTTGTGTCTTAAATGGTCAAGTGAGAACATTATCATTTTAATAGTCATTTGACTATATAGTGTCTATATTATTTGTTAGTCATGTGTCATCATTTTGTGTCAATAATTTTGTTGTCAAATTAGATTGTCGAGTCATTGTAAAAGTCTAAAAAAAAAAAAAAATTGCCTCATGGACGCATTTTCGGTGTTACCCAACGTCCTCAAAATAAATTATTTCACCTTTAGGAGGGGGTAGACAAAATAAACCCAATGTGGAAACTATTGAGCATCTAAGTTAAATTTAGTTGAGTTAGCAGCAGGTGATAATTGAGGATGGAGGCACTAGAGGCTGAAGGACAACCAACGACCTCTCGTCAGTCGCCAATGATGGGGCCGCTTCACTGATTTGGTGGCACGTGTGTGTTTTTTCTTTGGAGTGGTGTGCCTTATTTCAGTGTGCAGCGTGTTTGATTTCAGCATTTCAATTTGGTGTGGTTTTCAGTGTGAATTGAAAAATAAGAACAAAAGTTCATTCATGTTCACTGGTATGTGGCTATTCCTATTTCCCCTATGCAAAAACATAGTGAAGAGAAAATAACACAATGAAATGTAGCATCATGAGTCTTGATGAGGTTGAGCATGTCATGACGTGTTCATGTTCGGACCTAACTTTGTGGTTAGCCTCCGGAAAACCATTCAAGGTTTTTCGATGTGTTCCTTCTTGAGTTCCCACACTTTGTTAGGTAGATGTGTTCCCTAAAGTGACTGGTTGATAAAAAAATGATTCCTAAGCGTGTTCCCATCCTCATCGGTCCGATGTGTTCTGATAAAGCGCATGGTTGATAATAAGTTTATGTGTTCCTTCTTCTACCTTCGATTCGAGTGTTGACTTAAGCTCATGAGCAAGCACGAGAGATAGCTGCAGCAGAGGAAGTGTGAAAGTTATTTTACTACCATGTAAACATTAAAGGGGAGTGTTAGGAAATATAATGTTTACTATGGGTGAAATAATATTTACAATTATATTGAGTTGTAATAACAAATCGTATTACTAGTTGTTTGGTTATACCCGTAACTCATTTAAATGGGTTATAGTTTGTTGTTTGTTATTATTGCTTCCTATTTTATAGGAATTTGTTTTCCTATTGATATGGCTATATAATATCCTATGTAATGCTCTCTAAAATATCTTGAATATATTAATTTTATATTGTGTTCATTGGCTCTTTGGCATAGACTTTGACCAAATTTAATAAAAATTATGGAAAAATGAGCGAGGTTTGTGGAACACATGAGCAAGTGATCAAATTTGTCCACTAATTTCTATAGTTGCAGATATAAGTTTCATTTTAGTAATTGTATGTATCTAATTGTGGTAGTTTATTAGACTGAAATTTTGTCTCTATGAGAAAACCTCTAATTACTCCAAAATTTCTAGGTTTTGTTAATCTCCTCCTAAACTTGTTTTCCAAGTTATTTGTTTCTTCTAGTTGTATCCATATTTATGAAAAATTATTATTCTTATAAAACCCCTTCATTACACATTTCAATTATTATAGACTACTTGTGTCTATAATTAGGTGTGATTTTACTATTTTACTTTATTAAATCAAGTTAGATCTTAATTTTACATTCATATGATAATAGTTTTAGTGCATTATTAATATAAAGCCATGTTTCACAACTACATTTTGGTGAACTTTGTATATACCTTTATTTTCACTCTTACTTACATTTTTTTTTCACAAGCACCATTTTTACATTAACTTCCCTTAGTAACATCTTTTGGAATATCATCGGTAGTGGGTGGGTTGGTTAGTAATGGTACTTGTGCAAGATATTTGGTATGCAATGCATGATGCATTAGATAACCCTATCTTTTACACCTCCTAGTAATCTTTTGTAGCCTCCATATGACATCATCTCACTATCCTCTTACGACCACCTACACCACCTTTATACTATAGTATATCATTCTTTATCATCTTTAGAGTCTTCCTCCATCTCCTAAAAATTCCTTCTATTACCCATGAGAGGCTAGTACTTAGAGCTAATGACACTGACCATGGTCGATATCATCTGGATTTCATTCTAAAAAATTACTGTATTAACCATGGTCGATGTCATATATTATAGGGAATTCTAATAGCTAATCATGATCCCTATTTATAGGCAGCATTTTAATGAATTAAACAACACGTCATCACCCTCGTATAGTCTTCTTGCAATGGCCAAGATACTTTTAAAGGTCTTAATGTTTTTGAAGTTGGTCTTTCTTATCTTTTACATCTACTTTTGGAGCATTGTGTCTAGGACACTCGAGAATAGGGTTTACACTTACTATGGTCTACAAGCCTTTGGAGTCCTTAACAAATGTTTTACTTAAGTATTCTTCTATCCATCTTGTGTTCCCACTCATCATCATCTCTTATAAGGTGTTAGTAACCCAAAGAAGAATTCAATGACATGTCAATGATGTCTACATAAATTTTATTTTCTCTAACCTCTCTTTTAATTTATTTTATTTCATATTTGATTGATTGTTTGATTGGTCATGTATATAGGTCAGAATAGGGTAGCATATTCTTAATCTATTAAATTATTATCTATTGGTTCTTACCATTGGTAAGTGTTTCATACATAGTTGGAAAATGCCAAAAGAGGAATTAACCTCACTCCTTTTGGAACCCTTGCTAGAAATTTGGGTTCATGGTACATAACACTCAAGACTTATAACTTCATATGGAGGCTATGTGACTTGATGTTAATCTACAAAGGGTTGATCTATATGGTAAAACGACCATATAAATTATGAATTTCAAAATCTGGATAGCTCTAATTTATACTAAGTTCGATCCCGATGATATTTACAATGATTTAAAGGAGTTGGATCTTCATCGAAAATTAAAATAAACTAAAAGGTGAGGTAATGGGATGGAATAAAATGGAATTAGGTACTCTTTTCCATGTACTAAGCATAATAAGCACACTAATGCCAACTAAATCTCACAAAACCATATCTAACAAGAAATAGTTTTAACTCATTTCTATACTAAATTTAGGAAATCACTCAAGGGGAATTAGATAAAAGGAATATAGAACAATGAATCATTTATCACTACCACTAAAAATGTAATAACAAAGACTACATTGGCATATCCATGAAACTAAGTACCGAAAATAATAACTCATGGAAATAGACTAGTTAAGCTCAATCTACTTGCTCAAAAATTTAAACATAAAAATCAAAGCTCAAATCTTTACTTAGTAATTAAAATAGATTTATTCCTAGGCATTGAAACACAAAGCAACAATTGATATAGTTCAAACTCACATAGCCATATAGATCTCTTAATCCTTTCTCTACATTAATTTGTTATTTCCGTATGAAATTTAAAATACAATTTGGGGTATTTATGGGAAAATGAAGCCTATCAAATGCCTTGACATGCTCTGGAACTTTCAAAATATATAAAGATTGAGAAATAATCAAACTTAACTACCATGACTCATAACCAAAATCTTCAAAGGTTGATAGGCATCTATGGAAGCATATTCCATAATTTTAGTTGGAGAAGTGATGAATCATCACTATGAGTAAGAAAAGATTTTTAGGGATTCAATTTATGTAAGAGGAACATGGTTATCCCATGAAATAAAGAGGTTAGATTAAATTCAATCTTCCACTTATCTAAATATTGTATTTAAAACTATATTTTGATCCATAACTCCTCCTTTTGTGTATAAGTGGGATCTTAGAGGGACTATCCAACATAGAGGCATATCCATGAGTGAATAGATCAACTAGAAGCATATGAAAAATTATTTGGGGGCCATCAAGATGAAATAAATGAGCACGGGGTGGCTTGAACTTTGTCTTTAAAATATTTACAATATCCCCACCATTTCCTTTCAGATTTATCTTAGATTGAATCTAGTGGAATTAAATTCTGATGGTATCATTCTAATGTTGAATAGAGGTCTCAGTAGGGAAGTATGACAAAAAATAGGTCTCTTTCCATGCCTTTGTGATTCCCCTAAGATTATTTCAACTTTAAGCCAAATTTACAAATTTAATATCATAAATAGGAACCGTAGAAAATAGAGCTTTCAACTGTTCCATGTGTACACAATGTCATCTACTCTTCATTAATTTTTTGGTATGGTTTGGGGTGAAGGATCAAGGGAATTTCTTTTGGATGGCGTGGGGATTACGATTTTGCCACTTATTTTTTCCATGCATGTGTGTTTCCCATTAGTGGCTTGTAAATTATAGAGACTTGAGGGCCTTAACCTTTGAATAACTCTATAATTACCCTAAACATCAATGATTGACACATATCCCTCTTAGCCACTTATTATTAATTAGACTTTGAACCTCTAACTAAATCATATTTGACCCAAATGTGATCTTCTCATTTAACTCATGACTTTGCAAACTAAGGGCACATGGGTTAGTCCACATGGATCCTTGTCATGATTTCATGTTTTTGGGTCTCGGGTTTTTTCCTTCGATCTTTATTTTGTGAAACTTTGAGGCCCACGTGGCCCCGAGGTGGAAAAAATGTGGAGCAATATCCGAGTCTCAGTTCTCGGAATCCTCGTGTTAAATGATCATCTAGGTTCTTAGGTTTCTCAGTTCCTCCAAAATACTTTGTCTCTGCAAGACTTTAAAAATCCTCAAAATCCAACCTGAATGCTAATAAGAGGAGACAAGTGTCCCTTTCTTCAATTGGTTTAAAACTAATGACCTTTATTTAATGTAAAACCAAGGATTTGGCGTCACTTGCATGTTTTGTGTACTTTTAAGACTCAAAAGGTGGAAAACTTATGTATTTTTCCTTTCTCTTACCTACACACATGATAAACCCTAAACCTAACCATGAAAACACTTTTATAGGTGTAAAAATTGATCATTTGAAAGCCTTTTAACTATGACCAACATGTGAATTAACCCCTAAGTTTTTCAACATTATTAACAAGACCTCTTAAGTCTATCATTTAGAGGTTGATGTTTCTCTTGACTATTTTAAAGATGCAACTTAGATTTATGCTCAACTAAGTTAGATTCATTCATCACTTAATTTTAAAGGCTACAAACCATGGTCCATCTCTATGTCTCTTGTGCAAGATAGTTTTGAAGCTTTAGCACCCAATTTTATGACTCTTTAAAATCGGGGGTCTATTTTCTTGTTTAAAAGGAAATAGAGTGTCATGGGTGCCAAAAATGGAAAAAAATTGTGGTGAAAACACTCTAAAAGTGTTTACAACATAGAATCTCAAGATTTTAGTTTATCAAGAAAGGTGTTATAACAAGAATTAAATATTACTTATGCATATTATCCAAAAACTATTGTTGCTTTCACTACTAATATACTAAGTTAGCATACATTCAAGAGTCAAAATGTGTGTAGATGTGCATGAATCCATCCTTATTTAAACTTTAAATTAAATAATCAAGAACTTATTAAACTTGTAACTTCATCTCATATAAGTTATTTAAGTATAAATTATTTCTTTGCTAGTTAGGCACCTATAGCCCTAATAAATATATTCTTGGCTCTACTACAAGCCTTGCTCCATTGCCAATTAGGTGTCCATGTTGCTAATTAAGATTTCTCAAATAACCCCTTTTAGGATACTTTTCATATTTTTCTCAATAGAAGCTTCACTTTTGATTTTCAGTTTATTTTCTCATTATCCTTTGTTTTTAAAACAATTTGTGGTATTAGGAACTAGTTATAAATTTATTATAATGTTGTCACACACTTAAGAAGAAAGACTATCCTTTTATCCATTATGGAGAATTTTTTAGTTAAAGAAGTGTGTTTTGACTCCCTTGGCCATCTTAACTTTTGCAAACCAACCATAACTACAATAACAATCATGAAGTTTTAACATAAGCAACATTCTTTCAACTTATTCCAATATATAAAAATAAAACAAACTATTAATTTTATAAACCTGAATTAGAACACCCTAATTCCCATAGGCGTATGCACTCTAGGACACCCCTTCATAGTCTCACATAATCATTTTACTTATTCTACTAAGTTACATCCACAACCACCGCAACCATAGAATAAATAAAAATAAAATACATCAAACAAAACAAAACAATCTAAACAACCTAACAACCCTCCCATAAACTTTAAAAACTGATGCAAGAGCATCATATTCTTGTAAAAACATGGTTTTCATGTGGTTATTTGAGTCTAGGTGGTCTAGGTATAGTCATATAGTTTTCCCTCCAAAAACACTCATTCAAATTTGTCAAGATTTGAATAAGTGTTCTTAAGCTTGTAATAAGGCCTAATATGTGGATAATGGCCAAAAATATGTAAGAGTGGATAAATAAGACTTGGAATCCTCATTTCTCAGGTGGGATTAGATTAGTTGTACAAATTTCCAAGCATTAATGGTCTTACTTAAGATAGAAAGGCAGTTGAGCCTTCTTAGGGAGTTGTTGAGTTAGTTTAGGAGTTAGCTAAGAGTCTATACTTAGAAAATTTACACCTATTCATAAGTTATTCAAATGTAATGAAGGATAACCAGTGGTTCTCGAGGTTGTGGAATGAAGAATGAAACATGTATGGTGATATGAAGATACAACATATCTCTGTTTTGAAGGAATTTGCATGTTCTTGGTGGATCGTGTGAATAATGGCTGCCATAATAGTGGGTATTAAACCCTCAACACCATTTAATGTGAGAAATATCTTTACTGTTAAATTAGAAAGCTTCTAAGTAATTTGGAATGTAACCACAATTTTTATGAGTCTTAAAAAGTATAATTTTGTTTTTATAACAATTTTTTTATCCTCGGTCTCGAACTAGGGCCTCCAAGAACTTTTTTTTTGCACCAATGAATTCAAATAATATTTTCAAAATACCTCTATCTTGAATTGAATTAGAGGTCCATGAAGTTTCAAGGTGAATAAAAAGCATGGTTTAAGTTATCGATCTCAAAAATCTTGAGCTATAATAGTGAAAATATAGTGTAGGTGATAAAGGAAGAAGATTGGATTTCCATTAAGGTTTGATGTTTATGGCCCTAAAATTGATATAAATGTGAAATAAGGATGAATTGAGATATTAAACTGACCTCGAGGTAAATCCATGAAGATAATTCCTTCATTCTAAAGTAATATTAACTGTGAGGTTGTATTAAATCACTTAAAAGGTTACTAGTAAAGTTATCTGGGAAAATGACATAAAGCCATACATGAATATTGAGGGACACTTAAATAAGGATGAAGGAGGATAATACAACATATATCCATGGCATGGGATCCTTTTTGTAGCATTTCATGGCTGATTTTGACAGCCAAGAACCACAAGAAGCTTGGGGCGAGCACTAAGAATCCAAAGATGGAGACCAATGCTAGTTCATTCACAAGTGAGTCCGAGTCTTTAATATGATGCATGAAACATGTCTGACCGGAGAATGTGAGATCAATTGAAGGAAAATTAAAATCCATTTGATTTTCTCACGTAAAACTCTTTCTTGTAGCCCTCAAGATACCAATAATGTCAATTTAGGCAAGTTTTTAATACTTCAAGTATGTGGATGGAGAGCTAGATTGCAGAGTTGAATGTGAAGCAAAAATTGTACTTAATACAGACCATATTATTATTAACATGTGGATGGATGATCCTTTATTTCATATATGTGGTACGAGATCCATGACTATGTATTGAAGGCCTTCTTTCCATTGAATGGGTGATATCAACATATAACTCCTACAAGAGGTGAATTATCTCACTTGAATGTTAGGAGCATAGGTAAAGGTTCTATCGAACCTCATGAAGATAATCCTCGGAAGGGGAGGTATGAGTTATTCTAAGAAAGTTTGAGCTCTTTAGAATTTAAAAAAACATTGTGAATGGTAAGCCTTCAATAAATATAGTTATAGTTCAATTTCAAGTATAACCCCTACACCATTTTTGGTATCATAGTTGAGCTTTGTTTATAAATTTGATTTTTGACAGGATGTAAAAAGTTGAGAAGCCATCATTGCAGGGTATAATGAAATTGATTTAGGAAGGAGTCATGGGAAATATGGATAGTATGATGAATGAAATCAATGATCTAGGTACAAGGATGACAAGGCTAGAAGAAGTGTATTCAGATATGGAAAGGACAACTAATAGAGGTAATGATCACAGGCATGGAAAATCATTATTGCTAAGAAGATTACTTTTACAACAACAACAAGTCAAACCTCAGGAGCCATTCTGTAAGAGAAGTCTATTTAGGACTAAATGCAAGACAAGAGGCAAGGTATGTCAGGTAATTATTGATAATGGTAGTATTGATAATATTGTGTCTAAAGAAATGGTTAGTAAATTGGGGTTAAAGAGGTTAGTTCACCCTACACCTTATAGAGTTGCATGGGTTTAGAAGAACCATCAAATTATTGTAAATGAGCAATGTAGAGTACCTTTCAAAATTGGAAGTTTGCATGATGAGGTTTTATGTGATGTAATGCCTATGGATGTATGTCATTTACTCCTAGGAAGGCCATGGCAATATGACAAGAAGGTGGTGTATAATGGTAGGTTGAATAAATGTTTTCTAACAAAGGATGGAATAGAGCATGTGTTAGTGCCTTTGATGGACCAACATGCAAGTATTGAAAGAAGAAGCATGGTATTTGGATTTAAGGATTTTTTTGAGAAGACCAAGAATCAGGTCTTATCCTTCATGAAAGATGAAGGTAAAATTGATGATAAAATGCAGCAGTACCAAGAAGTACAAGTGAAGGTTTATGAACAAGCCAAGAAAGGCTTAGAGAGACCATGAAGGTCATGAAAGGAAAAGAGAGTGAGGACCAAGAAGGTTAATTTAGTCACCTAGGAAAGTGTGACAGAAGGGAGTTAGATCTAGAGAAGAAAAGAAGAAAAAAGGACTTGGAAATTAGTCCTAGAATATATTATGAAAGATCATGAAGAACAAGTGAAAGAGAGGACACAAGAAAGTGTCATGAGAATGAAGGAAGAAAACAGGTCATTTGAAGACCAAAATAGAGAAAATGAAGGACAATCAGTCCTTGTACAAAGACAAAAACAAGAAGAATACAAGTCAACAAGAAGGAATGAAGAAGAATTCAAGAAAAAGAGGGATATTTCTCAAGGAAATCAAGAGAAGTCTAATGACAACACCATGAGTGATGAAAACCAACAAATAATTTTGAAGAAACAAGGCATACAAACAAGCATAGGAGATAATGCAAGTGGAAAACAAACTGAGATCATACATGGAGCAACCAAAGAAGGAAATGAAGTTCTGATTTTTGAAACTAATTATGTGTTAGAGTGTGTGAATGTAGGTTGTAGCAGTCATTTAACAAGAATGGTCATGAATGGACCAAGAACAAGAGAAGTGTTGAAAGATGGAATAATGAAATGTTCCTAGAGACCCCAAAGGGTTTGAATATGTCTATTCAAGAGAATGAATGATGGGGAGAGAAGACTCAAATCAAGCAATTTCATGGAGCAAAGAACAAACCCAAGGAGAAATGAATGGAGTTGGAGTGATCTTGAAGTCTACATGGTTGAATTTAGACCAAGGAAAGTTGTCAAGGAAAATAGAGTTGTACTTAGGACTATGAAATGGAAAATAGAGTTTAGCGCAAGCAATAGGAGCAATGGAGAACCAAACCAGACATATTTGGTATCTAGAACAATGAGAAGATGTATATGATATTTTTTGGGAGCATGTTCTCAGATTTCATGAAGATTTCAGAGGTTGGAATGTTGGTGTTAGAATGTTAGTGACTCCAAGAGAAATGTAAAGGAACACAAATAACAATTGTGGTAGTAAAAAACTCAACTTATATAGTGATTCTACTAGACTAATATCAGTTGAAAGAGAACAAATGTGTGAAATAGAGAACAAGATGATGAAAACAGAGCATAAGGTGATCATGAGGAGTGTTCTAAGACCACAAAATACATGAAAAGATGAACACATGAGAGAGAAGATAGAAAATTGAGCAAAACTCGGTTGGAGAAGAAGGTATTACAGTCAAGGAATCAGTCCTTGGGACTAAGGGAGAGTCTAGTTCAAAGACAAGCCTATGGAACCTTTCACTTTACAATATATCACAAATAGATAGTATAGAGGAACCTCAAGGAGAAGTCAAAACTAGTCTCAAAGGATTAAGTATTATTCAAGGTAATAATCATTTGAAAGGAATTTGTTTTTAAAGGGGAACTAAAATCGAGAGAGAAAACTAGTAATACTCTCATGTTGCAGAAATTAAGGCATTGAATCAATGAGCTACTAAGTGTAAAAGGAGAAGAATATATTTTTGAAGAAGAAGCATTGATGTGTTCCAAGAAAGATCATATGGACAGTCATGAAGGATCAATGAATTTCATGCAATATCAAGGAATTTTGACTATCTATAGTTATAGGAAAATTCGGAAGGGAGACCATCCATACAAGAAAAAATGCACTGCAGACAATCCAATATGGAAGAAATGAAATGCAAAGGGATGAGAAACAAATAATGCTAGTGAACTACAAGGGCCAAGGAGGTTATGATGTTCCATACAACAATGAAGGGAAGAATGATAAGATACAAGTGGTATGAAATTCAGTCAAGGAGGTATGTGACCTCTCAAGGCATAACAAGGAGTTGAATTTCAGTATTCAAGACCTTCACTTCATTTATAAGGTGAAACAAGCCTACCAAGAGGCCAAGTATGAAAGTGAGAAATAATGGGTGATGAAGAAATTTGAAAGGACCATAAATTATTATGAATTCAATTTTAGCAATGATCAAAAAGTTGTGACTACAATTAAATATGAGTACCACAAGGAAGAGTTGATATTCATAGTGGAAGACCTACTAGAGAAAAATATGAAAACCATGAAGAAGGTGGAAGAAGAACAAGAGATAAACAAGGAAGTAAGGTACATGAAGGAGAATAAAAGGTTCAAAGTGGTGGTTGGGAGGAATAGCATATCAATAAATCAAGAAAATAAGCAAGAGGCATAGTAAGGAACCGAAAGACAAGGAAGAAGGAAGACATATACAATACATTTGAACAGGAGCTCAAATTTTTCTCACAAGGGAACTCTGATGTAGGAGTATCATATGCTTGTACAAACATGGTTTTCATGTGGTTAGTTGAGTCTAGGTGGTCTAGGTATAGTCATATAGTTGTCCCTCCAAAAACACTCATTCAAATTTTTCAAGATTTGAATAAGTGTTCTTAAGCTTGTAATAAGGCCTAATATGTGGATAATAGCCAAAAATATGCAAGAGTGGATAAATAATACTTGGAATCCTCATTTCTCAAGTGGTATTAGAGTATTTTTATGTATTTCCAAGCATTAATGGTCTTACTTAAGAAATAAAGGCAGTTGAGCCTTCTTAGGGAGTTGTTGAGTTAGTTTAGGAGTTAGCTAGAGTCCATACTTAGCAAATTTACACCTATTCATAGGTGATTCAAATGTAATGAAGGATAACCAATGGTTCTTGAGGTTATGTAATTAATAATGAAGCATGTATGGTGATATGAAGATATAATATATCTCTATTTTGAGGAAATTGCATGTTCTTGGTGGATCGTGTGAAGAATGGCTGCGTAACAGTGGGTATGAAACCCTCAAAGACCATTTAATTTGATAAATATATTGAATGTTAAAGTGGAAAGCTTCTGCAAGTAATTTGGAATGCAACCACAATTTTTGTAAGTATTGAAAATGCATAATTTGGATTTTATAACAATTTATTTGTCCTTGAGCTCAAACTAGCGCCTCAAGAACTTTTATTGTTTTAGATTGTTAAAATTTTTTGACCAAATCTTAGAACTAGGGGTTCTTGGGTCCCCTCCTTAATAATGTCCAAAAACCAGATATAAAAATTTAAACACAAATCCTATGAAGTAATCCGTGCTAAGAGGAACCACTAAACCACCATCCTAGCCATTAGCGCGTCAAGCCAAATACCACCACAAGGAGAATAGAAACCAGACTCCACCACAAATGATGATAATACAATCACCTCCATGAATAAATTCAAGCAATTAAACTCACTAATGCAAGGACAACCAATACCAGCCACCGAGCCACCATCCTAATCAACAACAAATGTCGTTAGTCTAGCCCATCACCGCCAGAGAAGAGCACCGGTTGCAACCACCTATGATGTGACAACCAACCACCACCAATAACCACCCCCAAAGGGGTATCACTCCCAATGAGGTTTAAACATGGGTGGATCTAGACCCAACTGTCTATCTTAACCAATACACCCAAACCCCATTGGAAAAAGTGGTTTGGGATAACTCTCATGCTATGATGCTAGAACATTCCTCGTCACATCAACACATGATTCATGCCCGCCCGAACTCCATCGCATTGAACACCGAACCAGCTTGGCACCAAGTTGAGAGAAAACCTTTGCCACTAAATTAGATGACCCACCCGACACCGACTAGCTGAGTAACAATGAGATATAGAGGTGGCCAGTCCTGGGGAATGGACCCTGAGACCTCCCACATATAACCCACATTCCCACACTAGGGTAAACCGGATAGGATCTCCAAGAAATTTTTTTACACTAGTGAATTCTACTAATATTTTCAAAATACCTCTATCTTGACTTGAATTAGAGGTCTAAAAATTTTCAGTGGTGAATAAGAAAGCATGGTTGATGTTATCGATCTCGTAAATCTCAAGCTATAATAATGAAAATACAATGTGTAGGTGATAAAGGAAGAATAATGGATCTACATCAAGATTTGATTGTTATGGCCCTAAAATTCATATAATGGTGGACTAAGGATGAATTTATAAATTTAAGTGACCTCGAGAGGAAAATCCATGAAGGGAATGCCTTCATTCTAAAGTAAGACTGATTATGAGGCATGTATTTAAATCACTTAAAAGGTTACTAGTAAAGGTAGTTGGGTAAAATGCCATAAAGACGATACATGAACATTGAGGAACACTTAAATTGGGATGAAGGAGGTTAATGGAACATAGATCCATGGCATGAGATCCTTTTTATAGCATTTAAGGGTTGATTTGGACAACCAATAACCACAAACATCTTGAGACAAAGCACTAAGAATCCAAAGATGGAGACCAATGCTAGTTCATTCACAAGTGAGCCTAAGTCTTTAATATGATGCATGAAACATGTTTGACCAGATAATGTGAGATCAATTGAAGGCCAATTAACATCCATTTTATTGTTCTTAGCTAAACTCTTTCTTGTTTCCCTCAAGATACCAAAGTAATGACAATTTAGGAAAGTTTTTAATGCTTCAAGTATGTGAATGGAGATCTATATTGCAGAGTTAAATGTAAAGCCAAAATTTGACTTAACACAAACTAGAGCAGTATAACTTGTGGATGGATGATCCTTTATTGCATATATTTTGTACGAGATCCATGACTATGTATCAAGGCCTTATTTCCATCAATGCATGATATAAACATATAACTCCTACAAGAGGTAAACTAGCCCACTTGAATGTTGGGAGCATAAGTAAAGGTGCTATTGAACCTCATAAATATGATCCTCAAGGAGGGAGGTATGAGTTATTATGAGCAATTTTGAGCTCTTGATTATTAAAAAAACATTGTGAATGGTAAACCTTCAATAAAGATAGTTATAGTTCAATTTCAAGTATAACTCCTGCACTAAAAATCCAAAACCCATTTCAAAACCAAAACCCCGTAAAAGGGAAGAAGTTGAACTTATTTTGTAATCGGTGTTGACTTATTTGGATCACCAACGATCATTTGAAACTACATCAATCCTATATAAATCAGTCCTAGCCTTTGTCCTAGTATTCCAAATTTTACAATTTATATTTCTGAATTCCAAACTTATTCTCAATTATCCATCCATCAATCCCATTTTTATACGTCCAAACTCTCTCGGATTGTGCATTGATAAGATGTGAAGCAATTCAGACATATAAGAAACCTTCCTTTAGAGAAACTATCCCACATATTCAGTTGATCAACTTGCTTTCCATCTCATCAAAGTAAGTTTTCTCATTTGGAACAAATACAATCCCTTATTAGATTCAATTTCTTCTTAAGGATTTAAGGTAACACTGTCTTGTATTAAAAAAAAAAATTTAGTTAATCTGTCTAGTTTTGACAATAATCAACATCGATCACACATATCGATACCGATTTGTTGGATCGACATCAATCCTATCAAAGGTTGTTTATTTTACATCCTTTATATATTTTATCTTATTCATTTAAAATTCATTAATAATGCCTAATCAATTGTTGTTTTTGAGCCTCTGTTTCTAATAGATCACACTTCAAAGAACATATTATGAACTAGACACCATATTTTACCTACTAATTATGCGATGATTGTTCATGTGGGAACATTTAGACATCGAATATGAATTAAGTCTCGCGCCATTTCTTTCACACCTAATTTGGACGAGATCACTGATTAATTGGAATTTCTACTCGAACAAAGTGACAATGCCAACCATTACCTCGGGAATATGTTTTTAACCCTCCCCAACCTATCATTGAGGACGTTGATTGAGTTCACAACCGTCACCCAAAAATCACATCCTAAATTTATTATTTTATATCATTTGTAATCTTGTCATGATTCCCAATTTTATTGTCTAAAAATGAGCTGACACACATCAAAGGATTCCCTTCAGTTCTTGGGATTTTCATTTTCCAAGAAAATCATCATATTATTATCTTACATCTCTCTTGTCAAGATATCTATTTATGTACATGTTTCTTCATTCTCTAGAGGAAGAGTCTCTTATGTTTGTTTAGATCTCGTATATCTCGACATTATCGACGCAAGTATTGTTAGACTCTATTATTTTTCGAGTTTTAGTGATTTTCTCCATGTAACAAAATTAGACAATAAAATCTACTAAAACATATGGCACACCGGTGGGACCTAAGTCCTTTTTTTAAATCAAATTATGCATTCATATAGTAGAATCCATTTCTCTTTTCATTTCTTATGAGATTAACTAACTTTTCATCTTGAAGCCCTCTAATAATTTTTAAAAACATGTAAAATAATTGAAAAAAGAGTATTTTAACGAATGAAGGTACTTAATTCTTCCCTCATTTCAATCTATTTTTAGCATCACATCTTGTGTGTTTTTCTTCATCGAAATTAAATTTTCTTTTGAATCTTAAAAAGAATTTACATTATTGTTTGATCATCTAGTTTAAGCAAGGGTTAACTCATGCATTCACTCCTTTTCTCGCACACAACCAAACCACATAAAAATAAAATTCACATTTTAAGCATCCCCTTCTAGGTCTACCTACTTAGATTTCATCACCAAGAGAGAATATTACTCAGTTTCTTGGCCAAGTATAAATAATTTTTGTGTGGTATATAGGCAAGAACCCGACACCCTTATCATTACGTAATCATGAAGTAAGGGGGTAGGCCCTAATATCATTCCTCATACTGAAACCAACACAAATTTGGTCCTCTTGTACCTTCAGGTATATCGAGGAATCTAACCTCAACACACCGAAACCAACCTTAGCAACCCCGGTTCTTTATACCTCATATAAGTCATATTTTTTCACATATTTCTATTTAATCAAGATAATAAAAATTTCTTGTTGATTATGTGTTTTTCATTCTTAAATAATTCTCTTATTTTTATTGTTTGTTTGTTGTCTCATGGTTTTGACTAGACAACATTCCCACATTAGAATATCATGGACATATCAGACCCACACAAAACCCCTATAAACAACCCAAGATTCGCCACAATCTCCCGATGTTCACTCGAGACACGTCAAACCAATCTACCTCTTCTGGGTTGGTGACCCAATATTTGAGGAACTCTTAGATACCAATCCTATCACCCTTAGCATCTATCCCGATTCATTCATCGTTCATCTTACCTATTATAATTTAAAACCACGACCACTTATTACTACTATCACTTATGACCACCCTTGACTCATCGACCCCTTTTATCAATAGGTTATTGAATAAATCAATCCTTATCATACCCATGAGCATACAAAAACATTTGTACATATCCCATCTTCTCCCTATCTAGTTTTGATCTTAACCCTATTTCATCGCAACATGTAATTAATCAACAAGGGCCTTTGCCATCTGCATCCTCAGCCAACCCTCAGGGTGTCCAAACTCATACTATTACTTCATCACCTATGGTTAGTCACACCCCTTCTACTTCTCTTCCTCGCATGACAAGATTTTTCGGTATGCCTCATTCTATAAGTTCATTAGCCATATCTCAACCTCGTCATCTCACATTAACTCGTATCCTTGATCCAAAACTTAGTCATATTTATTCAGATGTCCTTACCACCTATCAACACAAGTGTTATCGTTATTGTTCATCCCCGCTAACAACCTATATCTATGATTGGTGGGCCATAATATGGATACATTCCTACTCAATATAATCCTCAACCATCGTAGCCTCTCATTAAAAATTCTATCTCTAATCCCTATCGCTGTATCCACTCTTCTTCATTACCATTGGTCTCTTAAGAAGCACACAACATACCAGGAAGCTTTCCTCCTTTTCAAAATCCTCTTTTACCATATCATCAATATAAAAATCAAATCCTTGGCCTATGGACAAGATATCTCTTCCTTAATGAACATCTAATCCCATCAAAATACCCATGCAAACTTTGATAAACAAAATTTCCAGCCTAGAAGTTACTACCATGGGTCCTAAACAAATATTTTCCTATAAAAAAATCTGTAACAAACCCATCAACCCATCAATAACCCTTAAACCATATCCTCCCCACTAGAAGCTTGAAAATTTTATCAAATTCTATAGCAAGGAAGATCTTCAACAACATCTTAGGTCCTTCTATCATTCCTACTATCTTATCACTCATGATCAAGACCTCATGTTAAGGACATTCCCAATGTCCTTATCTGGGTCCGCGCTTGAATATTAAAATAGTATCCCTCAACACTCTCTCTATTAATTTGTACAAATAACCCTATTTTCCTGGAACATTTTTCTATTAATATTACACACAAAATATCCATCAATTATTTATATTCTATTAAGGAGTTTGAGGAAGAATCTATTGCTGAATTCGTCACTAGATGGTGAGGAATCATCAATTAGTTATCCTTTTCTTTACCACAAATTAAATTTATTGAATTGATCAAGTTATTCACTTTATCTTGCACAAAATATATATCATCCACCCTTCAAATTCAATCATTTCACACATTTGATGAATTATTTACCATGGCTAGGAAATTAGAAAACCGAGTTCTCAAAGATGGTAAAGTTAAATTGTAATCCAAAAATCCCAAACCTGACTCTTCTAAGAGTTTTTCCAATAATGAAAATTCTAAAATTCAGAAAATGTAGTGATTTTAAAAATTCTTCTAGGGGTTTCTTAGACCCGAATGCTCCCGAACCTCTTGTGAGTATACACCACCTGGGGAAACTAATAGTGTTATCTTTGAAAAGCTTATGGCTTCTCATGTGATAAAAATGCCTCTTATTCACCTATTGATTATTTTAGTCCTAAACCATCTTGATATAGTGAATACAAATATTGTAAATATCACCAGATATGAGGCCATGGTATTAATAGATGTCACTCCTTTAGAAATTTTGTTCAAGAACCTATCAAACGAGGTGACCTATAGTTAGAAAATCCTAACGCACCTCTTAATCAAACCATTGATCTATTCAGACAACCCTTTCTAAACCAACCCCCTCTTAACACCTAAAAAAACAATACCAATGATCCCCAAAACCATGTTGCTCATGTTATTAACACCATGAACCAACTTCCACGATTTGAAAAACCGCATCTACATCTAAGCCACTAGTTGGACAGACGGACTTCTTTGACCTCCTTATTGGTGACATGATGTAGGGGCATCTAATCCCAATATGTGCATATGGCTAACAACATTCCATTTTTGTTTATAATCACTAAATTTTGGTTTGAAGGTTTATTTAGGTCATTTATAGAAATTTAGGTGTGATAATTTATAATTAGACCTTCATAATTTCAAATTTTGCATTTCCCTCCAAAGTGTGCAAACTTGAATTATGAATATATTTTGGATTTTTCTAGGAGTTCTAATGTTTCTATGGGTTATCCATGATTATCATACATGTAAATTGACCTATAGAGGTCTATTAATCAAGAGTGTGTGTTAGGAACTTGAGGTTTGAAATTTTAG
The DNA here is from genome assembly GCA_018340775.1 of Taxus wallichiana var. yunnanensis. Taxonomy (NCBI): domain Eukaryota; kingdom Viridiplantae; phylum Streptophyta; class Pinopsida; order Cupressales; family Taxaceae; genus Taxus; species Taxus wallichiana. The sequence goes on from CM031241.1 coordinate 242,821,256, forward strand.
TTAAGAACCTAATGTTATATCTAATTAGTCATATAACCAAGAGGTTTGGAAGTTTCCACTCGGTTAACAACCACCCTCGTGAGGTATAAAACACCTCCATGTAATCGCTTTAGCATCATTTGAATGGTCATCAAGAAAATGTTGGAGCTTCAATGAGAAAATTGGAAGGTTTTGGTTTGTAAGTGCATGGTGTGATAGTGTTACTCTAAATTTTGGGTGTTGTGACTTATAATGTTGTGTGTAGTGTTGAATCTAGTTGATAAGGCTCTGTAATGGTGACAAGAAGAATGTAATAGTGTTAAACTTCTTGCATGCATTTATTGGCAATCCTTAATATTGTTTGTATGAACATTTCTATGAAAAATGTGACTGTGTGTGTGATTATAGTTTTAATTACTAATGGGAATGAGTTGTACATGAAAAGAGAAAATACAAGAATCTTAAAAGGTTGGGGTAAAATTTTCAAGCTCAGAATAATCTCAAGAAAACAAGATCTTGTGATTTTACATGTTAAAATTTGACTTAAAAACTTGTTTTGTTTGTCAAGGAGATTTGTAAATGAAGTGCATGATGATATGAGATGCATGTGTTATTTGTAGCATTGTTAGATTGATTCAAACCTATACATTCTCCTCAAGTTGGGGATAACCCTATAAACAATTTTAGGATAGGACAGTCCAAAATAAGTAAAGGAAGGCACAATTTTCCATTAAAGAAACTCAAATTGTAGGGTGGTTATGAAAATTTTCAAGAAAGATTAGAGCATTGGAGAGCTATTGAAGGTTGGAATGAACCTTATGGAGCAATCAAGATGAGAAGGACTGAATTAAAACCATAAATCATTCAAACTTGTAGTATTAGGATTTCTCAAACTGGTAAACCCTATCTTTAGGGTTTTGAAGGAGTAAAACTAGTTTTCTCCAAAATGAACCCATCATAATTTCTAAAATTTAAAAGAACCTCTTTCGAGGTCATGAGGAGTATTCCAAAAGAACTAAACTATTTCCTTTCGTATCAAGGAATATCTTCCTCCCATTTTTCTCGTACTCACCAAAGGAGACCCTAAGAAGTAGGGAAATACAAAAGAAGTATGTTTCTTGTTAAGTGCGAAGGATTGTAATCTCTAGCATAACTTTAGGAGGAAATTGGGTGTTAAAAAATTTGTGATTGGTTTTGAAATGGATTGAATCAACTCGATAAGTCTAAAAAAGAGACATTTTTAGTCTACAAGGATCAGAATTAGTATAATAGACAACAAGGCATAGTTGAAGGTCTAGTGAGGTTACTAGATTCTAGAGGAATTAAATAATTTTATTGAAGGATTTGGAAGAATGAGTGAACTCAAATTTAAAGGAAAATAAGAATGCCAAGGCTACAAGTAGGGTCCATCCTAATCTAGCGTCAAGTTAAGCCATAGCAAAAAAGGGAAAACATTGAATGGGAGAGAATATTGATCATTTCTAAAAGGTCCAAAACATTTGAGTGAATCCTTTGTGATCTTTAATTCAATGTGAAACATCTAAAATATAGAATTGAGTCTATAATTTCCTTGCCTCAAAGGAGATAATAGTTTAATGATTCCAAATTTGATTCTAAAGGAGGTATTTTAGCCTAAGGCAAGTGATTTTCTAGACAATAGTAGTACTATTTTTGGGGAAATTTATTTAATTAGAAGTGTTGATTGATTGAATTTTTATTTTTCTCCTCATCATGAAATACCGCATCAAACCGCATCCCAATTAGCCATCCCCATGTAATAAATAACCCTAATATTATCTCGTGGAGTTCATAAAAAGAAAACCCCATAGTAGAAATTATAAATTCCCCTCCTAAAGATAAGATCCCTTGAATCCAAAATCCCAAAGACAATAAAAATAAAAATTACCACTCTCACAAAACTAACACAAGACTAGCTTACATAAATATACCATGTCATCACCATCTATTTGAGGACCTAAACCTTCATCAAAGATTACACTCACCATTTTAGAATCCAACCCAGCCTATTCCCAAGCACACTCTTCAAAATACACTGATGTGCTCAATAATTTTGAACCATCTAATAAAACAAATGCCCCTACGATTTCATCATCTTCATCAAGATACTACATTGCAATCCTTGAAAATATTCTCCAATCTTCAGTCATATTTTTACCCTCGATCAAACCTTCCAATCCCTATGGGTGGAAGCCTATATGGTACAAATATGACGTAATATGTGTTTATCATAGGGTACCAGGACATCACACTTGATATTGTAAAGCCCTCCGCACTGTAATCAAGGATATATTTTATAAAGATGACCTCCTAGCAAATAAATAACAACCTATCTCACTTATCAATTAAAAAACAAAGAAATAAAAATATCAAGTAAAATAAGCCCCCAAACCCTTTATGCTTAAGTCATCACCCGATGACTTAACAAAAATGGTTAGGACTCCTCCAATGAGTCCCCATTATTTTAAATTGACGATATCTACATAGATACCGAGAGCTCTTAAACAAGACTTAACAAACTAGACTCAAAACAAGCCCAAAGTCTCCATATCTATAGCTCCGCCTGAAGCACCATATTCTAATACCAAGGTCTCCATTCTCGCATCCTCTCACATTCATTCTACAACCTCAATAAAAACAATGTTCCCAAGTAGTTGCATCAAGAACCCATCAAAATTTCCCTCTAATAAATCATTAAAAACTCCCCCTAACACCGACAAGCCATGATAGAAGCTCTCCAATCCATGTTAGTGTAATCGATGAACCTCAACCACTTGTTATCTTCATCGGCGCCAGTAAAAATATTTACACTCATCACATTTGAAAATTCTAAGATTCCATCATTACAACCCAAGGACCATAACCTACCTCTATTTTTAACCACCCAAATCAATGATACCCTCATCAAAAGGGTTGTGATTAACGATGACATGAGTATCAATATTATCTCATCACATGTTTTCAAACAACTTAAACTACTCGAACCCATATTTGTTCGGTCACCCATCGTCCTCCACACTTTCAACAACACACTGTCACCCATGCCTTAGGCACACGGTGACCCTACCCATTAAAATAGGTGTCAAGGCCCTCCATGAGCTCTTCTACATTATAAAAGGATAATTCCAAAACAACATGATGTTAGGACATCCCTCGATACGCATTATGCATTATGTCTCATCTACCATACAATGATGCGTGAAATATGAAAATAAAGGTAAAAACTTTATGGTCCCCGCAGATCCTAACCCATTCAGAGCATGTCATATGACCTACCGATCGAATGATGTGTTTCTTCCTTGCAAAACACTACTTCTTCAAATTAATCCTCCACAAGTTCCTCTATCCTTACTTCCAAACTACCCGATGACCAATAATTTGATAACATGATGGAACGTTTGTTGTTGGGGGAGTATCAAATCCTCACCCTCAATACACTCCCTACACCAAAAACATATGAGAGACCCGATAAACAACGTCTTTATGAACCCATCGTTGGGAACATCATCTCTTTTAGGCATCCCTTTATGCGAGAACACCTTATTTATGGGGGCATCGATAATATGGATTCTCGCCTTGATAATCAACCTCACACTAAACCACTCAATTCATATTTCTCATTCTTAGAAAACCCTAATTTTTCCAAAACCTACCTACACCATTACGTGGAAGGGTTTTGTTCTAGGTAGATATGAGCAAGGTATGCACGAGTTACCCTTCGATGATTTGAGGAAACCTCATGAAAAATATGGACTCATATTCAAACAAATTATAAATCCATCATCCCCAATCTCATAATATCATCTCACCCCTTCAATACCATCATAACCTTCTTTTGACACAGATAACACCATATCTATCCCATCTATTTTTTTAATCAATAAATTCACACTTGGAGCATTGACTTACCAAGCTAAATACATAATTACGATCCTTCCTCTAACATTACCGTAAATAATAGTTGAGGATTATCTAGGTCATTGAATTCCTTCAATGTCACAATGATAATGCCATCCTAACATATATGGGAGTTTAGGATCATTATCTCCAGTAAAACCCTACCATCCGACACATCCACGCTTCTCAAAAAATTAACTATCAATGTCGACATAGGAACACCACAAGAGCCATGATTAGTCAAGGTTGAAAAGATTTATATTCTTAGGAGATATATGAATTTACCACCTTTTATCCAATCATAGTCAAGCTTTCACATGGACCTACGGTGACATGTCGTATCGACCTAACATCGTTGTTCACAATATTGTCATGATCCCCAAAGTGTTAAACATGTGAAGAAAAAGTTTTGTAAAATGCTTATATGAATGCTAAATAATTTATTTGATTTTATCAATGAAAGGAAATAAGAGGGATAAGGTACTTACCTCAACCTCACTTACCTCTAGTAATGACTCAGGGATAAGTAATGTGATGAAACAGAAGGACAAACTATCACAATGGACCACAAGAAAAATGTAGCAGAGAGGTGGAAATGGCATGGGGTGACCTAGACAAGGATGCCTAGGGTGCTCGGGTCTAAAATTTGGGTGCACCTAGTCTGCGAAATGACGAACGTGGTTACGATAGGTTCACTTAAGATTCACTTTCTCACTTCTTGTCACGTATATATGTCACATATAATTCATCTTGATGTCACCGTAAACCTATAATGAAGAATCACCTGTAAAACCCCACACAAAGCATCAAAACCCTAAAAATGAAATATGTAAATGAAGGGGTTATATTGTCCTCATTCGCCATAATGGTGATCTTACAACTAAATGTTGCACTACATCTCAGACCCAATGTAGTTTTTTGTGCTTGTGTGTGTTATAATGCTCCTAGGTCGCCCTCGCGCCAATGACGCCAAGATAAGGGGAAATAACTAGATAAAAATGAAAATGGTGGATGGAATAGAATGAAATCCCCTTCTATGTAGTGTGTATGTAGAGTAATAGCCCAAATGTAGTCCCTTGCTCTATGTAGATAGCTAGCCCTTGATAAGAATAGTCCACCCATATAATGGTATGTATGTTGTGTTTATATAGGGATCTCTTGTTTGAATTTCAACACTAATGACCTAACATGCCGACTAGTACCTCGGGAGATGGAGGGAAAATGAAAATACCGACCTCAAATGTCAAAAATAAGATCAAACACAAAGAGGAAAGGGCACCCAAGATGGATAGGAGTGCACTGGCGCTAGTGTCAACCTTGGGCGCTAGTGTCCAAAGACAAGTGATGAAAAATGAGTGAGAAATGACAAAAAGGATCCGAGTGAGACCTAACAAAACCTATGTGTATGAGTGACAAATGTGTAAGATAACAAGAAATAAAGACCAACAAGACAAAATGGAATGGACTAAGATGGTCATCAAGTGAATACTTTCTTACGTAAGATCCATATATAAAACAACATACTTAGTGGTATAATAATAGAGTTAAGTGTGTGATTTTGTGTCTACATTTTCCCCACTTTATGTTGGTGAGTGAAAGATCAATAACATAAAGTAGATAGAGATGCATACCTGAAAATTATAGAGAATCCCATGTTCATTAAGTACGAAGAGTGTAGTAGAAGTGTACATTCCGAGTAAAAACATATAGCGTGATGAACCATGGATCAATGTGTTGATCCATGCGGTGTAATGAGAGACATGAGACCATTATGAGGAGCACTAAATGAGATTGATGATTGTGATGTTGAATGATTGTAGATTTCAATTTTTTCATTGATGGAGATGTGATGGGGAAGGGAGTGATCAATTCCCAACCTCGATTTTGCATGTGTATGTGTAAAAAACTAAGGATTTGGGCATCCTACCACCAGAGGAAGAGTGTAGGGAGATAATTCTAGTGTCTCTCCAACTTTAACTACATCCTCAAAAGATCTAGCCACTATGACAATGGACACAGATCAAATTTTTGGTGATTTTGGATCCAATTTTTGATTCAAACGTGATGACCCATATAGGAGTAGTATAGGAAAGGAAATGATGTCTCATTTCCCCCACTCCAAGGGTGTTTCACTAAAATGTGTATGTGTTGGCTTCCATGTTAGGTCATATGGAAGCAATGTGAAATGTAGAATAACTTCCCATGTTAGGTCATCTAGGAAAGTGGTGATATAACTCCCAAGTTAGGTCATCTGGGAGAATAAATGTGTTGTGTTCATGTTGATTGATTGATGTGATTTTGATTGTTGTAGTGATTGAAGTGTATATGATTGATTGATTGGTTGATTACTCATGGAGATATTTTATGATTATTTCCCTAGAGTTAGGTCATTAGGGGAATCATTAGAAAGTGATGTGAAATGTCGTCAAGGTGTATGATTAAATGTTTGATAATGATAAATTATGAATGTAGCTTGATGATGTAGTGGTGTAAGGGGAATTATAGGATGACCCCTAATTATATGCCCCCTTTTTGGTGAAAGGGGAAGTGATGAGGAGAATGAACATTGAGCCGAAAGTAAGCGCGTAATGATGTAATGGATAATGTATGAGAGATATCACCAAAGTGTGTGTATAATGAGTATAAAATGATGTCAAGGAGAAATATTATGTGTGTAATGTGTATGATATATAATAGGTGGAATTCTGAAAATAATTCCGTAAAATGAGATAAAAATTGGAGTAAGAATGCTCAAGATATGTGAGAAATCATGTGATGTGTATTAGTAGAGAAAATGAGTGTGAAGAATGACTATAGTAAAGTGAATAATGAAAAGTTACTATAAATAGTAATGTGATAAAGTGATTAGGCAACTCATTTGTATTTTTTGTGAGTGTGATAGTGAGCTCGAGTGTGTGAGGATGCTGCAAGTTAGAGCACCATGACCTGAGTCGATTTGAGATGGTAGTGGAACCAATTGGCATCGTGTATGATGATGGAGTTGGTAAGCGTGATTTTTTCAAAAATGTGTTGATATTAGTCATTTTTTTAATGAATTTTTGAAAATTTTTTTTAAATTTCTTGGCATTTTAGACTTGGACAAAAGTAGTGAAGGTGCTAATGACCTTCGGGACAGAGTGCCCAGACACAGGGTGTTGTGTCTACTTGGGGTGCCCCAATCTAGTGTTCAGGCAGCCCATGTCTAGAAAGCACAAGGTTGAGCCTAGAGTGTTGTAGATGTAAAAATTGATGTGTGTTGATGTTGTATGATGTTCTAATGTTGTGTTTTATTGTTGTTTTTGTGGTGTGCAAAGGGATATCCATTGAGAGAGTTTCATGGTGGTCACCATTTGAGTACGTTGCTCAAATTAGGGTTTTCAGATGATGAGTGGGATGTTTTGGACCATGTCATCATGTAGAAGCACATAGAGGATGGGGGAGGTGCCCCATAATATGCCTATGCTTACAACTTTGTGTGAGAGATGGTGTGTAATACTTACACCTTTTGGTTTCCTACAAGTGAGATGATAGTCACACTAGAGGATGTATATCACATACTGTGATTACCTATTATTGGTGAGAGGTACATGTTATGGCAGTGGATGATATGTAGAGAGATAGATGAGGGCTTATTAGGTAGTATTTTTTGGGGACTCGAGTTCTTTTGAGGCCCATATTAGCCTAGATGTTATTTTGAGATCAGGGGTTCCATGATACGGAAGTTTTATTTGTGGTGATAGCATCATCGATTATCAGTGGAGGGTGGTGGCATAGGCATCTTATATAAGATGCATGATATCTATCACCGGATAGAGGAGGAGAGCACTAGGTATGCTTGGGCATGATGTGTGTTGGCCCACTTTACAAGGATCTATAGATTTACACATGAGGAGCATGGGGTGGTATTGGAGCTATGAAATTGTTGCATGTATGGGCCTATGAGCATATTGCAGTAGTATTGAGGCCAATTGGTGGGGCTCGTGGAGATTGGGTGAGGCTAGACATATTTTTGGGTGATGGGTAGGTGTACATGGTAGGAGGATGGATATTGATTCCTATAGAGTGATGATAGATCACATGGGGCTAGAGGTCATGGTATGGAGGCCATACCGAGACTATGGAGGATGGTCAGAGGATGTCGTAGAGTTACGATGCATATGGTAAACAATGTGGTTAGAGGATCAATTTCAAGGGTGAAGAGTTATTTCAGGTTGAATTGGTTTCATGATAGTTTGGTATGGCCCAAGACATGTGCCCCCCTAGAGCCATATATATGGTTGAGATCCATTAGGGCACCGAGGAGGGTGAGAGCTAGACCAGGCCCACAAGAGAGTAGTTAGTACCTCTAGGGCCAGATGAGGAAGATGTGGTGATAGAGCCGATAGAGGTGGATGACGTGGGGTGTATGGAGGCATACCGAGCATGGTGGGCCTCACATCGGTGGGTGGTTTTGTATCTAGTATTGGAAAATGTAGCATGGGATTTCCACTAGGAGGAGGAGCGGAGGGGAAAGCACATGGCCCCGATAGTGTAGTAGTGGCGATATAATAGAAAGTGTAAGTATTTATATGGTGTTGTTGTGTGATTTGTTACATGGTTTGTGAATTTTTATTGTTATCTAACACATGGATATATGGATGTAGGAACACATATATTGGTCATTGATTATGGACACATCCATCCATCCACACATTGACATAGAATGTGCCACAACATACTCACGGGTGGAGGCATGCTAGAGCATGTAGATGATATTATGGGTGAGCATGCCCATTTCTTTGATCCAATTGATGCAATAGAGATGACATGTACAATGCTACTGAGTGAGTGAGACGAGGCACGAGAGGAGACACAATGAGCTAGAGAGGCCATCGGTGGAGGTCCTTTAGCTTAGGATGTATTTGTGGTTTGTAGAGTTATAAAGTCACTTTGTAGAGAAGTATACGGAGAACACACTATTGCGGAGGTAGGTAGAGAGATATAGAGGTCATGACCAATGTGCAGAGTTAGTGGTGAGGCTTCTAGTTCTAGGGATTTGGAAGTTTGGAGAGTGATAACGATGATGAGATATGAGTTGTATTGATGTATTGATGTAGGGACCTTCCCCCTAGTGATGAGATGTTTTGTGACTATGATTGTAAATATAAATATATAGATGGATTCATTTTCATATGATCAATGTATTTGATGTATATTGATGTGATGATGATGTATGATTTATGTGATTGATGTTACTTATATATGATGTTTGATGTGTTTGAATATCATTTACATTTGTTGAATTGATTTTGATGGGTAAATTTCGATGTGGAATAATGTGATTATAGATAGATAAATGATGATATAACATGTATGATGATAGATGATGTATGTAATGTGATTGCACAAAGTTGAATTATATGTATGAATAAAGTTGTGATTAAAAATGAATAATGTGTAAGAGTAGAAGATGATCACATGTTAGTATGATGAGGATAGAGGGGGGAGATTAATGATTCCCCCCATGTATAGATGATGAGGTTCATTTAGATAAGACCCCTCAAAGTCAAGAATGAACCATAAAAAAAGAGTGCGTCATCGAGAAATGATTGGATAATGTGCTAGATGAATCGAGAAAAAGTGCATGAAGAAAGGTTCTTATTGTAATAGATCCCTCAATAGTCATGTAAGAACCATAAGAACAACAAGTGTGTCATTGGGGGTAAGGTGATAAAAATCACCTACCAAAGACCAAGCCAGCTGGCATGTGAAGCGGTGGAAGCATGTGGAATGAAAGCAACATGAGCGTATGAGCCGAACTGAATATCAAGTGGAGCAGTGGTGGGAAGTGGAGATGTCGAGGGTTATGGAAGCCAATGTGTAGTGGTAGCATGATGCGACATATGAGATGGTGCAGTGATGGATGGATGTGATGGAGAGTGCACATGAGTAACAACTGTGGTGGTGGATGAACAATGACCTTAGAACTAGATGGAGGAGATAACTCAACCAAAGTAACAACACACCTATGAGGAGTGGAGATATAGACCACTCATGGGAGCGATAACCAAAGGAGATGAATGCCCTTATCTTCTAATTTTTGCAAGTGATCATGAAGGGTGCACAATCATTCATTGTCACGATGGCCAAGTGATATGATGATAATTATAATAAGGTCTATCACATTAGCGCTACAAGTGATGAGGTGGATGATGTTGATTAGAAGGTAAGTGTATCAAACACCTATCAAGTAATGTACACAACACATCATGGGGCCTAGTGTGATGAGAAAATGTAATGGTCCCATGAGATAGGAGGAGTCTGAGGTGTAGCCCTATGTGGAGGAGGAGATGAAGGATGCTTATGTAATGGAGAAGGTTGGACTTTCTTGTGAGGAGGAGATGGAGACTGTGTAGGATGCCTCAATAGATGGGAGTAAAGAAGAAATAGATGATGTAGGAGTAGTAGTAATAGGAGGTGGATCTATAACATGTGTAGCAATGAGATCTTGTTCTAAGTCAATGACCCTATAGCATAGAAGCATGAATGATTCACATGTGTCATATTGCAATCATTGTTTTCAAGGGAGGAATCAAACCACGACAAAAGATAAATTTGCTTCTCTAAGTCAATAGGTTGAAAAACTAGCTAGTGCATGTAAGCATTAAATCATAGAATGTAATCAATGATAGGTTTTGTTTTTCCCTGATGTAAGCTAGGTAGATGATCATATGTGACTCTAGGGTTGTTTTTGACTATGAATCAACGAAGAAAATCTTCTTCCATCTCACAATAGGTACTGATAGATCCAAAGGGTAGATGGGTGTACCATTGGAGAGCGTCATTTGTGAGACTATGGTGAAAGGATTTAAGTAATAGTCGATCATTAGAATATGAAGCCATATCCATATGATAATTCTTGAGATGCAAGTATGGATTTCAGTACCATCAAAACATGTAAATGTAGGCATAACAAAATCCTTAGGAAATGTTGAGTTGTGAATATTTTTGGGAATAGGATTTTCATGCAATGAATTATTATCGATGGATGCATAGTAGGCCTTGCTTTCTAATGTGAGAGATTGGACCTAAGACTATAAATGACCAACAACATGCATGAGGGACAAGATATCTTGTGAAGGAATAGTAGAGGATGGAAATAATGTGTTAAGCGGTTGCAATTTTCCATTATGAGTAATCATAGGAATATCAAGAGAAGACACATGATATTATGATGCTAAGGGCATGGTAGGTGTTGGTGCCGAAAGAATAATAGGTGTCAAAGGACATGGAATATCCATAGAAACAATAGGACTAGCATCGAAACATCCCTAGGAGATGAAGTGATAGATGGGGATGAGTGATAAGAGGAGGTGAACTAATAGATGGAGATGAATCATGCATATTATTAGATACAATCTTAGAAGAAGATGAAATGGAGTGGGGGATTCACACTCAAGTAGTATGTAAAGAATTAGAATCATGACTATCAAGTGGTTCCTCAAAATCAAACAAAGACTTAGATAGAAGGATATCATTAAGTGTATCATCTACATAGAATGAAGGAGTAGGAGAACTAGTATGTGATGCATTATGAGAAGCATTTTCAGGAATAGAAGAAGTATGAGATGCAACTAAAGTATCATCATGACTAGTATGAGAATCATTAAGCACATGTTTATTATCATCAAGTCCAAGCATGAAACTAATAATAGAATCATCTAGATTTTCATTAGAAATTTAGAAGAGTGTGACTAATTATATAACAAGGTGTATAATGAGTAAACTCATCTTATCAGAAACAATGCCAATAGTATAATTATCAAAGCTAGTAGGTACATTGCATTCATTAGCTAGGAGTTGTTGTTGAGTATGATCTAGGAAGAGTAACATCATGATATAGGGCAGAAAGATCAGCTATGGTTGCCTCATCATAGATAGGATTAACACTCACATGAGGCATGACTAGCCGAGAAGGAGAAGAGCTATCCTTAGCCATTAGGGTTTTAGTGGATCCTAGGGAAAATAGTTTTAAGCTACGGGTTCACCAAAATGATTCTATAAAATATTTATTTTATTATGAATCTAAATGTACATAAATGCTATGTAAAAATTAAATATGAATACTAAATAATTTATTTGATTTTATCAATGAAAGAAAATAAGAGGGATAAGGTACTTACCTCAAATTTTCTTACCTCATGCAATGATCTAAGACTAAGAAATGTGATGAAACAATAAGAAAGACTATCGCAATGGACCATAAAAAAATATAGCAGAGGTGGAAATGGATGGACTGGGGTGCCTGGAGAAGGGGCACTTTGGTTTGAATTATGGGTGTAATGGTTTGTAGAAATGACTAGAACTTGGTTCGACATGGTCACTAATGATTCACACTTTCTCACTTATTTTGACGTATATGTCGTATCTAGTTCAATAATGTTGTCATAAACCTGCAATGAAGAATCACCTATAAAACCCCACACAAAACATCAAAACCCTAAAAATAAAGATGAAAATGAAGGGGTCGGACTATCCTCATCCGCCACAATGATGGTCTTACAATGAGTGATGCACTACATCTTAGACCCAATGTAGTTTTATGTGGTTGTGTGTGTTATAGTTCTCCCTAGATCACTCTCACACCAATGACACTAAGGTAGGGGACAATAACTAGATAAAAATGCAAATGGTGGATGAAATAGAATGAAATCCCGTTCTTATGCAATGTGTATGTAAAATAATAGCCCAAATGTATTCCATTACTCTATGTAGATAGATATCCCTTGATAAGAAATATTATAGCCATATAATTTTATGTATGTTGTGTTTATAAAGGGATTTCTTACTCAAATTTCAACACTAATGACCCGACATGCCGGCTAGTACCTTGAGAGATGAGAGGGAAAAATGAAAAAACCAACCTCAAATTTCAAAAATAAGATCAAACACAAAGAGGACAAGGGCGTCAAGAATGCACATGAGCACCGACACTAGTTTCAGAGACAAGTGATGGCAAATGAGTGAGAACCTGACAAATAAGGATCTGTGAGCTGACCCGACTTTTTTTTGTATGTGTGGCGAATGTGAAAGACAAAAATAAATGAAGACTAACAAGAACAAAAAATAGACTACAAGATGGGACATTAGTGGATACTTTCCTTACGCAATATACATATAAAACAACATACTTAGCGATATAATGATATTGTTAAGTGTGTGATTTTTTGTCTACAATATCATGCCACAAAATTTTATCTCTTATGGATAGTTTCTCAAGTTATAATCAAATCATCATCACACGAGAAGATCAACATAAGATGTCCTTTATTACCCCATGGGAACCTTTTTACAATATAATAATGATTTTTTCTAGATAAATAAAGGATCCACTTACGAATTTGTTATGACATACATCTTTCATGACCTTATCCACAAAACTCTAGAAGACTATGTGGATGATATTTTAGGAAATTCCAAATGTCGTAAAGACCATCTTACCATCCTCAACATAATCTTCACCCATTTTATAAAATTTTTCCTTTAACTCAACCTTGCTAAGTATGTGTTTAGGGTCCAAGCAGGTAAAATCTTAGTATTCATAGTCTCCATCGGAGGGATTGAGGTAGATACATCCAAATTCAAAGCCATAATCAAATGCCTTCTCCATCCAAAATCAAAAGAATATGTAGTTTACAAGATAAACTCAATAAATCATCCATTTCATCTCTTAGCTATCATATCAATTTCAGCTCTTCCATCCCCTCCTTAGAATTGACATCCATTTTAGATGACATCATGACTTCCGAAAACCTTTGACGATGCTCTCAAACTAACTCTTATCATCACTCGTGCTTTGTACTTCTACGTGAGGGAGAGCCATTCTATCTATATATTTACACTACCAACCATGCCTTGGGGGCTATGTTGGCGTATCACACAATCGAAATACGTCGGGAATATGTCATTTATTATATAATTCATACCCTTCATGAATATGAGACTCAATATTCAAAAGTAGAAAATTTGTTTTGTGTCTTATATTTATACTTCTAAAATTTTCCATTACCTCCTCAATCATAAAACCTACGTAGTCACAAACATCAATCCACTAAAATCCATGTATTCTAAACCATATCATAATGACCACATAACTAGGTGGCTTATGCTCATGATAGAGTTTGATCTAGAATTCATCTCTCAGAAATCCATTAAAGGACAAGTTATCACCGATCACTCACAAAATATCCCTTGACCAATAATTATCATCCCTGTGAAAATTTTCATGATGAATCCATCAACACCCTCGATCATGATGCCACTGATCTTAATATGACCCTATTATTTGATGGGTCCAAATGTAAATGAGGGAGTGCTAGGATATTCATAATACCTCCTTGGGGAACTCCTATTCCATTATCTTTCAAACTAAATTTCACATGCACAAATAACATGGCAGAATATGAAGCCCTCATTATGGGTCTTCAAAATACCATATTTCTTGGCATGGAAATCCATTATATCTATAGTGGTTCCCAACTCACCATCAATAAAATCAAAGGGACATATCAATGTAAAAATGAAATCCTATAAAAATATAAAACCGTCATCGACGATCTCTTGAAACTCTTTGACCATTACGAAATTCAAATGACTCACCATCTAATAAATTCCCAGATATTATGGCATCCCTCATGTCTCTTTTAACTCTATCACTAGATGATTCTAAACTCTTCATTGTTGTACACAAACTTGATCAACCATTTTATACTAATACACATCTTCCCACTATCAATCATATGGAAGATAGATAATATGACATTTGGTACATGAGACATATGACTATCTTTCCAAAATAAAATACCTTTAGATCTATCTAGAAATGGAAAAATATATTTTCAACAATGTGCATCCTATTTTTTCATAATAAGAGGTATCATTTACAAAATATGGTATTACATTATTATCCTTTGTTGTCTTAAAACTTCAGCTCGGGTCTCGAGCTATTTAGAAGTCCATGACTAAATATGTGGTGGTGCATTTAAAAAGGCTTAGCCATTTCTAAAAAATCTTGTGAATGGGATACTATTGGCATACACTTAACCAATATTGTTGTGACTATGTCAAGAAATGTATTAAATGTCAACAACACTCCAACCTTACACATGTTCCCAGATCATGCTCTTCAACTAACTCAAGACCTATGGCCTTTTTCACAATGGGGACTCGACCTCATTGGCCTTATCAATCCTTAATCATCCCAAAGACATAATTATATCATCACAACCACTGAATACTTCACAAAATGGGTGGAAGCGATCCCTCTTATCTCCACTAAAGTAAATAAAATCGTTGATTTCATTCATCATCATATTGTGACACTTATAATAGGTTCAAACTTAAAGTATCAAACTCAATTTCTCCACACCCTACTACCCACAAGATAACGACCAAGTGAAGCATCTAAAAAACACTTAACTATTTTTTTGACCAAAAGCTAATAAATATTGGCACCTTCAAATCCCCTTTACATTATGGGCCTATTGAACTAGTATTCAAACCCGTAGGGCGTTATGCCCTTCTTCTAGTCTACAACACTTAATTTTTCTTCCCTTGAAGTCCATATTCCATCATTATGTGTCTCACTTAATCATCCCCAAATAAGAATATCATCAAGAACATATACCACAACTTGAATTGTTACACAAATGCTAAATAACCACCTCGAACATATACGCATCTATCGAGAATGAATCAAACAAGCATATAATAAACACCTTAAAGAACATGAATTCAATGTTTATGATCTTGTCCTCAAAGAAAACCAACACATCACAAATATGGAAAAAGAGTAAATGTGAATTTTTTTATCCAAATTAGCTTGTCCCCTACATCATCACTCACAAATATGGATCCAAGAGCTTATCCTTTTACCTCTCTTGAGGTTAAACTTGAAAAGGAACCTCTTAATTCCTTGCACTTGACCTTTCTACCTGATAACATATAAACCTATAAACCTTAGTCCAACTAAATACTCCATCCTTAAACTAACCACTTAAAATCCTCCACCTATGTAATGATCTGGAATCATGAGGTATTATTTTATATAATGACCTTAAATATGGGCACCATGGCCTTGATTCATAGTGTATTTCACATGGATAAGTCCCCTTCACACTAAGGGACCATGTAATCATTACTTCCCCATTTCACCTTATCCATCACCACACATGCTAAATATACACACACTATCTTATACACCAAACCCACCTTCCTGGATGGTCTCTTAGGGCCACCCTCGCCTAGAAGAATCAAATTACTAAGGGATGCAAAAATGTCTTATAGATTGCTCCTCAAAGGAAAACTATCAAGCCATCACTATCAAAGTCAAAATACTATCGTAGATGACTCTCTTAAAGGATGTATACCCAAAAATTCAAAGCATATATATGGTAATAAAATCGAAAGCTTCTCGCATTGATCAAATTTCTAAAATCATTTTTAAAAATCCTTATCATCCTAGGAAAGCTTCCGCATCGATCAAATTTCCCTTAAAAGATGCAAGCTTCCCACATTGATCAACTTGTGCACTATCAAAATAAAATATAGGGTCAGAACCTCTAAAGAACACATATATTGTACAAGATACATACGAGGATGTACACAAAATTAAATATATATACCTCATCACATCCTAAATCCATCACACAACCTTAATGGACTAACTATTGTTAGTTATATATTACCAGTAGTTAAGGTTACAAGTGCATTATGTCAAAATCACCATTACATACATACCAAATCATATAAAAACACATCTTAACCATCCTCATATATACATCAATCAACAATATCAACATCAATCTAATCATATCTAAAATCATCAAAAACATCATCATTATAACATAACCATCATCATATCTAAAATCTATCTATAATCTCATATAAAACATCACATCAAAAGCATCTCCTATATATACATGATGTACATCTTATCAACATTAGGCTCTGTGGTCCATGAAATAAATCACATAGTGAATTCTACATCTGATATCCTCAAATCACTCCCCTCCATTAGGATCCCTCGAGGAGTGCCAACACTCCCCGTACTTTTATAGACCCCGTTGTGATTTGCCTGTGAGTAAGTCATTACATATTTTCCATAACAAGGCACCTTAGATAACCTCTCTCCTAACACTCCCTCACATTATCTCATATCCTCTCATACGGCCTTATACTGATTCATTCTCACTATACCTGACAGTGGCCCTATATGAACTCCAGCCTTTGCTCCACCTAATCCTCCAAGCTCCCGACCATGTCGACGCCCTCACTCAGAATCAAACGCCCTAAAACTTCCAAAGTGTACTACTAGTCACACAAAAACATTTCCTTAATATCTCTCGATGGTGAGGGTATGTATCATATGCCTCTTGATTCTACACCAATTCCTCCTCTAGGGTGGCCACCGATTGATCCCTCTCACTCACCATACCCATCACCCTCATTAAATCACTATCCAAGGAGCTACTCAAGCATCCATATCACTCAAGAACTACTTCAACCTCACAACCTCTTCCTCTACACCCCTCATTCCTGCCCTACAACCCGACTCCTCCATCACCACATCATCACCCCCTCACTATGTTTGTGCCCTCGCAATCCTTGCCACCTTGACTATCATTTTGCCCCTTCGCCCATCTCACATACTTAGGTGTCACCCCAACATCATCTATCTCCATTGGTTCCCCCTTCATCTGCCATCTCATGAACCTCCCAAATCTAAGCCATAGGTAACTCTATGTCTCCCTCCCCTCCTATATATAATAGGTTTTCCTATAACATCATGTACTAGACCAAACTACCATCGTACCCATCAAAATGAACCACCTCCACCATCTTGATCTATCCCCCACATCCACCTCTTCTATTACATCATGTAACTCATCTTCCTCTCATGTACATGTAGGGAAACCCACATATGGCCTCCATACTACGTCATATGGCCCTAATCCATATGATAATCTAACACAATACTCTAAAATCTGCAATACAACATCATCAGGAAAATCACTCCTCAAATGCAAAAATCTAACACAAAAATCATGTCATGTCACCTAGCCCAAAGTAACCCACATGGCTTGATCACCTTGATATGATTATAATCCCAACACTACAAAAAAAGTCACATCCAAACAAAATATCCACTCGCCAACATCTCCCATAACTCCCTATACACTTGTGCTAGTAGAGATGCCCCTAAAGAAAAAAATGTTGAAACTCTATATATATGTTACCATCCCTTGCTAAGGCCACAAAAGTAGCCACCACCAAAATATAGTAGATCATAAAAATGGATGTCCACCATAATCATAATAGTTAGGTACTCCCTACTACCTCATAATCCTAATAATTCTTGAAATTAAAACCCCAATAACATATGTCATTTCAAGGGCATCATCCCCATATAACCTCATCATCACTTTGCCTCTCATCATGTCTCTTAAATGGTATAATCAATCACCCTAAATAGGTAGCCACAAGATCCTATAAACATCCTCTACGGTAATTGTGATCTCCCATGTAGGTAACCATAATGTCTTTAGTAATGGGTCCCATCTCTACCAAATCCACCATCATATTCAAATCCCAATGAACACACGTAATGGCACAATCCACCTAATCCCAACACCCCCAAAATATCCCAATTTTCATCACCTATATACTCCAGTAACTGATCTAAGAAAGTTAGTACTCTATGTCTCATCAACATCTCCTCTTCTCCTACATTCCTCTTCATCTTCATCCACAAAAAAAAATCATTAGTCATCACAAAACAAAATTAACATAAAAACTTACTTAAAACATGTCCAATCGAACGATCCATAGCAATCCTACTATATCATACCTAATCGATAATCCTAATGATCAAAGACAATCCTCTATAACACTATAGTAAAAAAATGAACTTAAAAATATTATAAAAATGCACCTTTATATGTGATGGTGATCGTCATCTCCTCCGTCCACTCCCACTAGCCTCCATCTCTCATACATAAAAAAAGCATAAATTTATAATAAGCTTATCAAAGAATAAACACAATGAGCATAATAACTTCTTTTGGACATATGTCACTTATATATAAGTACTTGATCCAATCGACATTGATTCCTAATTGGCATTGATTAGTTATGAATCGGTATCGATTAGCTAATTGATATTGATCCTATATCTAAATGCACATTCTAAAATGTTGTGCTTCTTTTGGTCCCCAAGACCCCTTTTAAATCCAAATTATATCTTATCATAAATTTAAAATTATGTGTCTAATTCATAGTGGAGTTC
The DNA here is from genome assembly GCA_018340775.1 of Taxus wallichiana var. yunnanensis. Lineage (NCBI taxonomy): Eukaryota > Viridiplantae > Streptophyta > Pinopsida > Cupressales > Taxaceae > Taxus > Taxus wallichiana. The sequence continues at coordinate 242,840,475 of CM031241.1, forward strand.
AGAACCTCTCGGGAACCTTTTTTTCCTTCCTATAACCAAGTCGTGTGTTTATAGGTTGAGAACCCTTAGTTACCCTATCATTTGAATTCTGGTCGCGTAAGCCCACCTTTGTGGTAATATAATTCATCCCAAACCGGTGTATCCCAAACCCACAACAAGTTTCATATCCTCATGGGAAACATTTCCCCAGTATACTACAATTCATACGTTTATAAGTTGAGAACCCATTGGTTCCCCTATCACTTGACTTCTCGGTCACGTAAACCACCTTTGTGGTAATATATTTCATGCCTAGTAGTGGGACATATTAATTTGAAAAACATATATATCGACAAGTGCAATCCTACAAAATCCTACACTCTCTTGTGTTAATCCATCCATCCATTCATTCAAACTAGTGACCATCACATCTGGCTTGTAATGGCCCCTAGTTTGAGGGGGTCACCTATCTAGCATCTAATCCAATGTAATTATAACCATCTCACTTGTTTTTATCCACTAACTTGTATATTACAAACTACTTAAAAAAGGGGGGAAATGTAGACACCATAATTAGGACACATGATTCCCATAGGTGCGTATGCACTCTAGGGCACCCCTTCATAGTCTCATACGGGTCATTTTACCTATTCGCATTTACCATTTTACACCCATAACCACCTGCAACCAAAACATATACAAAAACAAAATAAATCAAATAAACCAAAATATTCTAAACAACCTAACAACCCTCCCACAAAATTAAAACAACTCAAAACTCATTTGAAAATTGAAAACCTCGTAAAAAGGAAGAATTTGAACTTATTCTCGCAATCGGCATTGATTTATTGGATCGATGGAAATCCATTGAAATTAAATTGATCTTATATAAACCACTCAACCTTCATCCAATGATTCCCAATTTTCCGAGATCTTTTTGAATTCCGAACTCATTCTCAATTATCCAATCATTAATCTCATTTTGTGATAGCTCCAAACTCTCTCGAATTAGATATTGATCAAACATGAAGAAATTCAGACATCCTGTTATAAGAAACCTCCCTTTAGATCAACTATCAACATATTTATTTGATCAACTTCTCATCTTGTCAAGGTAAGTTTTCTCATTTGGAACAATTAGCTTCCCTTATTAGATTCAATTTCTTCTTAAGTATTCAAGGTAACACTTTTTATTCTATAAAAATTTACAAAAAAAAATAGTTAACCTATCTCTTTTTGACAATAATTGACATCGATCACATAGATCAATACGGATATGTTGGATGAAATCGATCCCTATCAAAGGTTTTCTATTTTACATCCTTTCTATAGTATTTTATCTTATTTCTTTAAAATTTGTAATCATGTCTAATCAATCATTGTTTGTGAGCCTTTTTTTTGTTAGATGACACTTATAGGAATAACTTACAAACATAGACCATCTTTGACCTAAGAATTGTGTGAAATTCATTCACTCTGCGGGAATAGTCAAACATCTAATACAAATTAATTCTCTGCATTGTTGTTTTCACACCCAATCCAGGTGAGATCACTGAGAAATTGGAAGTTCTCCTCGAATAAAGTGACGTGGCCAACCATTATTGGGAAGATGGTTTTAATCCTCCCCATCCTATCATTGAGGATGTTGATTGAGTCATGCCATCTAGACATCACATACCAAATATATTATTATATATCATTTGTAATCTTTTCGTGATTTCCAGACTTAATTTTATAAAATCAATTTGACACCCATCAAAGGAATCCCTTTGGTTCCATGGGATTGGCCTTTGCCAAGAAACTCGTCATATTATTATCTAACATCTTTATTGTCAAGTTGTTTGTTTGTGTGCTAGTTTATTCATTCTATGGAGGAAGATTCTATTGCACCCATTTGGATCTGTACATATGAAGTTGTCAATGCGGTATCGTTAAAAATTATTATTTTTGATTTTTAATGTTTTTCTCCATGTAAAATAATTTGACCTTAAAATATACTAAAACAAATTCCTTTATCTTATCCACCCTTTTGAGATAGTTACTATTAAGCGCATTCATTTTGGTAACTTTTAATCTTCATGGGAACTCGAAACTCTTAACAACTTTTTCAATTTATTACAAGCATTAAAATACTCTTGAAAGCATGAAATTAATTTTAAAAATAGGAAAACTAAACTAATAAAACAATAAAAAAACTAAAAACATGCAACTAATCTAGAAAACAAGAAACTAAACCTACTCTACATGCTTATATTTATTATTTGGAGGAGACAAATGATGGTACATCCATAAAGTAATGCTTGATGTTTTACCATTAACTGGAAACATCATGTCATTTCCCATTAGATCTCTCGAGTATGAAGGAATAATCTCCCAATGGTTCTATAATATTGTAGGGACTAATCGATAGATGATCAAACTTTGAGTGTTTTCCCTTCTTCTCATGACCCTCATCCCACATCCAAACCATATCTCCACGTCTAAATAATTTCACTTATGAGTTTTTGTCAAACCAATGTTTGAAAAATTCTTAGTGTCATTAAAAATCTCAAGTGCTTTACTTTTGGCATCTTGCCATTAATTATTTTCAAGGGTTTATTTTCAACTTTACCACCCCCATCCATGTATTCACATGAAAAAATAACATGTTGATAATTGTATGGTGATGGGGAACATATGTTCTTGTCCATAAACCAAGAAAGTAAGTTTATGTTTTCATGGATGACTTAATCTTGGTTTTGTCTTCCCACAAAGCATACTTGAGAAGTGAATGTCATTAGCTTACCTTGTCTATGGTTTTCCTTTTGATAATGTCTAAAATGTTCTTGTTAGTATAATATTCCAACCCATTATATTTATAATAATAGTTTGAATATAAATTTAATGTAATATGATGGTAATATGCCCATTTTTAAAATACAACACACCAAAATATTGGCACATTGTCACA